>CP092873.1:72925004-73021612 GCA_030710605.1 Cordylochernes scorpioides
ATTACCATTTTTACTATTTAGCAACTCTCCGGTAAGAGGACACATCTCCCTAAAGGACACTTTGGCTCTGCAATTAGGTGTACTTTACAGGGAAGTTCTACTGTATATCAATAGGGACTGTAGAATGAACACAGGACCATCTGTTAGATGGGTTCTAGCAGAAGCAGCGGACTTTGTATGTTAGGCGTAGGCCCTAGAACCTTTTTTAAAACAGGGTGATGTTAATCCTTTATATAAAAAAGGTTAAATGACAGCTCAAAGATGAAAGTAGGCAGAGGGTAGTTTTGGGGGTTAGATTGGGTGTTACGAGAAGGCAATTTTCCAGTAGCTTCAACTTACACAACTTCAGGTCATGAATAGCCAGTTTCACGTAATACCTTGTGAGTGGTTGAAATTTCTGCAACAGTCGGTCTACATTATTTCTTCACTGACATCTTACTGAATAAGGTGATCAATTTTTTTTTTTACAGAATGAAATGACATAATATTATCAATTTTTGATTGTAGAAGATTTCTAACTGTGTATCCATAAAGTAATAAGACCAAATCCAAATAAATAAATAGTGTATGAAGCTTCGGTAACAGCGTTGTAATCATCTTCAGACAAAAGTACTGATTGATAAAATTGGCTACTAACCCATAAAACCATCTTCTCTCTATTTTATCATTCAATACTTTTGTCTTAAGATGATGACAACGCTGTTGAATGATAACAATACGGAAATATCTTTATTTAAGGGGCTGCTAACCAAAATGAATGATTTTTGAGCCCTAATGGACGCATAAAGCGGAATATATGCAAAGCACTGTTGGATAACAAATGATAACAATATCTTCTTTATTTACGGGGCTGCTAACCAAAGTAATGATAACAATATATCGCAGCATGTTTTAAATAGTTACTGTTATCAAATGGGTAAACAAGATAGAAGATAAGAAGAAGATAGTTTTCTAACGTATCAGGGAACAGGCTAAATCAATGTTTAGTTGATTTCTGTTCCACCAGATGGCGCTCTGCCATCTAAAAAGCACATATGATCCTGGTCAAGATATGCCTCTTTTATTTTTAGTTTTCTGTGTATCGTTATTCTCTCTAGAGGTATTCCCTATTGTATACAAATATAATAGATTTTATATAAAGCAAGTTTTATTTTCTAGTTCGCAATAACTTTATTACCGGCCGCTCAAAAAGAGAAACCCAGCTCATCATATTTCTTGAAATAAGCGACACTTCGACCAGAAAAGTAACAAAAAGTTACTAATGGCTTGCGCCATTGATTTATTCAAAAATTTTCCAAATACCAATTCTTTTTGAATCAAGAAAAGCTCACCAAATGTATCCGTCCCGGGCTGTTGGCCTTCATCAGCGTGGTGCAAGCTGTACTTCAACGACCGATGGCACAATACATCAGCAACTTTTGGTTTCGTGATCAGAGGAGATGTCTTTTTCTCAATTTATCCACTTGATCCCAGTATAATATCACTTTTTCTACTATTTTTTCATATAGTCGTATTATTCGTATGTTTTCAAGCTTATAAATTTATACTTAACTAGAGTGATATATATTTAGATAAGATTTTTTTTACAATTGTTTGTTATTAGCATTATCTATTTGTTTGCATCAGTATAATTTAATCTAATCTTTGATAGAGGGCGCTGTTCGTGAGCTAAGTAGAATAATTTAAATATATAGTTTTAATATATTTTTGAAAATAGCCTATCGACTTCCCCGTATTTTTTTACCTATGTATGGAAATTTTGGTTTGAATTAGTGAACTACTGCGAATTTGTATACCGGACATACAAACAAACAAACATACAAACATTGATTTTTATATATATAGAAGAAGATATACTATTATTGATTAAATTAAACTCTGCTTTGATTGTGGTGGTGGTGCTTATCTCCATGGTTAAAACAATTCCTGAAGTCCACTTCTCTCCAATTTTGCGATTGATTGTATAGGAGTTAACCATATTATATTATTCGAGGTTTTTAATCAATATTTCTTTCACTCTACCAGAAGAATACCAAGGTGTTCTTTTGTTATTTACAAAAAAATCGTAATTGCTTTGACGTGTAATCATGATTACTTCTAATGCAATGTTTTGTTTAAAATTCATTACTTTGTTATCAGGATTACTTTTAAAGCATTATTTTTCAAGAAAATGTAGAGACTGAGATATTTATAACTCAGTTTCCTAAAGCGCAAAACGCCAACTACCCAAAAAAAAAAAAAAACTCCCCGGCGGGGAATCGAACCCCGGTCGCCCGCGTGACAGGCGGGAATACTAACCACTATACTACCGAGGAACCTGTATTTACATACTAGTGTTATCATAATTGTTTTTAATCCAATGTCTTATTTAATTTTTTTTTTCTCAAGTTTGTTTGATATGTAGACCAATTTCTATATTTTCGCTCCAATTTTGTGAACAGTTTCAATATATTTCCAGACCACGCAGAATTTTGAAATTTTGAACATTCACTCAATGCAGCTGACTATGCTAATTTACAAATTTTCGACTTTTAGATGGTGAGGGGGCTCGGGAATGGTAAAATTTCTATATTTCCTTTCAAATCTTGTGGCTAATTTTTAATATAGTTTTAGACCACGTAGAAAAGTCTAGCATTTTATTTACTAATTAAATCTTGATAAATTTAACTGATACCTAAAAATACAAGTGATCAAAATTTAGAAAAAAACACGTTCTGACGTTTGAGGCCAAAAACTCAATATGTACACTGTGTGACAAGGAAATAACTAAAGAACTCCCCCATTACCTGCTTAATTGTACAGCCCTTGATGCAGAGAGGAAGGCCCTATATCAACAAATTAAATGTACCAACACTTCACCCTACGTATTGCTTTCAAAAATATCAGCAAACAAATCTAAGGCAATAATTTACTATACATTTTTTATATCATTATTAGGTAAGGACCAGTCAACAAGTGAATGACTTTGAGATGAAGAATAAAGCCAGTTCAAATCTATTTCACTACCTATGTAAATAACACAAGATGACTACTACCTTACCTAATTGGGAGAATCTGTATGGGGCAAGTCCCTAATAAAGGCTTTTGTGTGTGTACAAGTGATCAAAATTTCAGACTACTAGATGACCGTGGTTACTGGGAATAGCCTATAGAATAGTATTTGTGTATTCCCTTTTCAAACGGAGAAAATAGGCGCGGCAGTTTCTGTGGTGTAATGAGCGACTGGCATTCCATAAAAAAGAAATCGGCAATATGATCCTGGCGCTATAAATAATTCTGCGGATATTTTCTCAAAATATATAACCATTTAAATATGCAAGGGTCACTCCAAAAGTGTTTGCAATCAATATTAAATAATTAAAATATTAAAAAATAAATTATACCATTAAAATCTACATGCATAAAATAGTTATAACAATGAATCATAGAGGGCGCGACTTTGTTTACAGCGGCAGCGGTAATTTCTAAAAATTGCATTAGACACAATGGAATTGATTAGAGAAAGTTTACGCGGCATTATCTTTTATGACTATAAAAGTAATTTAACTTCTAAAGAATCCCCATGAAAGATTGATGAAAGCTTTCTGAGATAAAGCTTCTTCTATTAGAACAGTCTTTAATTGGTTTATTGAATTTAAATTTGGAAAAACTAACCTTGAAGATGAACCTCGTTCAGGTCTACACCAACAGCAGTGATAAAAAAAAAGAGCTGGTAAGATTTTTACTTAGAAAAGATCGAAGAATTACGTATCAGCAGTTAGAGAAAGGTGTGGGCATTGGATCGGCAGCAATCAACACCAGCATTAATGATCATTTAAAATACAGAAAACTTGTTAGTAGATGGGCACCTCACACGGCAATCTACTCTTTGGTACTCTTCAAAATCATCTCCTCCTAAGAAAGTTCGCAGAACTCGAAGTGTTGGAAAACAAATTGTCGCTTGTTTTTTTTTTTTAGAAAACCTGGTTTCATTGATATTGTGAAGTTAATAGTGACTGGTATACAACAAAATGGCTTCCAGCAGTATTTGAAAAAATCAAGCAAAGCAGACTAAGAGTTCAACTTAGAGGAGTCCTTCTTCACCATGACAATGCAAGACCGCACACCCCAAAAATTAGACTTTTTAGCCAACTCTGGTGTCCAATTAGTCAATATTTCAAAAGTTAAATAATTGTTGAAAGGGATAAAATTTGACACTGATGATGAAGTACTGCAGGTCTTTATCACTGATGAAATCTTGCAGAGGTGCTAAGGGTGAATACTTTGAGAAACTCTGAAAATTTGAAAGTTGCAGCTTTAGTAAAAATAAGTGATTTCAAAACCTTTTAGAGTGACCCTTGTATATTGCTTTATGTAGATTTAGCTTAACTTGGATTCTACTTTATTTGAATGTTTCTTTATTTTAGATTTTATTTACCATTTTATTAAGTATTTAATTTTGATGTTTATTAATTTAACACTATATCTCAACAAATTTCAACCAAATAATAAAATATTGTGGAAATATATGCAAATTTTATTAAGCTGCTTTTTGGCGCTGTGATGTTTTTATTTCAGACTTATAGCTGGAAATATTGATGTGTATGTATATAGAGAAATCTTCTTCTTCTTTCTTATCTCCACTCAATCATATTAGGATATCAAGTTGTGACCCTTGATGGTGTCTGTTTGACAACCATCATGACTGGGTGAAGTAGAATGCGTCTGCCTTTGTCATTAAGACTGGAAGCACTACTCAGTGGCAGGCCGACTTAGCTCCAAAAGAAATGGCCGCCTCTGACATGAGGAACAGACGCCATGTGCAGCCGCTCCTAACATAGAGTACAAACGCTGCTCATCCTGTATCCCTGGATTAGGAGCCCTTACAGGGTACTATCAGCCGGGCCAGCTGAGCCCAGGTTTTTTAGTGAGCTTGTTACTGCTCCCCCTCTTCCTTTTTCATCCGGGCTTGGGACCGGCAAAAGCGGAGTTTATAGAGAGATAAAATGTAACAACCGAGAAACCTTATTACGATTAATCTTCATCATAATATATTTAAAAGAAAATAAAAATAACACACAAAAATGATGCACTTATTTTATTCATTGTTTTTATTCTTGCTACTACTCTGATCAAAAAGTTTCGACACTTTGTTCATAAAATCCTGAAAACTCAATATATTTTCTCCCGGTTTGTGGCAAGCGCAAGCGTCGCCCTTAGCTTGGAGACCTGCCAATTTTTAAAAATCACGCGCCACAACAGTGCGAGCAGCGACTGTTCGAAGTGAAGCCATTTTGCCCGTGCTTCGATTTCGTTAGTCACCGAAATGGAGGATCAACGAATTTGCATCAAGTTCTGTGTGAAAAACGGATTCAAGGGTGCCGAATTTTTTTGGATGTTGCAAACAGCCTACGGGGATACCGTCATGAGCCGAAGACGAGTTTTCGAGTGGTACAAGCGTTTCAAGGAGGGTCGGGAAGAGACCGCCGACAACGAGCGTTCCGGGAGACCGTCCACATCAACCACGCCTGAAAAAGTGGACAAGGTGTTGGAACTGGTGCGTGAAGACCGACGAATAACTGTCAGGGAGGTCGCCGAAGAAGCAGGGATATCATTCGGGTCGACTCAATCGATAATGAAGGACATTTTGGGAGTGAGAAGACTCAACGCCGTTCTCGTTCCCAAAGATTTGATTTTTGATCAAAAGAACGCCCGGAAAGAAACGCCCAGTCACAATCTCGAAGCGACCACCGATGACCCCGAATTGCTGAAGAGGGTCATTACTGGAGACGAAACATGGATTTACGGCTTTCTTTCGGAAACTACCTAACAGGCATCGGAGTGGCGCTTCAAAAATGAGCCGAGACCAAAGAAAGCGAGGAAGGCTCCCAGCAAAGTCAAGGTCATGTTGACGGTGTACTTCGACTACCAGGGCATCGTTCATCATGGATTTCAACAACAAGGTTCTACAATAACTGCTGACTCCTACCTGGGAGTTTTGAGGCGATTGAGGGAAGCGATCAGGCAGAAACGGTCGGAGCTGTGGAGGAGCAAGTTGTGGATCCTCCACCATGATAACGCGCCGGCGCACACAGACCTCAAAATCTCGAAGTTCCTGTAGGCCCAGTCAACCTCTGTGTTCCCCCAACCCCCCCTACAGTCCCGATTTGGCCCCCTGCGACTTCTTTCTTTTTGGAAATCTCAAAAAAAAAAAAGTTAAAGGGTCGGAAATTTAAGAGCATAGAAGAGATCAAAGTGGAATCGAAGAAGGCCATGAAGGCGATCCTGAAAACAGACTACCAGAGGTGTTTTGCCGACTGGAAAAAAAGGTGGCAAAAGTGAATCGCGGCCAACGGGGACTTCTGAAGGGGACAATTTGAATTTGGTAGAATAATAAAGTTTTTTTAACTTATGAGCAAAGTGTCGAAACTTTTTGATCAGAGTAGTAATATTATTATTATCGTTTTAATCATTATTGTTATTAATCATTAGTGTTTTGAACCAAGATCTATAAAAAAAACCTTTAAATATTTTGTTTGGTTAAAATATTAATAATTATTATTGTTATTTTATTCTTATTCCTTATTGTTATGGTGCTTTATTAATTTGTAGATATATTTATTGATTATTATTATTATTTTTTCTTAATTCGGCAACAGTGTGTTGTTAATATATATTTTTGTTGTGTGAATTAAAAATGAATAGGTAAATAAATAAAACCCTAACATCATTCCCCTGGCTGCCCATGAACTTGTAACTGTATTATAACTTTAATGTACCCTTCCAATTTATACTTTCATAACCTTTCCTTAACTATCTGCTCACTCTAGTATCTAAAACCTGTACATATCCGGAACTCGCCTCTTGACAAGCCTCCTTACCAGAACCACCACTGAACCTTCTTAAGATGAGTCCGGAAAAGTTCCCAGATGGACTTGAGCGGGCGATGTAAATGTAACCCGTTCACATTTTGGGCGGATGTTGTTGTTGTTGTAAATTAAAACTCGTATTCAGAAGTGTGTATGTAAAAATTCTAAATTCTTCTGTTTTGTTGTTTGTAGTAAATTTAAAATGTCTAAACTCTAATTTAAGTCAAATCTTTGCTTTTATTCTAAAACCTCTCGTGTTCACTCTTGGAAACCTGATATATATATACACACACACAAAAGCCTTTATTAAGACACACAGGTCTTACAGAGGATTCTCCTTGGGGTTACAAGACGGAGAAACCTATGAAAGTGGGAAATAAAAAATGGAGAAAGATTACATACATATGGTAAATATATACAGATTATAAGAAAGAATAAAAAAAATAAGGAAAAAAAATTGGAAATATGGATGGGAGAAGTGGAGAGCGAAAAGATGAAAGAAAACAGGTATTTACATATGGAACAAGTCAATTTAAGCTCTTCTGCTCACACAGCAACCTGATATAGAAAGAAAGAGAGATTGACGACTCCTGGAGAACTCAAGCTCAGCGAAACACTTTAACTTATTTAAATTAGGTATATACGCCAACATATTTCAAATGAATTAAAATAATCTTTGTTTTTCAAGAAGCCTCTGGGACCAAAAGTATTTTTGGTCTCAGTGGTACAGTCTGCTCCACGCTGACGAACGCCAAAAGCGCGAAACGCGTTCGTGGATGGCTTTTCTTGATTTATCAAGAAATTGGGTTGGCCAAGTATTTTTGCTCCACTAGATGACGCTCTGCCATCTAAAAAGCACATGTGCTTTTGGTCAGGATATGCCTTCATTATGTATAAATATTTTGATGAATTTTCTTTGCATTATATTAAAACATAGATAATATTGATACTTAAAAACGAAAAAGATATTGTAAACCATTTAAATATAGATTTAATTATTATTTGGTATTTATATTGTGATTTGCTCAAAACATTGTATTTTTACTGTAGGAAAAATCTCTATTTTTATTATCTTTTTTTACATGTTATCGAACTCCGCCTTTGCCGGTCCCAAGCACGGATGAAAAAGGAGGAGGGGGAGCAGTAGCAAGATCGGTAAAAAACCTGGGCTCAGCTGGCCCGGCTGATAGTACCCTGTAAGGGCTCCTAATTCAGGGATGTACTCCATGTTAGGAGCGGCTGCACATGGCGTCTGTTCCTTATGTCAGAGGCGGCCATTTCTTTTGGAGCTAAGTTGGCCTGCCACTGAGTAGTGCTCCCAGTCTTAATGACAAAGGCAAACGCATTCTACTTCACCCACTGTGGAGATAAGAAAGAAGAAGAAGAAGACATGTTATCGGCAATACCCAAATTCTGTTCATTTCATTTATTCATTAAAAAATATATTTACTTTATAATACAATATTTTATTTACTTTATGTTGGTTATTTCTAAGACATTGTCATTAAAAGGGATTAACTTTTAAATTATGTATTTGTCACAAAATTGTTATACCTTTTTCTTTAATAAAATTTGACTATAATTGAAAAAGAAAGATGGAAGAACCCTGCGTTTTTTAATAATGATAGTTTTCAATCATTTAATTTAATTTTTGAGGAAAAGTGGTTTGTAACAAATAAATTTACTATCATGTGTTTATTTTCAACAATATCATCAAATATTATCTCTCCAGAACTTAATGCAATGATATAAGTTATTGAATGACAGGGCTTGGCTTATCAATGCTGTTTTTGAGGGTTCACTACTGATGAGCCAAGCCCTCTCATTCAATAACTTATATCATTGCAGTAAGGTCTGTAGAGATAATATTTGATGATATTATTGAAAAGCAACGCATTGCTAGTAATGATAATATTGTAAAAAAAAGTTTTAAAATTACAAAATATTTTCTCTCAACGAGTTACTTTTTATTACAAAACGCTAGCTTTCAAGTGATAATCGCTCTTCAACGGGCTTTGAAGCGTTAAAGAGGATTATCACATGAAAGCTAGCGTTTTGTAATAAAAAGAAACTCATTGTGAGAAAATATTTTGTAATTTTAAAACATTGCCAGTAAATTTATTTGTTACCAATTTTATCGATAAATGGCAATTGAATTTATAAAAAAGGAAAAGTAGTGTTAAAAAGATTATAAAAAAGCCTAAAACACCTATCCAAAGTTTAAAAAGATTGGCATAGAGAGTAGCTATATGAGAATGAAGTTATAGATGAAGATTATATTTAAAATGATACTCAGATATATGGAGAATTTTATATTTCACTTGAATTTTTAGGAATAAAATTACAAAGAAAATTGTTCCTAAATTTAACCTAAAGTCTATTATAATCCACAAAAAGGTTATATGGAAATTTCAGTTAGAATTGTTCCACAGTTTGGAAGTTTATCGCGAAACTGACAGACACATATTGATTTATATGAAGAGAATATTTTTAAAAAATCATACTTTTAGAAAATATTGAAAAGCCTTCGCAATCAGTTTCTTTTTTTTTTTTATTTCATTTTAAATAAAGTTTCAGTCAGGTTCCAAATAACTTTATTAGGTGCCGCTCAAAAAGAGCAACCTAGATCATCATATTTACAACTAGACGAATGACCCGGGCAACGCCCGGGTTTACACGATTAAATGTATTATTCAAACACATTAAACATAGCAAAATAAAACATAGCAAATATAGCAAGAGCGGTTATTTTAAACGGCGAATTAGATGTAAATATGTGAAATAGTTATAAATTAGAAAACCTGTAAATATAGTTAAGGACTTGCATTGTAATTAAGAAAAAGCTTCTCGTCTAGAACGCTCAAGCGACCTGCCGGCGGCGCGCGCCCGTTGGTTGCCGGCAGGTCGCTTGAGATTCTAGAGGGCGCTGCTCGTGAGCTAAGTTGAATAATTTGAATATATAGTTTTAATAATTGATTTATATATTTTTTAAAATAGCCTATCGTCATCCCCGTTATTTTTTACCTATGTATGGAAATTTTGGTTTGAATTAGTGAACTACTGCGAATTTGTATACAGGGCATACAAACCAACAAACAAACATACAAACATTCATTTATATATATATAGATATACTGAGGGGGTGGTTATGTACAGGGGTTCATTTACAATTATAATTTATAATGATGACGTTGGGTCCGGATTCTCAGGTCCTTGGAGGATATTGTTCTTGAGAAGGTTTTTTCTGGCTTGTTTGATATTCAAGGTGGGTTTGTTTTTCCTTTTTTTCCACTTTTCGTCATTCTGGCTTAATTGATGGAGAATTTGTCTAGGTTTTAAATTTCTTATTTTCCTTTTTCCGCATTTGAAGTTTGTGGCTTCCTTAAAGGTGGGGTTTTCTAATTTTTCGGATTTTCGTAGAATTTAAATGATTCTCTAATAATGTAGTCATTGATGTTTTCGATATTTAGATCGTTCCTGAGGATTGTGTTCCGAACGAACCAGGGTGGAGACATGATTTTTCTGATCATTTTATTTTCAAAGACTTCTAGCTTTTTAAGGATGGTCTTATGTGCTTTCATAAAAATGCGGTGGCTGTATATGAGTATTGGTCTTATTATTGACGTGTAAATGGTATTTTAAATAAATATAAATAAACTTATATTGAAAAGTTTATATATAAGGGCGTACCTGGATCTGTAAAGAAAATAATTGATGGATCGCCTTTTGACTCAAATTATATTGCAAAGGTTTTTTAATATATTTTTATAAAGGTATATCGTAATTTTCTTATATTTAAGAACCCATAAAAATAAATTATTGCAAAGGTTTTTCGATATTTTCATTAAAAATATTGATTTATATAGAATGAGTATAAAGATAAAGAAAAGGATGATGAAATGTTAATTATTAATTATAATCATTTTGAAGATAGAGCTATAGACAATTGATGATTGAAGATGACTTATTTACATATTATCAATTACATAGATACACATAAGCACTGTACAACGTGGCTATGTACAATGTTTCTGTACATGGTGACATTCTGTCATCGATGGTACAGTATCGTCTACTGGTCTCCAGCGACACCTCGCATTTCGTGGCAGAAGAAGTAAACGTAAAGAACTATAGAGAAAAAACTGATGTAATAAAATAATTACCTTATTTTACACTCATGGACAAAACTTAAGGAAGTTGTACCTTTTAGCATGTATATCGAGATTCAGACAATAACTCTGAAAGATATTTGATGCACAATGAGCTTTATTGAAGACACACAAGATAACTACACTCAGAGACAAAACTTAAGGAAGTTGTACCTTTTAGCATGTATATCGAGATTCAGACAATAACTCTGAAAGATATTACAGTGATCTTTATTGAAGACACACGAGATAACTACACTCATGGACAAAACTTAAGGAAGTTGTACCTTTTAGCGTGTATATTGGGATTCATACAATAACTCTGAAAGATATTACAGTGACCTTTATTAAAGACACACGAGATAACTACACTCATGGACAAAACTTAAGGAAGTTGTACCTTTCAGCATGTATATTGGAAATCAGACAATAACTCTGAAAGATATTACAGTGACCTTTATTGAAGACACACGAGATAACCAAGTGTGAACAACAACAACAAAAAAAAAAATCAGATGACATGCGACCTCAAAGACTTTCCACTTCCTTAATTTTCATCCATATGAGTGTAGTTTACTCATCATTAATGTTAATTATAATCAATGTTTTGAAGTAATATTAGTAAAATGTTTATAAGCCTCAAATAGTCAAAAAATGTCAGGTGTTGATATTAAAAATAAAAATAGCATTTCCTGACAGCTCACATGAATATTTTAGATGGCAAAACGCCATCTGGTTGAACAAAAATATCACGGAATAAGTTAAATAAACATTTAGTTAATTTTTGCTCCACTAGATGGCGCTCTGCCATCAAAAATACTCATGTTAGCGTTCAGTAAATGCTCATTTTATTTTTAATATCAACCTCTGAGCTTTATATATATATTTTCCTATTTTTTCACATGTGTAGTTGAATATATTTTTTAGATTTATTGTATATATACAGCGGTACCTCAGTATGGGACTATAATCTGTTCCAGAGCTCGTAAATCCAAAATACTTGTACTACGTACACACAAAGTAAAATTTCCCTTTTTTCAAATATGTAATATGTGCATATCTTGTCAATGCTTTCAAAAGTGCACAGTCTTCACTATTGTTTTAAAATGATAATTATATATATGCAAATTTTATGTGAAGATTATAAATAAAATACAATTCGCTGGGAGAAGGGTTTCTTTTATACAACGTGTGATCAATAATTTCCAGGAATGAGACTGGATCACGTAAAATATTCAAAATAATGAAATAATATTATAAGGACCTTATAGATAAAACATTTATCAACACGTAGAAAAAAAATTGATCACACAGACGCACGCGCTTACATTTTTTAGAATTTATAAGCTCGAGTATATCAGAACATTTTCTAACTTCAGTATGGACTGTATTGAAAAACTGGGAGTCTGAATAGTTTTGCTTTAAATTAGGGAAAATAGCTTCCGAATCATTTCAAATATTGAAGCATGCTTTTAAAGAAGATGCCTTATCACAATCGAGGACATTTGAATGGTTTGCACGATTTAAAGCTGGTCGAACAAGCGTCAAGGATGATCTACACACTGGCAGACCTTTATCGATTAGAAACCCCGAAAATGCACTCAAAATCAAGTCATCGATCAAAGAAAACCCAAGAATAACAATCAGAGAGCTATCAGAAGACTTGGGTATCTATTTTGGAACATGCCAAACCATCATAAAGAATGATCTGCATCTTAAACGATCCCCGGCTAAATTTGTCCCACATCTCTTAACGAATGAGCAGAAAGAGCATCGCAAAGAAACGCGCAAAAACATGGTCGAAATGTTTAATTCTGATCCCCATTGGCTCAAAAATGTTATCACGGGAGATGAAACATGGGTGCACGGATATGATCCCGATACTAAGAGGCAATCAAGCCAGTGGCTAGAGCCTAGAGAACCAAGATTCAAGAAAGCAAGGATGATCAAATCGAAGCTTAAGTGTCTACTTATCACTTTCTTTGATGTATAGGGATTGGGTAAGGGTACACTATGAATCCGTGCCTGAGGGTCAGACCATTAATCAACATTACTATCTTGATGTATTGCGACGTTTAAGGGAGGCTGTGCGTCAGAAACGACCCGAAAAATGGCATCAGAAAAATTTGGCTCTTGCATCATGACAACGCACGGCCACATATGGCCGTCACTGTACAACTCTATTTGGCTAAACACGGAATTGCTTTACTACCCCAGCCACCCTATTCTCCTGACCTTGCTCCCAACGACTTTTTCCCTTACCCTAAAATTAAAAAAGTCTTAAAAGGACGTCGATTTGACTCAATACCTGAAATAAAGGAGAATTCGAAGAATATTTTGAAAAGCCTGAAAGATGAGAATTTTCAGAGGTGTTTTGATATCTGGAAAAAAAGATGGAACAAGTGTATAGATAGTGACGGTGATTATTTTGAGAAATTTTAAATAAAACTTTAATATACTTTTGTATTTCTTTAAATATTTATCATTCCTGGAAATTATTGATCACACTATGTAAATATAAAGGTTATATACAAGCTTTCGGGCTCAATAACTCTTCGACAGGTATAACTACGTTACTGAGGTTTTCGAATCTAATCCATATATATACATACGTACAATGAAGTAGGAAATATAAGACAGATATGCAAAAACTGATTTACATAGTACAGTTTCAAAAAATGGATTATTGGGTAATGCTAATGCTCTATTGAGGTTATATGATTACTGTAAATAACAAATTGGGAAGCCGGAGATTTAGGTAGGAGGAATTATACTATGGTATATTATGATGCACTAGCGCGCCATCTGTTATGAAAATTTGAAACTATTTTAGACGAGTAAGATCCTTTTTGAAATTAAACAATTTCTACTGCCCTTACAGCAATATGGAAAAATTAATGGAAGGGCCTGGCTCATCAGTGGTAAACCCTCCCAGCGGTTTCGCCAACAATAGTAGATTAAACTGGCGAAACCGCTGGGAGGGTTCACCACTGATGAGCCAGGCCCTCCCATTAATTTTTTCCATTGCTGTAAGGGCAGTAGTAGAAATTGTTTTATTTCAAAAAGAATCTTACGCGTTTAAAATAGTTTCGAATTTTCATACTATCATATATGTCGGGCAAATGGATTGGATCTATTGATTCCTTTGGGGTTTTTTTAGTTAACAAAGCTTCGAGTACTAGGCGCTGGTGCTTTATGATTGTTGGTTGAAAGTTGGTTTATAAAAAATGTAGCTACATCAACCAATAATGTATTTAACTCTCGACGTTTTAGTGAATCGCTGTCACTTACAATCCGCTATAACTATATTGTAGCGGAGTATTTTTTTAAATTATTTTTTGCTTATCCCTAGTACACATGGTACAGGCCATGATAATCATGGTGGGTAGAAGTAGGCGACTGCTTTTACTGTAAGTGCACCACATGTCTACACATGTGAAAAGCAGTTTGACTTTGCACTTACAAATGTACCAGAGCCCCGTTTGGTTACTTGCACTCGCTGGTGGGGTTGAACTTCTACAAGAATCGGGGGCCACTGGAGCATTTTTTTTTTATCAGAAAAAAGTTTCAAATGCGGGAATCGAACCCGGGTCTTAGGGGTCGAAAAACCAACGGTTTAGACCATCCTTCCACCGACCCCCTAGTATTTTTTAAAATATCAATAACATATTATCAATTTCGACATTTACTCTGTAAACTTCCCTTATTCCTTTTGTTTATCATTCATAGTGTGTTCTTGCTATAAATAATTTCTCCCCCTGATCTCCGCGGATCACCACCCTGCCCCTTCCTCTACATCCCGGCTCTCCTGGCCTCACCTGGCGATGATCCCCTGGCCACCCATCCCCCTCCAACAGTGCAATGTATATAGTGCTTTGTATATTAGACACCAACAGCTCGAATGCCCACTCTTCTTTACCGCTAGACAACAGACAATAAAAAATGTTGTAGATCTATATCAATTTGTAAATAGAAGAGAGAATTATCATAGATTTAACTATTTTTGTAAATATATTTATGTGATTATCTTTCTAATCTGAAAGATTCAGGTTCCTAATATTACACTGGTCAACAAGATTTTTGCACAAGAGAACCTGATTATGTTTCTAGTGTAACTTTTCATGCTGAACTCAAAAATCTAATCAGAAATTTCCCATCACCTATGGTTTTTGCGTGACGGTCTTTTTTTAGTATTGGGATAAATACACTAAAAATTGCAAACATTGTCACGTAACTGGTTTATCAAAAAATATTTTTCTTTGTCCACAAAGAAATAGCATCATATCTACATGTCCTGAATCCAAATATACCATTAGTTTTTTTCTATTACACAATATTTCTGAGATACACCTACTTGAATTTGGAAATATTGTTAATATATAGGCATATATGAACGAAACATATTTATTATTGAAAAGCAGTGACAGTGGATTTTCTTCTATACTTTGCTTGTGGTAGATCCCTCTTGAGTGCCCAGCAGTCGTCGGCAAGCATAGCGGGACTCCATTTACCTTGGTACCGCTTCTCCATGCTTGATATAGCTTGATGAAACCTCTCACCATGCTCATCGCTAACTGCGCCAAGATTGTCTGGAAAGAAATCTAGATGTGAATGCAGGAAATGGATCTTGAGGGACATGTTACATCCCAGTGCCTTGTAGGAAAGCAACAGATCATTAACTATGTCTCGGTAATTTTCAACCTTGACACTTCCTAAGAAGTTTTTGCAAACGTTTCAAAAGGAATTCCATTCTGCTGCTTCAAATTCATTCAAACTATTTTGAAAATTTCCATCCTGCTGCAATTCTCGAATCTGAGGTCCAACGAAAATGCCTTATTTAATATTCGCTTCACTTATACTAGAAAATTTTTGTTTTAGGTAGGCAAATCCACTGGCATTTCGATCCATTGCCTTGACAAAGTTCTTCATTAATTCCAGTTTAATATGTAATGGTGGTAAGTAAATATTTTCTGAATCGATCAGGGGTGGATTTGCAATATTTTTATATCCTGGAGTAAAGATTTTACGGTTTGGCCAGATTTTTTTAATGTAATGCCTTTCCCTATCTCTGCTATCCCACTCACACAGAAAACAACAAAATTTTGTATATCCAAGCTGTAATCCACGCAAGAGAGCAACGACTTTCAAATCGCTGCATATTTTCCAACCGTATCTTTCATATTCTATCTTTTTCAAAAGCAGTTTCATGTTTTCGTAAGTCTCTTTCATGTTGGATGCATGTATTTATCCCAATACTAAAAAAAGATCGTCAGGCAAAAACCATGGGTGATGGGAAATTTCTGATTAGATTTTTGAGTTCAGCATGAAAAGTTACACTAGAAACACCATCAGGTTCTCTTGTGCAAAAAAAAAAGTTTTTTTTTTTGTTGACCTGTGTTATTAGAATTTAATATATTATTGTTTCTCTTTTTTTTATTTTTGATTACTTTTTCTTGTATAATATGTTTATAACTGTTTCTGTTTTAAAAAATTGTAAATCGACGCAATTATCCCTAGCCGGGATATCGCGTTTTGTGTGTTGAAATAAATAGTGCTTTGTATATATTCCGCTTTATGCGTCCATCGGGGTTCAAAAATCATCCATTCTGGTTAGCAGCTCCGTAAATAAAGATATTTACGTTGCTTCAAATAAATGACCGTGTTATCCTGAAGTTTGTCTTCCCTAATTTTCCAGGTGGCAATATACAATGTATATGTACATTCTGTCTCTGTCATCACTGCAGAGTTTGATGGAGAATTGCCAGTGGGTCTCCAGCGACCATACGTATTTGGCGATCTACGAAGGTAAATTTTAGATAGACGAGAATAGTTTGATTTTACTCCAATCGATACATATTTAGGTTGAACGGTGTGCGGTGGGTAATGGTCCTCAAGTAACACGAGAGGGAGGGAGGGAGGAAAGACCCCGCGGGGTCACGTGCGACCTTGGCCAGCCGCGGGTTTATAGTGGCGCCACGGTGTGACCGCCGTCACTCCAGCCCGAAGACATGACCGAGCGACAGGACTCCCGCCAATACCTCCAGGTCGAGGCCGACAAGGTCGCCGAGCTCAGGGCCCGGGTCATGCCCGAGCTGGAGAAACTGCCTGGTAGGTTCTTATTGGTCGTTCTTTGTACCATTTCTTGATCGCTAGCTTGTTGTATCTTAAACTTTTTTTGTACCATTTCTTGATGATGGCTAGATCGTGCTGCATCTACTTGGATGTACATTTCTTTGGGGTTTTCTTAGTATCACTTCTTGATGTTGGGTAGTTCGTGCTGCGTTTACTTGAATGTAGGTATTCTTTGGGGTTTTCTCAGTACCATTTCTTGATACTGGATTACGATCTTGTTGTATCTTCACTTTTTTTTTCAACTTTCTTAGTACGATTTCTTGATGATGGCTAGATCGTGCTAGTGCTTCTTGGATATACGTCTCTTTAAGGTTTTCTTAGTACCATTTCTAGATGTACGTCTCCTTGGTCGATTTTGCACCATTTATTGATGCTGATTCGCTAGCTTGTTGAACCTTCTCTTTGTTCGTCAACTTTCTTAGTACCATTTCTTTATGTTGGGTAGATCGCACTGAGGCTTCTTAGATGTACGTCTCTTTGGTCGATTTTTCATACCATTTATTGATGCTGATTCGCTAGCTAGTTGAACCTTCTCTTTGTTCGTCAACTTTCTTAGTACCATTTCTTTATGTTGGGTAGATCGCACTGAGGCTTCTTAGATGTACGTCTCTTTGGGGTTTTCTCAGTATCATTTCTTGATGTTGAATTGCTAGCTTGTTGAACCTTTTCTGTGTTCTTCAACTTTCTTAGTATCATTTCTTTATGTTGGTAGATCGTACAGTCTCTTTGATATTTCCTCAGTACCAATTCTTGATAGGCATTTCTCGCTCTACATTTGATGGCCTTCAATTTGAAAGCTCGCGGTTTTCATAATCAACAAACTTATTGTGAGAGGTTTTTTTGATCATCTAAACTGAAAAAAAAAAAATTATATTGAAACTTGACTGATGACCCGGTTATTTCCAGAGTTTTGCTTGAGTGCATTTTTACCCGAATGTATAATATAAATAGGAACATTTTGAAAAAACTAAATCAAACATCAACTAAGTTTAACTGATTTCAACTAAATTTTAAGTTGAATTTTCATTGTTATCTGTGATAAGAGTTTTCGCCCACATAATCAATCCACCAAGATAGAATTTTACCTTTATATAATATAAATAGAGAAATTTCGTTTAACGAACATATCTAGGACGCTATATCTAAATTTATTATTCGTATTATCATTATTATGTATCATCATCATCATTTTCTGCTTCAACAAGAGGCGTATTAACGTAATTATATATAGTTAATTATTTTATATTATTGTATATATAAATAGATAAAATGTACATATAAAGATTGGTGACCATTGACTCATAGAAAGAAATAAGATTTTTGAAATCGTAGAAAATATTTTTTTTTATTATTTAGGACTATTCATCTCGAATTACATGATGAATTACAAAGTTGAATATTTTTCTGACATGTCTACATATAAAAAGATAGAGTTTTTATTAATAGACATATCCAGTGTTGGAATATGTTGAGTGAATACAAAAGCAAAAGAAAAATATAAATCTACTAAAAATAGTGATTATTATTATTAAATATACTTATTCATTATATATCTTTGAAACACGAAAGAATGTTTAGAGTACAGATCTCTCTACATAAAATGTATAGAAAGTTATATATTTTCTATATTCTTTTAGTACTATATTCTATTATTTACCGTGCCCGGCTAGCTCAGTCGGTAGAGCATGAGACTCTTAATCTCAGGGTCGTGGGTTCGAGCCCCACGTTGGGCGTTTTTTTTTTTTTTGTGTATTTTTCTTTAGTACTAACTTTATTATTTTTATTTTGCCGGCTTACTGATAATGAGAAATATCATATTTATGAATGCTTTATTAAGCATTATTAATAGCAAAGCGCCCTCTTTGGAAAAAAATTTAAACAAAACACACACTTTGAATGTTTTTTTTTCCTCCAAATTATTAGTCACAAACTCTTTTTTTTTTCTGGATAAATCAAGAAATGTCTACCACGTATAGGTTTTAGATTGTAAGTTGAAGACCCACAAGGGGATCTTCATGGCTTTCTTTTTTATTCAGGAAAAGGATATTTAAGATCAAAAGTGCATAATCAAGCTATGATATGCTTTTAAATATATATAGTTTAAAAGTAGTTAATAAACGTTTTATGTAGTATCTTTATTTATTTGGTATATTCGTCTAATCCTTTTTTATGACAACTATTTCTTGTTTTTTCCCTTAAAAAATATTTTGTAGATTTTTTTTTTGCCGTGTCAATGGATGAATGGATGGATGGAATAAGCCTAGATTCGTGTGAATGTTTTTGTCGAAGGTCATTCGAAAAAAAAAAAAAATTCAAGGAAGGCTATTTTTTTCAACATTTCGAAACATCCTTCTCTGTCTAATAAAATTTGACCTTTCCTTGTAAGATGTTTTATAGATCTTTTACTCTGGGGCAGATCTCTATTAAGAAATTGAAAATTTATTACTCAAGACAATATGGCGGATATAGTTTTAATTTATTTGTGTATACGTTCAATGTTTGTTAATGTAACTATTTAAAGTGTTGTGCTATTTTTTCAAAGTTAAAATAGGATGCTAATTTATGATTACCATTTTGGGAATAAGATTTATATCGTCTGCTTTTTTAAAGGTCGTTAGATGATTATAAATTGGATGATTATTATTGAAAATAACGTCTGCATATCAATAAATTCGTCTGTTTTTATTATTGGGATCGTCTGTCCATTATTAAAATCGTCTGTTTATTTATAAAATCGTTTGCTTATTTTTAATATATCGTCAAAGCTTATTATTAGAATATCGTCTTCTCATTATTATGACCGTCTGCTTATTATTTAAATCGCCTGCCTAATATTAGAATCGTCTAATCATAATTGGAAATTGTTTGCCTAACATCGGAATCTTGTTTTCCTTTTATCGAAAAAAATATATGTTTATTAAAATGGTTAGCTTATTTTTGGATAGTCTCTGTTCTTTATAATAGATGCATTTGCTTAATAATTAACATCATATTTTCATTTTGGCATCATCTGCTTATTTTTGGAAGCGTTTGATAAATATCGTAGTTTTCTGCTATTAAAACCAAGAAGAGAATGATTTAGAGAATTTCAACTTTGGTTTGTGATAGCCTGTTCTTTGTAAATTATTGTTATTTGATGTAGTCTCTGTTTAGAATTTCTGTGCTTCCCTGGTTTTATTTTACTTTAACGCAATATCAGAACTGCTTTTATTATTTTATATACTTAGAATAACCATTAACAACTTGTAGTACAAAAAAGAAAGAACAAAGGCAGGTCTTTTTTAATCTTACACCGTACTAGATTGCAAATCTTTTGGTAAGATATAAGATATCATTGTTTGTATGATAGATTACCAAGAAAGTTTCAAGTTTATCATTTTCCTTTCAGCTTTTGATTTCCGTCGTTTTACCCGTTTCAACTCTATGATTAACATGAAGTTATTTTATAAAATGTGTTTCATAGAGTTTTAAAAAAATTAACCTCTTAGTAAAATTCACATTCAAAGAAATCGTTCTTATTTAGTTACAAATTCAGGTTCCTGTGTGTAGCATACACAAGGAGAATCATAATATTAATCAAATATTTAACAACAAAATTATCTCAATGATCAAAAGTATTTATTAAAAATACACGTTATAGAATTAATTTTACCATTTAAAAATGTTGTGTTTTAACTTTAAAAGCACACAAAAATATAATAAACTTGAATTTGTTTATTCAAGTCTCAAAAAACAAAGCTTTGTATATAGAACAAATAATAATGAAGAAGAAGAAAAAAACATTTTAGGAAAAGCAAAAACAAAAAAAAGTACTGGTCAAAAAGAAACATTTAAAATCGCAGATTAATATCTTCAACAAAAAATAATCTCTATAAAACAAAATTTCGGGATTAATCTTACAAAATATTTAGGAAAATTATTTCCATAAAAATATTTACGTGTGCTCTATATATTTCGAAATTAGTAAAAACTAATGTATCTATATTCCCGGATAAATAGCATATTCTCTTTCAAAGTATGCTCCATATAATCTTAAAGTATATTTAAAATAAAATGTTCATATGAGCAACTAGGATATACTTATTTTATTTTTAATATCACCACTAGACCCCTCTTTTTTGTTACTTTTTTTTCACATTAAAGTATTTATGATTAACTTTTATATTTCCCAAATAAATAGACCATATATATATTCAAATAAATATAATGTGTTATTTTTAAACAAATCCTTTCGAATATAATTTTACGCTTCAAAAATTACATAATGGTATTCCTTTATAACAAATTAGCAAGTTGATTTCGTATCGAATCAAAATCTGCCTTAGACGCTCCTATTATTTTTAAAGACAAGTTTATTTCAATTTATTTTGATATTTTTATAAAAATAAACGCGTTTGATAAGCAATTATTTAGAAAACCAAACGATTCTGAAATTAACATCGACGCATTAGTAAAGAAATACCTTAGATAGATTTGTATATATATATTATCTGATGTTTGTAAAAAAGTTGTAGAAATTGAAATAATCCAATAAAAATTCAGCAGAATAGCCTTAATCGAATTGCACAAACCTGTTATTGGCTGGCAACCAAATCGTGTTTTCTCTTTGGATGATGATTATTGTTGTTTTGACATCGTTAAATACAGGTTCTGGTGACAAAATGTCACATATTACCTCAGGATATTGCCTCATTATAAGAACATGTCAAAATATATCACGTGATATCATGAAATATCCAGAAGAGATTGATGATACATGTGCTTAATTTGAGTTGTAGCAGCACACACACACAAAACCTTTATTAAGGCAAATAGTCTTAAAAATTGAATTTGCCTCGAATTCTAAAATGCAAAGTAAAAATAAAATATAAAATATATTTATATTTCAAAATATATAATAATACAGATATATAAATCTTTAATTAAAAAGACATATATTGGATCAAAATATCATTTATTTTACCAATATTTCAGTTGGCTAAACGCTAACCTTTATCAAGGTGTTATACCATATTTAATGTGTGTCAACAACAAACTCAGCACCACATAACGTCAAAAGTTTGTCGTTGACACACATTAAATATGTTATAACACCTTGATAAAGGTTGGCGTTCAGCCAACTGAAATATTGGTAAAATAAATGATATTTTGATCCAATTAAAGATTTATTTATGGATTGCTCTATTTTCAAAAAGATATATAAATACAAAGCCTTTATTAGGACAATTATTTCATACATATATTCTAATTCTAAAGTGACAAACAAAAGTTTAAAAAATATATTTAAAAAGTATTCTCAGTTAAATCATTTAAGCTCTTTTTAAGACAAAATTTATATTTATCAAAATATATTTATTTGTGTGGGTAATTTGAATATATAAAACTCTATTATATTTATCTCCAATTATCACACGTTATTAAAAAAATGAGATATACTTAATTTAATGCACTATAAACATATTTTTACAAAATGAAATAAATTAGATTTCATATTAATAAGGCCAAAGAATTATATATATGCCAATTCTGAATAGAAATATAATATTTTGTAAATAAGCGATTTAATATGGCACGAAAATTTAAATTTATTATATATCGTATTGCAATAATTAAATCTTCATTACTAAAATATAAAAAGGCATATATAATCAAGTTAATATATCAAATACGTATAACTATTTTCGTTTTACAATTGATTAATCTTCTTTAGAAGATGAAAAGATGAAATAATTGACAATAAATAAAATACATTTTTTATATTAAAACGATGGTTATTTAAAAAGTTCAAGGAAAAATTAAAATGGTGAAATAAAATAAAAGGCTTCAAGTAAAAAAATAAAAGGAACATTTCAATCATTTTCAAGCGTCAATTAAAGTTATATATAAAATTTTTGTCTAGAATTTAAATAATATTTCAAATCTCTTAATGTTATCATTTTAAATATCTCATTCGCATAAAACTTGTTGAATATATTCAAGAAATATATATATATTTTTTCTAAATTTTCACAGATAGCTTTTTTCTTATTAAAAAAATGTGGCAATAAATATTTTAACGAGCTATTTTACATTTTGTTAAATAATTTAATCCGCATATTCTTAACGATAAAATTATTAAAAGGTATTTATTATAGAGATAATTGTGTATGTTCGCATTTTCTGTTTATTTTATAGTTGGTATTGTATGAATGAGCTAGCTTGTGTGTGCTGTTTGCATATCTTATGATTACTTGTGGATTCAACACGTTTTATTAAAAAAAAAAAAGGGGGGGGGGATGGTTAGAATGATTAATAAATAAAGAGTGTGTGGAAGAATATATTACTAGGTAAGATGGCAAGGCGATCAAGAGTTGAAGGCATAAAGCCCAAGGTTTGGAAATGCTGCTGCTGTGATGAAAGAGTCTTGAGTAATAGACGGGCGGCCTACTTGGCCGACCTCTTGGGGACTGGTTCTCCTAGACCTTGGTCGACGCTTGTCGTGGTGGCCTACAGGGTCTGTCTAGATGGTCGTTGACGGTGTGTGGTTGTCCTACAGGGTCTGTCTAGATGGTTAGGTTGGTTGATGGTGTTGTGTGGTTGTTTGATTGGTGTTGTTGATGTCCTGTAGTCACTTCTTGTAGTGTGATTTGGTATACAGGGTCTGTCTAGATGTTGTGTGGTTGTTTTCTCGGTGTTGTTGATGTCCTGTAGTTACTATTGTAGTGTGGCTGTCCCACAGGTCCTGTCTAGATGTTGTTTGGTTGTTTTTTCGGTGTTGATGATGTCCTGTAGTCGCTTCTTGTAGTGTGGTTGTCCCACAGGGTCTATCTAGATGGTTAGAGTCGTTGATGGTGTTGTGAGCTGTTTTCTCGGTGTTTTTGATGTCCTGTAGTTACTATTGTAGAGTGGCTGTCCCACAGGTCCTGTCTAGATGTTGTGTGGTTGTTTTCTCGGTGTTAATGATGTCCTGTAGTCACTTCTTGTAGTGTGGTTGTCCCACGGGGTCTATCTAGATGGTTAGAGTCGTTGATGGTGTTGTGAGCTGTTTTCTCGGTGTTGTTGATGTCCTGTAGCTACTATTGTAGTGTGGCTGTCCCACAGGTCCTGTCTAGATGTTGTGTGGTTGTTTTCTCGGTGTTAATGATGTCCTGTAGTCGCTTCTTGTAGTGTGGTTGTCCCACAGGGTCTGTCTAGATGGTTAGAGTCGTTGATGGTGTTGTGAGCTGTTTTCTCGGTGTTGTTGATGTCCTGTAGTTACTACTTGTAGTGTGGCTGTCCCACAGGTCCTGTCTAGATGTTGTGTGGTTGTTTTCTCGGTGTTAATGATGTCCTGTAGTCACTTCTTGTAGTGTGGTTGTCCCACAGGGTCTGTCTAGATGGTTAGAGTCGTTGATGGTGTTGTGAGCTGTTTTCTCGGTGTTGTTGATGTCCTGTAGTTACTACTTGTAGTGTGGCTGTCCCACAGGGTCTGTCTAGATGTTGTGTGGTTGTTTTCTCGGTGTTAATGATGTCCTGTAGTCACTTCTTGTAGTGTGGTTGTCCCACAGGGTCTGTCTAGATTGTCATTGATGGTATTGTGTGGTTGTTTGCTTGGGGTTGTTGATGTCCTGTAGTCGCTTCTTGTAGTTTGGATTGGTCTACAGGGTCTGTCTAGATGGTTAGAGTCGTTGATGGTTTTGTGTGGTTGTTTGTTGTTATAATTTCCTCTATTAATTTGGTCGTTGTTGCTTGTCTTCGCTGGCCAGTTATAGTGTACCTCTGGCTTGAGTCAGAGTCCCTGATGGCGACTTCTGTACGTGGCTCCAGCAGTCCGGGTTACACACCGTTAGTTGATCTACAATGTTCTACCTTGATTGGGCTGAGCATTGGTATGTTTGTGTAGACGCTGGTTGTTTACTTATTGTGTTTGTTTGAGTGTTGTTGTTGCTGTGTGTTGTTACCTTCAAGGTACTACCTGATGGCTAGGGCTGTAGAAGATGTTGTTGTAAGTCCTTTCTTTGATTGTAAATATTAATTCTTATTTAAATTACTATATAATAAGGCAAAATAGCCTAGCTGCAAAAGCTTTAGACTTTACCTGATGTCCCTGGTTCGAACACGCTTTTCGCTATCTTTTTATTTTTGTGATCTCTTCCTCATTTTGTAAATATTGACTGAGTTGTCAATAAATTTATTTTAATTGTCAAATTGTCTTTCTTTGATTGTTTATTGGTGATGTGGCTGTCATGTTAGAATCCAGCTTGGATCGTTCGTAGTATTGTATACCAAGTCCCTGATTGTTTATAGTGCCAGCCATTGTTTTACAGTGAGCGAGTTTGCAGTTTGTTGTTTCTATGGTTCATTGTTGCTGCTATTATGTCATTGTCATATATCTCATGTAGCAGCTGGTTATCATAGCTATAGGTTTGGTTTAATAATTGGTTTTATTCTGTTACAATAGTTGTGTGTGTGATTGGAAGCTATGTCACGTTGAAAAAAATGCAAAATGCGTTGAATTTCGTGCTGAAATTGGTGATCCAAAGTTCTACTTGGCATTGCAGGCATGTAAGCATTGTTAAACAGCAAACATCAACATTATCTTACTATCGTATATTCACGAATTTATAAGCCCAAAAATCAGGGAACCAGAATTTCAGTCTAAAATCCAATATTTTAAAATCATAATTAAAGCTCCTTTAAATTAAATTTCGAAATATTGTAAAATATATACAAATGAAAAAGGTATCTATTTCTAATAAACAGAGAAAAAGAAATATATGACATTATATATTTACAAAGTTCAAGAGTGGTCACGTTTAAAAAAAAAAAAATTCAAATAGCAGACGATACTATTTTTTCAAATAGCAGACGATTATTTTTTTTAATAGCAGACGATTATTTTTTTAAAATAGCAGACGATAATTTTTTAAATAGCAGACGATTATTTTTTAAATAGCCCCAAACGATAATTTTTCAGCGTAATTAAAGACGTAAATGAAAAGTTACGAAACCAGCATCATTGTTGTTATCAGTTCATTGAACAATGGTATTGTTATCCTGGGCCATTGTCTTCAACGCCTACTTTGTTGGAAGCAACGCCTCCTGGTGGCAAATATAGGAATTAAATATATAAAACGAGTATTTTTTCTTACCTTCGCATTTTATAGTTAGCTGCAAGTGTATAGAAATATTTTTATTTATTCCAAGTATATGTTCTCAGGTTCTAATAATAAAGTGTGTAAAGTTAGAGACTGTTTTTATTCTATGTACATTACATGTCTACACATGTTGAGAGTGATTCAAATCCCTACTTTACAAGGTGCCAGAGCCCTATTTGGTTAGTTGCACTCACTGGTGGAGTTGGGCTTGGGAAAGAATCAGCGACCATTTAAAAGAATTAACAATGCGGAACTCTAGTCGTAGTTTTTGATGGTCTGCGCCATCCATCCATCAATCTCCCTTTTTTTTAAAGTGATAAACAACAACAATAATACATTTAATACAAAGCAATAACGCGCCATCTATATATAGCAAATGAAAATATTAAAACGCGAATGTTTCTTTTATACATAAATTTAATTTCTACTGTCCTTACTACGATGAAAAAATATTGGAAGGGCTTGGCTTTACCATTGATGAGCCAAGTTCTCCCAATATTTTTTCATCGCAGTAAGGACATTAGAAATTAAATTTATGTTTGAAAGAAACATTACAAAGAAGACATACGTCTTAATGTTTCTATTTGCTAATAATAACACATTTAACATATACCACATTTAGAGCTTAAATAACATCAAAGACTGAAATTTTCTTATTCCGGAGTCTTAAATACAATTCTAATGATTAAGAAATAAATCCTTTTGCATTAAATATTTAAAGCCATCTTCTATCAGTCCCTATGATAATGGAAAATAGCTTGGGAGGGCCTGAATCATCAGGGGTTTAAACTGGCGAAACCGCTGGGAGGGTTCACACTGATGAGCCAGGCCCTGCCAAAATATTTTATTATAATAATTGTAATAAAGAGGGAGCATATTTAAAAGAGATTCACCTGATTACTTTACAAAACGTTTTTAGATGGAGGAGCGCCATCTATCGGAATAAATATGAACAGAGCGTTGATTTTATTGTTATTTATAGAAAATGTGTTTATTTATTGACTTAAAGAAGATTCACTGTGTATGCGTTTCAGGCTATTGGTCCCCATCAGTATGATGTAGGCTGTACCTAAGTGACCTAACAAGATCGCCATAATATCTTCTTGATAATCAAAGAACAGGATGAAATTTCACGATTTTTAAAATTGCCATTTCTACAGATTCAAATGATTTTTTTAAATGTTCCTAATCTTCTTCTTTCTTTCTTATCTCCACTCAATCATATCAAGCTTGTAAAGTTGACAACCATCATGCCTGGGAGAAGTAGAATGCATCTGCCTTTGTCATTAAGACTGGGAGCACTACTCAGTGGCAGGTCGACTTATCTCAAAAAGAAATGGCCGCCTCTGACATGAGGAACAGACGCCATGTGCAGCCGCTCCTAACATAGAGTACAAACGCTGCTCATTATGTATCCCTGGATTAGGAGCCCTTACAGGGTACTATCAGCCGGGCCAGCAATGTTTATTGGACTGTCTTGTTTTGCTTTCCAAACGAACTCTAAAAAATCATTTTTCTTTCTCTTTTATCGTTTTTCTAACCTGGTTGTTACGCATGGTTAACTACAATTTAAGAATTCAAAAGAAATGAGATCTTGACCTGTTTTCTTCTTCTTCTTTATTTTAAATTGGATAATAGGGTTCTAACGGTGTTTAGATGTTGAGGTTAACTTTGGCTATAAGTCATTCTTGTTGAGGTTGTTTAGCTGGACTGTAGCGGATAATAGGTAGGACAATGTGTGACACACCATTGACCCTATAGGATGACACACAAACCTTTATTAAGACATTCCTTCTTAAACAGACGATTCTCCTGTTAGAAATGAATCTAACAAGAAATGTGAAGCAGAAGAAGAAATTGAATCCTCGCTCAGAATGTGTCATGTTCCAATTTTCCATGTTACAAAGAATCGGCAACTTGCTATACTGGAGCAGTGATAGGTTTTTAGATAAAATAATCTTTAGAGATAAGTTTAGTTTACGTGTTCTTCTTATCCTAGAGGTCAATATCCAATGAAATGGATGGAGTGACTTGCAGTTCGTCTGTTTTGACCATTTATCATATTTTGATGAAGTTTCGTCTGCTATTTTATTACTCTTATTCTTTTTAACATATATAAGGTTATCCCAACATTTCGCGTTTTTCTTAGAACATTGTTTTTTTTTATTTAGCTTGGCGAATATACATAATACAATTACTTTATACATTGGGGGTCGGTGGAAGGATGGTCTAAACCGTTGGTTTTCGACTGCTACGACCCGGGTTATATTCCCGCATTGGGCACTTTTTTTTCTGATTAAGAAAAAAATGCTCCAATGGCCCCCGATTCTGGAAAAAGTCCACCCTCACCAGCGAGTGCAAGTAACCAGACGGGGCTCTGGCATATTTGTAATATTTGTCCGTGATATTTGACCAACCCAATTTCTTGATAAATCAAGAAAAGTCAACCACGTACGCGTTACGGACTGTTGTCCCTCGCAGCGTGATGCAGACTTATCTCTACGATCAAATATTTGGTCCCAGAGGCTTCCTAAGAAATCAAGAAATGGGTATTTAAGGCCAAGTTTGCGTAAATACGCTTTACATATTAGAAGTTTAAATTAAAAAAGTGTTTTATATTCGTATATTTTTGCGAATGTATATTTCACTTTTTAAAAATAAACAATTTGTTTACTCACACAGTTTATTTGCATATTGATCTTAACCCTTTAGAGATGATCCGAGTTTATAAAGCATATAGTACTCGGCAATATTACTTTTATAGTTACTCTGTTTATTTAGACGAAATAATAAAAATTCATAATTACAATAATTATATACAGTAATATACGTAAAGATAGAGGTTGCCTGGCCAAATGTTTTAATTTTTGTTCGCTCCTGACGAGGACAAAATATATTAGTCGAAACGTCGAAATAATAAAAAAAGATTTACTGATCGAAGTATCTTTAATTTGAAGAAGTATAATATACAGTATAATATACTGTATAATAGAAAAAAGTTGAGAGCATAACAAATTTTAATGATACAAAAATTTACAACAAAAAATGTATATAGGAATATTTATAATGGCTTAAACGATTTTGCTACCCATGTCAATATATGCAAAAATACATCTCAATTACGAACACCCCCCATTTAAAGAAATATTTCGAATATAAAAACTGAAATATGTAATTTTTCAATTTTATCTTGTACTATTTTCAAAATTTCTCCGTATAGAATTCTGTTTTGTGTATTTTTTTAGGATCCAAATATGTTGCATACTTTCATCAAATTTGATAACTACTTGTTAACATTTCACCAATTAATTTTTCAAGATATATCAAAATTTGTGATATTTTACATGGTATTTTTTAACCAACCAGAGTATATTATATAATAGCAAACGATCGTTTATTGATTTCGGGACCAAACGATCATTCACAAATCGATTGTACTCAGACGAAAACATTGGGAATCTTTTGTTTCAAGGTTATTGGCTGGAAATTATAAAACCTGATATATGTTTGGCTTTTTCGAAATACCAAGTATTTATTACTATATATTTATAGAAATAAAGTGTATTATAGTACTTAAATACTATTATTTTTATACTACTATATATGTGATACCTACTATACAAGTCTTCTTCTTTCTTATCTCCACTCAATCATATTAGGGTATCAAGCTTGTAAAGCTCATGACTGGGTGAAGTAGAATGCGTCTGCCTTTGTCATTAAGACTGGGAGCACTACTCAGTGGCAGGCCAACTTAGCTCCAAAAGAAATGGCCGCCTCTGACACGAGGAACAGACGCCATGTGCAGCTGCTCATAACATGGAGTACAAACGCTGCTCATCCTGTATCCCTGGATTAGGAGTCCTTACAGGGTACTATCAGCCGGGCCAGCTGAGCCCAGGTTTTTTAGTGAGCTTGTTACTGCTCCCCCTCCTTCTTTTTCATCCGGGCTTGAGACCGGCAAAGGCGGAGTTACCATACAAGTAAACTACCTAAACTATTATATTTTTACGTAGATAAATAAGGGAAAACAAGCATGATAATGACAAAGCAATTTTGATCAAAACAATTACCACTCTTTTTACATTATTATTATTTCGTTAGTTAACCTAGGTTTCATGAGAATACAGAATTCCATCCAGGCTGTTCTTTTGACACCTACATTCATAAACAAAACTTAAGGAAGTTGTACCTTTTACCATGTATATTGGGATTCAGACAATAACTATGAAAGATATTACAATAATCTTTATTGAAGATAACTAAGTGTGAAAAAAATTTGCTTGTTTCCTTCAAAAAAGAGAAAACCGGCGAAATTAAATTCTTACCAATCCAGGCTGTTCTTTTGACACCTAAATTCATAGACAAAACTTAAGGAAGTTGTACCTTTTACCATGTATATTGGGATTCAGACCCAGTAACTCTGAAAGATATTACAGTGATCTTTAATGAAGATAACTAAGTGAACAAAATTGTCTGTTTCCTTCAAAAACAGACCACTGGCGAAATGAAAGTTTTTCCAATTCCTTAAATTTTGTCCATCAGTGTGTCTTCTAGGTTATATTTACAAGGAAAGCTTTATTTATTCAAAATAACAGGGTCTTTCTCAATGAGGGAACGATTCTGAGTAACACAGAATCGTCTGAATAATAATATGTTCATTAAACTGGGGCAAAAGACATTGTTACTTATCGATATATTGACATGAAGACCCAGGTAGTTGGCGTTCTGCGCTCCAGGAAAACCTGGATTATAAATATTTTTCTATCTAAAATGAAGAAATATTTTTGTGAAAATTCAAAGAAAAAAGCAACATTCTAAATAAATAATAATTCGATTTAGTTTCCTAATTGTAGATTTTTTGATAAATACATTTATATACTTTTTAAAATGTTGAACTTATGCAAATCCGTGTATAATACTGATAGTATTAATTAGGTCTTTCGTATATCTATACCCCACATATCTGCATTATTGCAATTAAATGGAAATAGATCTCACTTTATCTTTTACACTTTTTACCTTTGCAGACTGCGTATAGCGAATCTGTCTATATGATTATATGTTTTAATAAAGGTTATGATCGCATTTCTATTAAATTGATTGTGTAACAAGTAAATTTTAGATACAGTAGAACCTCCCTTCAGCTGACACCTCTCTATAAAGGACAGTTTTCATTTGTAAAATTACCATTTTTACTATTTAGCAACTCTCCTGTAAGAGGATACCTCTCCTTAAAGGACACTTTTGCTCTTCAATTAGGTGTCCTTTACAGAGGGGTTCTACTGTATTAAAATGAAAGCTTTAAAGAATATAGACATTAAAAGTTTTGCCTCTTTGTCAAATAAGAAAACAAAGAAGTCATTGCGCCTACTGAATTTTCTCTTATGCATCATTATAGGACAGTAGAAGCTAGAGAATGCTACTAATCCTCCATTGTATTCCAAGTTATGGAATGCGTAGACAATAGAACAATAGACAGGGTTGCCGAGCCAACTTCGATAATTAAAAAAAAGCTAACCTATCCGGTAATTCTTCCGTCAGGTGAACCCGTGCCTGGAGGCGTCTGCTAAGTTCAAGGTTGGCCTGGAATGCATCAATTAGATGACAACCTAATTCTTTCTGATCCGGTACTTGTGGAATCTTTGCACGTACAGTACTGTACTTTACCTATATATATATATATATATATATATATATATATATATATATATACTGTTCTATACAATATTTTCCACTTTTTTATGCCTTTACATACTGCGATGTTATATAATACTTTAGTGTACTATTCGTTTAGCTATACTTGTAAATTTTATAATAATTTAAAATCTTCTATGAATATAAAATATTAAATATTGACCACTGACTATCATTTCGTTTAATTTCATTCTCTTGTATATTAAATATAAGATTCTGTACTATTCGTTTAGCTATATTTGTAAATTTTATAATAATTAAAAATATTCTATGAATATAAAATATTAAATATTGACCACTGACCATCATTTGGTTACTTTCATTCTCTTGTATATTGAATATAAGATTCTGTACTATTCGTTTAGCTATACTTGTAAATTTTAAAATCATATAAAATATTCTATGAATATAAAATATTAAATATTGACCACTAACCATCATCTTGTTTACTTTCATTCTATTGTGAATCTAAATATTATATGTATAAGATTCTTAATTGTTATTTTTAGTAAATATATTAGTTTTTTATATATTAGTTTTATATTCGGCGGTGCATGTACTGGGATTGGAGCGATACAGAGAGGATTAGCGTGGCCCCTGCGCAAGGATGACGCGCAGGGTCGTGAAGCGTTCTCTCTCTCTCTCTCTCAATTATAATTAAATTTAAAATTTTTATTCCTTTGTTGCCTATTTTACAATTGCATTAATGGGTATTTAATAGCTGAGAGGAAAATGTTCTATTTATTTCTTTATTTCAATAAAACTGGGCCAATATAAAATTGAATTGAGGATTTCATAAATTTTGATTTTGAATCCAATTTTGTATTAATTGAGACAGTTCCTATTTTCAATTAATTTGCATACCACAAGGTTATATAGTTGGGATTTAGAATAGAAAAATGTATGCCTTACATACAGATTAATTTTGAATCCGATAGGTATTAAATCGAATATATATATATATACAGTTAAACCTGTCTATAGCGCCCCCTCTTGGGACTCACCAAAATAGGGTGCTATAGAGAGGGGATGCTATAGACAGGTCACTTTTAATGTAAAGAGCGCATCGTACTACGTATTTAAAACCGGGCGCTATAGAGAGGGAGGCGCTATTTAGAGAGGGTGCTATAGACAAGTTTAACTGTATTGACACCAATTTCAAACTTCTAACACGATTGTTTAGTGGGAAACTGCATCCAACCTAATGTTGAGATGACAACATAATGTTGTCGTCTGTGGTTTAAAAAGAAATATTCTGGATATAATTTGAGCTCATAAATGGATAAGGATATGCAGTTGTTGAAGTTTTAAATTTTATTTGCGCGCTATATCATCGAATCTAGAATATTTGCTGCCAATTTTTAACACACACACACACAAATTATTTATATCTATTAAAAAGAAAACAAATGTTCTATATAATTACGGAATTATATTGAGTTATTACAGAGTAAAACTTCCAATTCAATTTTTTTTAATAAGGAGCTGATAGAAAAACAAACAAATACTATTTAAAAATTATCATCCTTATTGTATAAAAATATATAATGGGAAAAATTGAAAATTCTAAAATGGAAAAATTTATATTTTAACATATTCTCAATGTCTATTCAAAATATAATTTTAATAAAACATAAATACCTTTATTTTAAAAAAATTATAAAAACATTTTTCTAAAAATTCTAAATGCCCAGAAAAAGAAATAGATATAACAAAATTTAACGCACTGATTATAAAATATGTATATTAAATTAATGTAGGCAGAGAGCCTATTTTATTTAAAAAAAAAATTGAAAATATATATAAACCAAAAGATAATTTGAAATTAAGACATATTTGATTAAAAAATAATTAAAAGTTTATAACAATGAAAAACAATACAAGTTTATTTAAGCTATTATTAAAAAAAAAAAAAAAAAAAAACAAGGAAAAAAATAACACAAGATCATCATTTAAAAATACCAAGCGATCAATTGGAGCCGAGACGCCATGACGGGGAAATGTTTACTGCAAGTTATCTGCTGACCCAGGAGAGATAAATTACCGGCCAAACGACCGGCCCTTCGTGATCTTCTGCGACGTCACGTGGTCGACCCACTTGGTTACCTTGCCGCCATCAAATGGGGGCAGATTGTCTCTCCTCGTCTGCCTAGATAATGTTGTCGTGACAGACGACCCCAGCACAAATCCTCATCCATAAAATATAAATAAAAATTTGAAAAATTACGCGAAATCCAGTTCTAAATTTATTACCTTTTTGAATTTGTTTTATAAAATAATGTTGATATTATATCATTAAATGTCACAATTAAACTTTAAAATATTAAACCTTTTATATATATTTCTAAAATAAAAAATAAATGTTCTTAATAAAATAATAAAGGTATATATAACAACTTTTAAAGTTTAGATCATTTTTAAAATTAATTTTTAAAGAAAAAAAATTAAATAAAATATAACAGGTAACAAATGCGTTTGTATTAATTTATTTTTCTTTTATATTTAAAATCTGAAATAATATATATATTACAAAAGCTAAAAATTATTTTTATATTAAAAATGCAATTATATTTATCGTGGAAATTATTAAATGTTATTAAAATGTTTTTTTTTTTAAATATGATATAATATATTTTTAAACTTTATTTAAAAGGTATAAACACTGAAAATATACACTTAAAACAACAACAAAAAAGATATATACCTCTAAAATATTTAGTAATATAACACATTGTAAGATAGTGGACATTGTGACTGCTGTGATAGAGAGATGTATGGAGACATCTGAGGCTCTTCATTGGACACGACAACAACAACAATACAGTATACACACCCAAAATAGAGGACATTGCGACTTCTGTGATTAAAGATTATGGAGACATCTGAGGTTCTTCATTGGACACGACAACAACAATACAGTATACACACCCAAGATAGAGGACATTGCGACTGCTGTGATAGAGATGTATGGAGACATCTGAGGCTCTTCATTGGACACAACAACAACAACAATACATTGTATTTAGGTTTATCACTAAGACATCATTTTGCACTTTAATTACAACATTTTACACTTTAACAGCAACATTTTACACTTGAACATTTTTATAACCATTTTTTAAAATTAAACATTAAAAATAATGTTGATCACTGTTTAATATGGTGTTAAATTTTCCCAATATTCCCTCTACAAGATGTTTTACATTGAGCGATTTTCATAACTGCGTTTTTGAAAATATTTTTATAGGTTCAACGTAAACATCACGTACGTTAACTCTTCCTTTGAGTGATTCGATATTAAAAAATTCAGAGAGAAGAAGAGGTATTAAAAAGATTATGATAATTGGAATAAAGATATACTTTTAAAATTAAAATAAATATAAAAATATACATACCTATATGTTAAATTAAAATATTTTATTTAGAATTGTTATATTAAAATATTATTTTATTTAGAATTATATATCATAGAATCAAATATTCTGTTAAATCGACCGCCAGAGGTCACGCTTTGCATATAAAAACTCGTTGTTCTTTCCCGTTGGCCAGCTAAAAACTTTTGTACATTATGTAAATAAGCTTTTCATTTTTTTTATTCTTACGCCTTAAGCCAGGCAGTACTTACTCAAATTATGTTTTGTATATATTTCTTGGCACAAATAAAGGAATCTCTGATCAAGACTTTATATTTTTCAAGATTGTTATTCAACCACGACTGCTCCACCATAGCTTAATTATCAAGATAACCAAAATCAAGATAATCGCAACAATTCCAAAATCAAACAGAAAAATATATATATTTTAAATTTATATAACATATATAATTTCAGTTAAATTTAAAATCAAAAAGCTGTGATTAAATTTTTTAAATTTATAATAAAATTATTTTAAAATGTCAATTTTTGTAAGTATATAAGTTTATTTTTACATTTAAAATGATGCGTTTGAAGCTAAAAAAACTATTAAAAAGTATATTTGTTTCATGTTTTTTTTTTCCACTATGGGGTAAAAGAGACTACGCTTTCCCAATTTTTAATAACCATTAAGTTTTTTATTCCTACATTATAATTTATAAAAGAAATCAATTAACACAAAGTATTCACATGAGAAACCTATTCATTATTTCAACACCTACCTCACGACCTATAATTATAATACATAAAAAAATAACAATAACCTTTCAAGTAATAGTGTTTATTTTCTAAATGAACCAATTAAAAGACGATTATTTCAATTAACAAACGTTCTTTAATTAAGAGGGAATAGATAATTAGGTTGTGGGAAGATATAACAATGAGAACGGATATCGAGGCCAATTATTGGTTGAGTGTTTAGTCACGTGATTGCTCTACTCTATTTAAACTAACCAATCATCTTGCAGTATCTCTCTTTACAATTGTTTTTTTTTTTCAGATTTTTGAAAATATTAAAATAATAACATTAAGCCTCCAGGGAAAAATTTCTTTTTTTTACAAATCTTTTATTTATAATAATAGAGGCCCGCGTTGATTCTGCATTTAAAAAACTGTAAACACCCAAAGCATTTTATTTAATTTTAATTCTTATTGGCGTTTTAATGTGAAATATTTTCTCCCGTGAAAGGGCTTTCTTTCCCGAAAGCTTGAGATATTTATAAATAAAATATTTGTAAAAAAAAGAAACATTTTCCCTGGAGGTCTAATGTTTGTATTTTAATATTGATTCAAGAGATTATTTTTTCAAATTTTGAAAATATCGTAACAAAGTATTTATTATTTTTTATTAACAGAGTGGTCATTTTTTTTTAATGTTTATATTTTGCTACTCTGTAAATTTCCCTCGTGGCTTATCTTTTGTTTATCATTCATAGTTTGTCCTTGCCTGAAATAAATTATTTGCTCATCCCGAAGTTGGTCTTCCCTAATTTTCCACGTGGCAGTATGTTATAGAACTTTGAATATTAGCAAAATAGTTGTTGTAACAGCAGCGCTGGCACGCTTAAATTCTATCAAAATTAATTGTTGTAAATTATTAAATTATTATTTATCAGTGAGCAAGATTATGCAGAGTTGCAGATTGTATTTATGTAAAATTATGGTCAAGACTTAACAATGTGTAATAAATAAACCTTCTTCTCTGATTTATAATATTATAAAATAAATAAAGCTTCCAGGGTTAAGTTTCTTGTGTAACCCTTCATTTTTTCAAGCTTTCGGATTTGTCAGTCCTTCAACAGGAGTATCATGTTGAAGGACTGACAAGTCCGAAAGCTTGAAAAAAAAAAGTTACACAAGAAACTTAACCCCGGAAGCTTTATTTATTTTATAATGTGTAATATGTCGAGCTATGTAAATAAATAGTTTCTTATAAACTTTCCATATTTACCTCTTGCTGATTAACGTCAAAACAAACACAGGGACGTTACAGTTGTAATAAGAAAAAGTCAAATATCAAAATTAATAATATAAACAAAATGGCGAATTGGAATATTTATAGTCACACACAAACGATCATAATTTCAAATATGTAAAAAAAAAGAATGAATGAATGAATATTCGAAATATATAAAGATAAAAACGAAATTTGAATTTAAAAAACCAAACGATATATTTTACTAAAAACTACCTCGATGCAAGTTTACAATCCGATCTATGGATGCCAAAAAAAAAAAAAATAATAATAATAATAAATAAATAATAAAAATAAAAAACAGCAAATTTACAATACGCATATTTCCTATGATAATTCAAAATTATTTTTTAAAGTCTTCTTTTCACATGTGTAGACATGTGGTGCACTTACAGTAAAAGCAGTCGCCTTCTTCTACCCACCATGATTATCATGGCCTGTACCACGTGTACTAAGGATAAGAAAAAACTTTTTTTTTTTAAGTGAGTAAAAAAATTAAAAAGTAATAGTAGTAAAAAGTAATAGTATTTTTTTCAAATTACAATATTCACTATTGAGAAATTTGTAGGGGTCTTGTGAAATCTGCATTAAAGGGAGAAGTATACTGTATTTATAAAATAAATAATCATTTTAGTGACCTATTTTAGTATTCATGGATCGTTATTGAGGCGTTGGTCGCTATACTGGACACTAGGATAGAGAAAAATGGTCAATTAACTATTTTGATATGGTCGCTAATGAGGCATATGGTTGCAACAATTTTTTTAAAATTATATTGCCACGTAGGAAAATGTCAGAGAGCAGCAAAGAGAGATAAGTATGCTTGGTAATAAAATATCCCCAAACTAATAATCTGTTAATTAAATAACATATTCTCGGTCAACGAGAAAGAACACGAAAAAGGAGCAAACCACATTACAACTTAACCAAAAATTCATCTAAAAATAAATATTTATGTGAAAAAAAAAAATTACCCAAGGCAAAAGTTTCGTCAATGTTTCCCAATGACTAACCAATGAGGAAAGAGGAAAACTGAAATTGGATGGCCGTGAAATCTTGAGTAGGGTGACCTCTTTTGTAGACTTTTGGGTCAGGGGCTCGTTTCCCTTTCTTTAGGGGAAAGTACGGTATATCTTTAGTACTTCCTTGTCTTTAATAGACATCAATACTATAGTAAACAGATCACAGCGCTATCTGTAAGTTTAGGAGGGAATTATTCGGTGATAGTTCTTTGTATCATATAGAACAGAATCTTACCTGAATATTTTTCACCATCAGTTCACGGATTGTGTAAAATCTACCTACATGGTGAATATATATATAGAGTGATGAATAATTCTATCCTCAACTATTGTGTTTCCACATTGGTCTACCATTGCTATCATTGCATTGTTTGAAGGTAGATAGGAGCTGGTCTACTGACATTGTTTGAATGTAGAAAGGAGCTGGTCTACCATTGGTACCCTCGACATTGTTTAAATGTAGATAGGAGCTGGTCTACCATTGTTGCCGTCGACATTGTTAGAATGTAGATAGGAGCTGGGCAACCATTGCTACCGCTGGTATTGTTTGAATGTAGATAGGAGCTGGGCAACCATTGCTACCGCTGGTATTGTTTGAATGTAGATAGGACCTGGTCTATTCCATTGTCACTGTCGAGATTGTTTGAATGTAGACAGGAGTTGGTCTACCATAGCTACCGGTGGCATTGTTTGAATGTAGACAGGAGATTATCTATACCATTGTCACTGTGGACATTGTTTGAATATATACAGGAGCTGGTCTACCATTGCTATCGCTGACATTGTTTGAATGTAGATAGGAACTGTTCTAGAGAAGGCCAGGAGTTCTAGGGAAATAACAACTATAAAAAAGCACCATGAAAGTAAAAACAATGCATATTAATATTATGGAATTATTGAATGGAACTTTCTATACTTAAAGGGAAAATTTGGAGGAAATATTGACTCGTCTGACCAATTTATTCTGTGATTTTACAAAAAGTCAATAAAAATCATTTGAATAGAAGGAAGAAGGAAATATTTACACAGAAATTTCGGGGAATAATTTTTTAACGCTGTATTTACCTTTTCTGATTCATTAGGATTTTTCTCTACAGCATTGATGTCTAAATATTTTAACTTTGGGATGGCACAAGTATCGTATGGTGAAATAATTAAATGCTTGCAGCTCGCGCGCGCGCGCTACCATCTAGACATTGGTGCGCCATCTATATAAAAGGAAAGGAACTATTTAGCGAGATTTTTTTTCTATATACAAATTAAACAACTTCTTACTCTCCGTACTGCGATGGAAAAAAATTTGGGAGAGGCTGGCTCACCAGTGATGATCCTCCTAGCAGTTTTGTAAGTTTAATCTACTATACACCTCTTTACTATTGTATTGGAGAGTCGGTGGAAGGGTGATCTAAACCGTTGGTTTTCGGCCTCTACGACCCGTGTTCGAATCCCGCATTGCACACTTTTTTTCTAATTAAAAAATGCTTCAATGGACCCCAATTATCGCAAAAGTCAACCCCCCAGCGAGTGCAAGTAACTAAACGGTGCTCTAACACATTTGTAAGTGCAAAAGTCGAACTGCTTTTCACGTGTGTAGACATGTGGTGCACTTACAGTAAAATAAATCGCTAATTACCCACTATGATTATCATGGCCTGTACCAAGTGTACTAGGAATAAGCAAAATATATATATATAGATATATCTTTCAGTAAGTGAGACATCTGTTTATTATTGTTAGCTAGTGTTGTCACCTCGTTACGGGAGACATGCCCACGGTACGTTCACCAAACCCTTCCAACATCCCCCTCCACTAATCTGAAGCAATCGCTAACCAACCATCATGATTATCATGGCCTCTATCACGGGTACTAGGGATAATAATAATAATAATAAACTAATACGTACTACGTACTACTAAGTACTACGTAAAATAGTTAATAAATCTAAAGTAGAGAGAGAGAACATGAGTTTAAAAACTCACATTTTCAAAAGGCCGTCTTTTTCGTCATTCACTTACAGCACAGGTAATATCAGGTAATGTCCAATACTCACTATGAAATAGATAATTACATATAATAATCTAAAGAGGTAAAAAATCCAGAATGACAACAGTAAGGGGGGAACCAAGGACCTTGTCACGACGGATGAGGTAAGGTAGGTCAGACTTGGCCGCAGGAACTGTAAACCTGTTCTTTCCTCACAGCCAGCAACCTTGCTGATTCCTTCGGCAACCTTCTTATGACTCAATCCTGGCAATAATCTACAGCTTTTTATCTTTCACTTTACTAGTCGAATGACCCGGCTTCGCTCGACTTATACCCGAGTGGATGTTTCAACAACGGTTATCTGCGTTTTGACAAAAGCTGTTCATTATAAATATGTATACAGTAAAATCTCCATGAAATGACATTAACGCTAGAGGACATCTCTCTATAAAGGACCGTTTTCATAGGTAAAATTAGCATTTTTACTATTTAGCAACTCTCCGATAAGAGGACACCACTCTCCTAAAGGACACTTTGGTTCTGCAACTAGGTGTTGTCCTTTACAGGGAGGTTCTACTGTACTAGTAATATTCTATTTTTATTAGTAATCGAAATGGCACCAGCTTCGTCTGGGTTTATCTCGAGTGAATATTTGACAAATGTAGATTTGATATTGTCTACCATCAAAATATTTCTCTATGTCGACTCCTTGTATAGATTAGAGTTTATTTTGAGGCATTTAGATATGTTTTAGATTATCTAACACAGTGGTCAATGGTGAAACAAAGTCTTTCTTAAATGGTATAAGTAATTATGGAAAAAACTGTGGGTGAACGAATGATTTTCAAATATGCTATTTCTAATGTTTACGTTGTTTTGAAACGAGGGTTTACTAAGATGTCATGTACTAAAGCAAGAACCAGTAGTCCACAAAGACCGAATTTCATGATATTAGCAATAAATGATTGAATCGCTGCAATGGGACAAGAATACAAAACTAGATCCAGGTACTATTTAAATGGACTCTAGGCTATTTTTGCCCTATTTGAAAGAAAATTTCTTTGATAATCTTAAATAGCACCTACTCAATCTCAATAAAATTTCATCTTTTTATATATTCTTATATAATATCTTTAATTATTTATAATTTATAATATCTTATGTGGCGCTGTGTTTGTTTTTGACACACTTTAAAATGTTATAACACCTTGATAAAGGTTGGCGTTCAGCCAACTGAAATATTGATAAAATAAATGACATTTTGATCCAACATATGCCTTTATAATAAAATATCTTTAATGTGAAGGTAGCCTCTCCCCCATCGAAATAGCAGCGAATACTAAACGCCATCTATTTTAACGATAGAGTGGGACTATCTACTTTACCAGTTATACACATTTTTGGAAAAATCTGAAAATTTCATTTGATTCTTTGTCATTTCATAAAATCAAAGCCTGGACTGAGGAGAACTATTATTCCGAAACTATGAAATCCGGGGGGACGTTTCTCAGTTTGCCAAAGCTGGTGTTGTGGCTTTGTCACCGACCTGAGGCCGCTAGCTTTAGGAGATGATTATTTTAGCGTCTATTTTGACGTAAGGGGGACATTTATTTCATAGATCAATATCTTCCGGTAAAATTTCCAATCTAATGATTAAATTTGTTTTGCACAAATATATTTAAATTTGTATTAGAAAGACGTAGAAAATTAAAAAAAAGATAAAGACAATGTGTACAACCATATTCCATCATGTTTTGTTCCATATGTACTCTATACTATTGGCTGATCAATGGCGAGCTTTATATTGTAATCATGTTCTGTGCTATGAACCAACATGTGCTGAACCATGTTCTGTGCCATGTACCGGCATGTGCTGACCCATGTTCTGTGCTAAATATCGCCATGTGCTGATCCATGTTCTGTGCTAAATATCGCCATGTGCTGAACCATGTTCTGTGCCATGTACCGGCATGTGCTGACCCATGTTCTGTGCTAAATATCGCCATGTGCTGACCCATGTTCTGTGCTAAATATCGCCATGTGCTGACCCATGTTCTGTGCTAAATATCTCCATGTACTGACCCATGGTTTGTGCTATGTACCGCCATGTGCTGACCCATGTTCTGTGCTAAATATCGCCATGTGCTGACCCATGTTCTGTGCTAAATATCTCCATGTACTGACCCATGGTTTGTGTCATGTACCGGCATGTGCTGACCCATGTTCTGTGCTAAATATCTCCATGTACTGACCCATAGTTTGTGCTATGTACCGCCATGTACTGACCCATGTTCTGTGCAGACCTGTACGACGCCCGTGACATCCAACGTATCCGAGAAGACGACTGGTACGTCCAGCGTTTCATCATCCATACCTCCGTCACCAAGGCCGACGCCGCGGAGATGATCAAGTCCTGCCTGGCCTGGAGGAAGAAATACGACATCAATAGTAAGTCAACATCAACAGTGAGTTCTTATATAGCTAGGACATCAACAGTGAGTTCTTTTATAGCTAGGACATCAACAGTGAGTTCTTTTATAGCTAGGACATCAACAGTGAGTTCTTTTATAGCTAGGACATCAACAGTGAGTTCTTTTATAGCTAGGACATCAACAGTGAGTTCTTATATAGCTAGGACATCAACAGTGAGTTCTTTTATAGCTAGGACATCAACAGTGAGTTCTTTTATAGCTAGGACATCAACAGTGAGTTCTTTTATAGCTAGGACATCAACAGTGAGTTCTTTTATAGCTAGGACATCAACAGTGAGTTCTTTTATAGCTAGGACATCAACAGTGAGTTCTTTTATAGCTAGGACATCAACAGTGAGTTCTTTTATAGCTAGGACATCAACAGTGAGTTCTTTTATAGCTAGGACATCAACAGTGAGTTCTTTTATAGCTAGGACATCAACAGTGAGTTATTTTATAGCTAGGACATCAACAGTGAGTTCTTTTATAGCTAGGACATCAACAGTGAGTTATTTTATAGCTAGGACATCAACAGTGAGTTCTTTTATAGCTAGGACATCAACAGTGAGTTATTTTATAGCTAGGACATCAACAGTGAGTTCTTTTATAGCTAGGACATCAACAGTGAGTTCTTTTATAGCTAGGACATCAACAGTGAGTTCTTTTATAGCTAGGACATCAACAGTGAGTTCTTTTATAGCTAGGACATCAACAGTGAGTTCTTTTATAGCTAGGACATCAACAGTGAGTTCTTTTATAGCTAGGACATCAACAGTGAGTTATTTTATAGCTAGGACATCAACAGTGAGTTCTTTTATAGCTAGGACATCAACAGTGAGTTCTTTTATAGCTAGGACATCAACAGTGAGTTCTTTTATAGCTAGGACATCAACAGTGAGTTATTTTATAGCTAGGACATCAACAGTGAGTTCTTTTATAGCTAGGACATCAACAGTAAGCAACAGTAGAAGTTGAGCTTGCACGAAATCTTGTACAATCGTCGTTTTATAAAAGAAGCTCTCCATTGTCTTAACACAACAGCTTGTTTAAGTATATTTGACCATGAATACCTTTGTCATAAACTAAAAATTTGCGATTGAGTTTCACCTCATGGTGGACCTTCAAACATATAAGTCGGTGGACGAGTGGGTAACACCCTCAATTCCCGACAGTCATGAACCGGGATTGAATCCCGCGTTAACATTTTGTTTTATATGTGAAAAACCTTCACATATTATTCATTGTTACAAATATCATAAACTAGGTTGTTCTTTTTGAACGGTACCTAATAAAGTGATTTTGGAATAAGGAACAAGACCTTCAACCTATACAACGCTGAGGAGGCCTAACACCCTGAATTTGAGAAATCAAGAAATTCAAGAAAATCAACAGAAAGTTGATATATATTTAGATAGATGGCATAGATGGCAGTAACACCATCAGTGCTGGGAGCCTTTCTTTCATTCTATTCTAACATTAACAGTAGATTTTTCTCTATTCATCAAACCATTATTTCTTTAATATCAAAAGAACTTTCACCAAGTCTTCTTTCATCTTAAAACATCAATTTTCTTTTGTTTTATTAGCGCTGTAGTTATTTGTGATGTCTATTATTATATTTTATATTCATTTCTCCTTTTTGTTCTTTTCTAGGTCATCGCATATACAAAAACACATTTGTATTTCTTTGTTTTGTCTTGTGTTATTTATAATTGGAATATAAACAGTGTTTTCAGACATTGGGCATGTTCACTTTTAGCATTTATAAAGAATCTCTCTGTTGTTGTATTGTTGGTTCTAACAAAGATATGGTTTCCATTCTTAGAGATATCAAAACTTTTGTTTCCTATTTATATTTTATTCTTTGTTGGGAGCTAGAGAGAAAGAAACATTGTTTATACAAATATATATTACATTTATTGTCTTGACACAATAATTCTACATAGAGTTTCTCGTGTAAAGTTATTTATAGAGGTTTTCCCTCTTTATTTTCTTCTCTTAGAAAATGATCCATTTATGTCTTTTTGGGTAGTTGGTGATATTGTGGCGAAGAAATAATTTATATTTAATTTAATTATTCAATGAAAATATTTGGAAACAGATTTAAAATTTTGAATTTGTTAAATCATCATTTAGTTACCTAGCTTGCTTGCTCGATATTCTCTAGCTGTAGATAGTTGGGTTGGTTTGTTAATAATTGTCGACTGGTCGGGGTAACGTCATCAATAAATACTTTCACATCTCCAGATATACAAAGACTTGATTTCTACGCTACAATATTTATACGCTCTATAGGAACCTCTGGGTTAACTAATAAAATATAGTTACTTTAACTACTTCAACTAAAATATTTGTGTATTTGTGATAAATTATGAATCTAAAAAAGTTATATACGACTACAGTGATATTGTATGTATACAATTTATATATATTGTGCCCAAACCTTTTCTTTAGATTTTCATAATAGGAACTTCAAATATGTAAATTATATTATATATAATATGTATATATAGTTTAAACATATGTAAATAATCATAAACACACACACATATATATCCTACATTTCGGAGTTTATTTAGTTATCGTTTTACTTCCATCGAAGGGCTAATGAGCCCGAAAGCCTAAGTTCATGTAATTAAAACTGATAAATACACTCATATATTATGATGCATTAGCGCGCCATCTGTTATCAAAATTCGAAACTATTATAGACGCGTATGATTATTTAAAAAAAAAACAATATATACTGTCCTTACTGCAATGGAACACTTATATATAGAGTGGATTCTTTAATGTTTTGAGGGGATTTTAAACTTTATCTCTGTTTCTTTAACTTTGGAAAACCAGTTTTAGAAAATTTAAATTTACAAAATATCGTAGTATAGAATTAGAGAATTTAAATTCCAAGAACTCATTCCATTGAAGAAGGGGACAGAGAGTCATCAAAACATCAGGAAATAAATAACTCAGAAACGGCTGATGTGGAGTTCTATTCTTATTTATACCTAATTCAGTAGTTATTCAGGTGTAGCTGGTTATGTCGATGGTTATTGGATTCATTCCTGTGAGCGAACACCTTCAAAGAGAGGCCATCTTTGTGTATTAGAAGTTGTCGCTATTGTGTGTGTGACTTAAAAGAAATGTCTTATTTAAGGTTTTGTTTGTGTTCAGATCTCACCGAGGACAATGTCAACCAAGAATTCTTCGATGTCAATGCCCTGTTCCCATATAACAAGGACAAAAATGGCAACACCGTGTGTAAGTAGACTTTTTACACCTTTTCCTCCTTTCTCACTTATTTATCTTCTATTCATACACACACACCCTCATATCTCTCTATATATAAAAGTCAATGTCTGTCTGTCTGTTTCGCGATAAACTCAAAAACTACTGAACCAATTGGTACCAAATTTTGCATGTCGCTTTTTATAAACCTGAGGAAAATTTTCGGCTGCATTTTGATTAGTATTTTGGCTATTTCTTTTTTTCATTTGAAGAACTTTTTTTACGCGGACTAATCCGGAATGGAATGAATACCTAAATATGGCCATTTTTTTTAAAGCATCGGTGGTTCAGTGGTAAAATACTCGCCTGCCACGCGGGCGGCCCGGGTTCTTTTTTACAATTTTTAAAACTCATTTATATTATATCTCTATATATATATAAATGAATGTTTGTATGTTTGTTTGTTGGTTTGTATGTCCGGTATACAAATTCGCAGTAGTTCACTAATTCAAACCAAAATTTCCATACATAGGTAAAAAAATACGGGGAAGACGATAGGCTATTTTAAAAAATATATAAATCAATTATTAAAACTATATATTTTTAGTCAGAAAATGATGATGACGATATTGCTGTATAATGTTTGATTATTAGATACATAATTATATCGGGAAAAATTCCAAAAAGCAGAGACCACGGGTGAAACCAGTTCATTATTTTGTACGCAGGAACAAAATTCTAACAGAAAAACATTCATTCGAGCAGAAAACAAAAGCCAGATCATCTTTCTATAAAAATATCGCTTCTCAGACACAAAGTTTGGAGCGGGACGTTGCACAAAAGTGACATCCACGGTGCCAATTTATAATTGTAACGAATATTATTTGAATAAAAACATTTATTCAGGTAAAACCCGGGCGTTGCCCGGGTCATTCGGCTAGTATAATATAAATATATATATTATTATATCAACTATATTAATTAAATCAAATACCTAAACACTAATATAATACAATTTTTGCCACCTAGTAACACTTTTTTCCTGTAGTTTATGTGTTACTTCTGTATTGCTATTCTATGGCACTTCTAATATTTATTATTGATATACTTTTAGCATGAAGGAAATTGCACCCAAGGGATTTCTCGGGCGAAGCCGGGTCATTCGCCTAGTATATATTAAAAATAAAGAAGGCATATCGTGGCCACGAGCACATGTGCTTTTTAGATGGCAGAGCGCCATCTAGGGGAGCAAAAATAAACTCAACGTTTATATAACTTGCTCCGTGATATTTGGCATACCCAATTTCTTGATAAATCAAGAAAAGCCATCCACGAACGCGTTTCACGCTCTTGGCGCTCGTCAGCGTGGAGTAAGCTGTATCACTGCGACCAAAAAGAATTTTGGTCCAGTGGCTTCTTGAAAAACAAAGAAATGGGTATTTAAGGCCAAACTTGCGTAAATACCCTTAACACATGTAAAAACAATAGAAAAAAAAAAAGAGAGAACATTCACGCTAGATGACACCTCTCTACAAAGGACAGTTATCATTTTAAAAAATTACATGTTTTACAATTTAGAACCTCTCCGGTAAGAGGACACTTTGGCTTTGCAATTAGGTGTCCTTTACAGGGAGGTTCTACTGTATATATATGTGGTAACCGAGGGTCAAACCTGTAGTAACCGAGAGGGACAGTCAGGGTGTGGAGAGTTTTCCAGTACCTCTCTGCACCTTGGAGGACCTTTAACAGTTCTCACAGAGTACAGGCAGTCGTGGCCGAGGCAGAGTGGAAAGCTTGGGAATGTCCACACACAAAAAAACGAAGAGACACAGTTGTAGTAGGAAAGTTCCGTGAACAGATAAAAGTCGAGCTAAGAGAGAGAGAGCAAGATGGAGATAAAAATAATTCTTACTGTTCTACATGGTCGATGAGGTGGACCTGGGTACAACCGACAAGGGCTCACGCCGATGGTGAAGTGACTGTAATTTCGGCAAAACCGAGGTTTTATATACCTTTGCCGAGGAGGGAGACATGCGAGAATTTGGACTTTGAACAGGTCCAAAGGGCGTGGGAGGGTCTGCGCTATTCTGCACCCTTTGACCTTGATGGCAACGACTTGCCAAATTCCTTTTTAGGGTTGTTGTATTTCTATCTCGTTCTCTTGCTTAGCTCAGCTCTTAATCTATTACATAGTTTTATTTATTCATCCTCAGTTTGTACAAAGTACATTACATATGGTGATGCAATGACACATGTCAATCATGCATATAATTATTTATAGATGTGTTTCTATATACAACATGACAATCTTGTTATAAGTATTATACAATATAGGGTTGTTGGTTTAAATTACCATATATATATACGTAGAAAATGTGAGAAGAAAGTCAAACACAATAATTTAATACATCACTATTTCGAAAACAACACAAAAACACACATTATTATTTACTAGCTGAATGACCCGGCTTCGCCATATAATGCTGAGATTGCGTGTTGTAAGTTATACAATTTGTGCAGTGACACTCCGGGTCCGTGCCCACAAGAAGAGGTCGGATCTTGTCCATGAAACCAAGCAGTTCTTTCTACGCTGGGTGGAACATCTGGACCGCCAGAACAATGGCTATGGACTGGTTGTTCTGTTCGACTGTTCCGGGGCCGGGATTTCCAATCTGGTACGTTGTCTCTGTCCATCTGGTGTCTTGTACATATGGACTGGTTGTTCTGTTCGACTGTTCCGGGATCGCCAATCTGGTACGTTGTCTCTGTCCATCTGGTGTCTTGTACATATGGACTGGTTGTTTTGTTCGTCTGTTCCGGGATCGCCAATCTGGTACGTTGTCTCTATCCATCTGGTGTCTTGTACATATAGACTGATTGTTCTGTTATACTGTTCCGGGGTTGGACTGATTAAAGATATTAATAACGAATAACAGAGCGGAGCCTATGGCGCCATATACCAACTAAAATTAGAAACATTTTAGCTCTCTATAAAAATATGTATGACCATTATCTGGTATTTATTATAAAATGAAATTTATTGATCTTTTTCTTATTGCTAGTAATAATTAATATATTTCTGTTTTCCAGGATCTGGACTTTGTAAGATTCATCATTGACTGCTTCAAATTCCACTACCCACATTCTCTTGGTGAGTATACACTGTGTGTGGGGTCGGTGGAAGGATGGTCTAAACCGTTGGGTTTCGACCGCTAAGACCAGGGTTCTATTCCCGCATTGGGCACTTTTTTTCTGATAAAAAAAATGCTCAAGTGGCCCCCGATTCTTGCAAAAGTTCAACCCCACCAGCGAGTACAAGTAATCAAACGAAGCTCTGGTAAATTTGTAAGCGCAAAATCGAACTGCTTTTCACATGTGTAGACATGTTACAGTAAAAGCAGTCGCCTACTTCTATCCACCATGATTATCATGGCCTGTACCACGTGTACTAGGGATAAGCAAAAAAAACTGTGTGTGGACTTTACCTCTAGAACTGTATTTATCTCGTACTATCATACTACAGTTAAACCATGTTATAGAAGATGGTTTTCCAATTCTTGGCAGAGTATAAATGTGTTCTAAACTTACAATAAAAAGTAACAATTATTTTTTCCTTTTATTCTTCTTCCTTCTTATCTCCACTCAATCATTTTAGGGTATTAGGCATGTAAAGCTTGAGACTTTTAATGGTGTCTGTCGGGGAAGAGTAGAGCTCATCAATATATGAGTCAATACTGTCAATATTGTGTTTTGGGGATGCAGGTTGAGATTCTTTTTTATTGAAACATATAATCACAAATAAGAAAAAAGGCATTTCCTGATCGTGTAACTAAAATTTCTGATGGGTTGCGCCATCTATCGGAATAAATATCAACTAATCGTTGATTTTTAATTATTCCAGAATATTGGTCAAATACCATTTTTTGATTAATAAAGAAAGGCTAACTACATACGCATTTCGGGCTGTTGACCCTTATCATTGTGTTGCAAGCTGTACCTAAACGACAAAAAAAAACTGGTCTTTTTGGGCATATTTATAAATCATGAAACAGGTATTTAAGACGGAAATGCATGAGAAAGCCAAACAAGGTGAAAAAATAGTACAAAAGTGAAATTTTATTGGGATCTGGTAGATAAATTAAGAAAATAAAAAGTATCTTCTGATCGTACAACTAAATTTATGTTCCTGATCCCAGTACAATTCCACTTTTGTACTATTTTTCATACTAGCAAAAGTTTTTAAATAATTTTGATCTTCTTCCTCGAAGAAGAACAAACTTTCTCGAAAGCTTTCTTATTTTAAAATAAAAAATATATTAATTGTTCGCTTTTTGTTGTAAGTTTATAGAACACATTTTAACACAATTATATTCAACATAATGTAAATGTAAAAATAATATTTTGTGACAAAAGACATTTCTGGTCAAAACTAACATAACGTTGTGTTAGCTACACGTCTGCATATGTAGAGGCAGTTCAACTTTGTATATTTAGCGAAATTTAAATAAATAGTAAGTAAAAAGTACACAAAGCGAGAATCTCACAATGAATCACTCACATCCCTCTTATGGAACAACTAAAGAAATCAAAATTCTAAATGATAAACTTTTTACACGCATCATTTACTTCTGTCCGCTTCAGAAGTCCGGGTTCCGCACAATTACCGCTTTTTTTTTTTTAAGATAAACAATCTCATATTTCCTTTACTACAAGGATAAAATAAAAACATGGAGACAAAACTTGAGAAATTTTACCTTTTAGCATGTATATCAGGATTCAGACAATAACTCTGAAAGATATTACAGTGACCTTTATTGAAGACACACATGGACAAAACTTAAGGAAGTTGTACCTTTCAGCATGTATATCGGGATTCAGACAATAACTCTCAAAGATATTACACTAACCTTTATTGAAGACACACGAGATAACCAAGTGTGAACACTCATGGACAAAACTTGAGAAATTGTATCATTTAGCATGTATATCAGGATTCAGACAATAACTCTGAAAGATATTACAGTGACCTTTATTGAAGATACACTCATGGACAAAACTTGAGGAAATTGTACCTTTTAGCATGTATATTAGGATTCCGAATTTAACTCTGAAAGATATTACAGTAACCTTTATTTAAAATACACTCATGGACAAAACTTAAAGAAGTTGTACCTTTTAGCATGTATATCGGGATTCCGAATTTAACTCTGAAAGATATTACAGTGACCTTTATTGAAGACACGAGATAACCCAGTGTGAACGAAATTGCCTCTGTCTTCTTAAAAAAAAAAAAAAAAAAAACAGGCAGCTGGCGACATTAAAGATTTCTAACTTCATTAAGATTTGTCCATAAGTGTAAATATCAAATTTCATAGTTTTATAAATGATTTACTAATATGTCTCCTTTGTTGTTTACAGCCTACATTCTGGTGTATGATATGCCTTGGGTGTTGAATGGTAAGTCTGAACTCTCTTGAAATTCTCACTCTTTTTATGTGTGTGAATACATCTTTGACGCTGAAATATAATTTTAATGGAAATTTGGCTGGGATGAAATTGGTAATTAAAGAAAGAAATGTTCCACCTCTCCCGTCAAAATAGACCCAAATACTGTGCGTCATATCTATCTCCGCTCAGGTTAGTAGAAGAGCCACAACATCAGCTTTGGAAATTTCGGAATGTCCACTGAACACCATGGTTTCATGTATGGACTTCTAATATATACATATATCAATAATCTCCTAGAAACATTTTCCATCAATATTTGAGCCATAGAATTGTCCTAGCCATTCCATCAGCTAAACACCTATTTGGGAAATTGTGGAGATTCCATAAATCCTTTGTAGATCTCATGAATTATAAGTCTGTCACCATTATCCTGAAACCATAGTCTCCGGGTGAACGTTTCTCAATTTTCCAAAGCTGGTATTGTGGCTTTGTCACCAACCTAAGTCCGTTAGTTTACGGAAACGGTCAATAGTAAACCTACAGCTTAGTTTTAGCGTCTATTTTGACGGGAGAGGTGACCATTCCTTTTTTTTTTCGATAAAATTTTAGATAAATGATGCCATTTTAGTGATACATTTTTCTTTTAGAAATAAATATATCAATAAATGCTTTAGTCAGAGGAATTCCATTATGGTATCAGGTAAAAAGTAAAATGGCTCAATATTATATTACACTAGCCGAATGACCCGGGCAACGCCCCGGGTTTTCCCGATTAAATGCTTTTATTAAAATACTATTCGTTACAATTATAAATTGGCGCCGTGGATGTCATTCTTGTATAATATATAAATGAGTTTTAAAAATTGTAAAAAAAAAAAAAATGCATCGGCCGGGAATCGAACCCGGGGCGCCCGCCACTATAATATATAAATGAGTTTTAAAAATTGTAAAAAAAAAAAAATGCATCGGCCGGGAATCGAACCCGGGGCGCCCGCGTGGCAGGCGAGCCTTCTACCACTGAACCAAAAGCAAACGGCGGCGCCATCGTAGCGAACCAGAGATGAGGAATGACGCTCGTAACTGTATGCACATAAAAGTATGCACAACATGCCTGCAATATCAACAAAAGTGGTATGGTAGATTAAACTGGAGAAACCGCTGGAATGGTTCACCATTGATGAGCCAGCTATCACAATATATTTTCATTACAGTAAGGACAATACAGGAAGGTGTTTTGTTTATAAAAGACAATACTTCACGCTAGAATGGTTTCATTTCTTGTTAGATGGCGTCCTAATGCTATAGGTTGATAATAATGAAAGTCAGTGAACGAGTTTAACCACTCTATTCCCGACAGCCATGAAACGGGATCAAATCCCGTATTGGACACTTTGTTTTAATATATGAATAAAGATTGTCTTCTTTCTTATCTCCACTCAATCATATTAGGGTATCAAGCTTTGACAACCATCATGACTGGGTGAAGTAGAATGCGTCTGCCTTTGTCATTAAGACTGGGAGCACTACTCAGTGGCAGGCCGACTTAGCTCCAAAAGAAATGGCTGCCTCTGACATAAGGAACAGATGCCATGTGCAGCCGCTCCTAACATGGAGTAGAAACACTGCTCATCCTGTATCCCTGGATTAGGAGCCCTTACAGGGTACTATCAGTCGGGTCAGCCGAGCCCAGGTTTTTTAGTGAACTTGTTACTGCTCCCCCATCTCCTTTTCATCCGGGTTTGGGTCCGACAAAGGTGGAGTTAATCAAGATTGTGAATTTGATCTATGAATTTAGTCTCCATGATCTTGTATAATTTTACAATGGGATAATAATAGTGCGAGTAACTTTACATATTCATTGTTGTAAATATCATAAGCTAGGTTTCTCTTTTTGAGCGGTACCTAATAAAGTTATTTTGGAATGGAATAGGTCAGGAGTGTCGGCACAAACTGCGGTTCGCGAGCCACATGCGGCTCTTTGGATGTGAAGCTGCGGCTCTTTATATAGTTCCATGCGTAAATATTATTTCTGCGAGTACTATTTATTGCATAGCAATTATGCTTCATCTATATAATACAAATGAAAACACCAAAAGGCGAATGTTTCTTTTCGTATTAATAATGTATTAATTTATGCCCAACTTGTCCTTGTTGTTTGCAGAAGAGCATTGCTCGATGCAAATATTTAAATGTAATTCTACTGTCATAAAATTTTATTTCCATAGTTTGCTTAAATACCATTTCTAAGTGTTGCATATAAAAGCAGAATGATCCAATACAGTATTAGAGCTCTAAAAGAGCGGTCTGGTGGATTAAATTGGCGAAACCGCTGAGAGGGTTCACCACTGATGAGCCAAGCTCTCCCAATATTTGGCTCTTTAAAAACTTTGAAATTTTGTAAATTGTAATTTTTGACTCTTCCGACTCAAAAGATTGCCGTCCCCAGGAATAGGTTGATGTGTGATGCTCACATTCCTGTCCCCTCCAATCCTCTCCCAGTAAAACAAGTGTTGTGTGTAGCTGCCTGGAAGATCATCAAGTCCTGGCTGGCGAAGGAAGCCGTGGAACGGATCAAGTTTGTCACCAAGATGACAATCAAGGAGTACATTGAAGAGGACCAGTTGTCAGCTGACATGGGAGGCTCGGTAGGTGACATATTTCTGTCACACTGCTCTGAATATCTTAGCAGACACCCCTTTTTATTAATAATCTATCTATATATATAATACACTAACTGAGTACTCACCTATTCAGAAATTTCTTCCATCCACAAACAAAAAAAAAACCTCTCTCTGGAAATCCACCCTAAACCACCCCTGGTACACCCCCATTCTTAACGAATCTTCTTTCCACACCATTACTAGGGAAGAACAAACGGCGATTTCAAGATTGCGAACAGGACATCTTAGAATACTCAAATTTAATGGAAAAATCAAAACATTCCCGAAATGCCCCAAATGCAATTCCCAGCCAGCCAGTCCTGAACATCTATTAAATTGTATCAAATCCTCTAAAAAGATCTCTGGGAAAATCCCAGGACTATAATAGAAAAGTTGAGACAATGGTGCCTAATGGAGATCGTTTAAACGACTTGAGGAATAAGAAACAGCAACAACATACAAACAGAGTTTTCAGTTGTGAAGTTTTAAGCAAACTCCTCCAAAGATACTGAACTATATGTTGTGATCTATGTACGTTCGCCCAGTTACGGTATAATGAAATCAATGTTTCTTTATTTAAATTGACGTGGATAGCTTTCAAACCAGAATACTTTCAACACACTTCAAAATAACGTACGTTAAGAGGTTTTTGCTCCGAAAGTTTGCTACAAAAATTATAAATATATAAAAACATCTAGTTTCAAAATGTATATTGCATTGTTGAATACTGAATTTCGACCGTTTGATAAGCTCTAATTTTATTTGAATTTAGGAAAAGTCTGTATCTCAAACTCTTTTGATACAACCCTTTTGTATCATGATATATTATTCTATAGTCTATTAAAGGTCCTCGGCTCGAAACTAGCCATTATATATAACTAGCCAATTCAATAATAAAGAAACATCTTGCTTTAACATGTAAATATTGAATTCTTGATTTGTAATCTTCGCCTTCACTTGATTTCTAACTATTACAAATTAAGTTTATATTATTCAAAATATATATAATATTTATTGTCTTGAAAATAAAGCAATCCATAAATAGATTTTTAATTAAAAAGGAATATTTTTTGGATCACAAAAAATAAATTATATACCAATATTTCTGTTGACTAAACGCCAACCTTTTTCAATTTATATCAACGTATTTATCCCTATGAACGTATACCTATTTTGCGTATGGGCATCATTACGTTGTAATACCTTGAAAAAGGTTGGCGTTCAGCCAACTGAAATATTGGTAAATAAATTATTTTTGATCCAATATATGCCTTTTTAATTAAATAATATATATATTTTTTATTAATTTTAATAAACTAGAACTATGTGTATTGTATAATTATGTCGCCTAAACAGAATTTTGTGTTTGTTGTTTTGTCCTTTAAGCGGACGAGGTGTGTTCGAAACTGAAATATATGTAAAATTTCTATAATTACAGAAGCATCTTTCAATAGTTTCATTAAAACACCATCAGTAAGAGTAAAACTTCACAATTGAGACTATTTAAGCAGAATTAACAATACAATAGATTTAGCAATAGGGTGGATAGAATTGGAGAAATCTCTTGAAATATTCACCTCTGATTAGAAAAGCCTTCTCAATTCTTTTTCATACTCAGTTCAACAATTGAAGATATTCGTTCATTATTTAAAAAATCAATAATGGTGAATAATTCCATCCAATACATAATGAGTGTGTTATGTGTATTGTTTAGTTAAACTAGAATTGCAATTAAATTGAAGTATTACTGTTAATATTTTAATAAAAAAGACAGCTCCTGATCATGCAACTAAAATTTGCTGATGGCTTGTGCCATATGTCGGAATAAATAATTATCCAGAATTGTCCAAATACCCATTCAGGACAATTCTGTATGATACAATATAATGCGGCTTATGATTGTAGAACGATATTTGAAAAATTATCCCGCATGTTTTTCTTTTGAACTAAAAAATCGAAACTTATTTTAAGGAGAAATAGGGAGAATTTTTTCCGTTTATCATTACTCTTTACAATTCATCCTTTCATACTTCATTCCTAAGGTTAGAAATAATCGTTATTTCTCCTTAAAATAAGTATCGATATTTTGTTCAAAAGAAACACATGCGGGATAAATTTTCAAATGTCGTTTTACAATTCTGTATAATTAAAAATCAACTAATAGTCATTATTTATTCCGACAGATGGCGAAAGCCATCAGCAACTTTTAGTTTCACAATAAAGATATATTTTTTCTTAATTTATCAATCTAATCCAAGTACATTTTCACCTTATACTATATGTTTCACATTACTAATTATCTGTTTGTTTACAGGATAACCACGAATTCAAATGGGACGAATACAAGAAAAAAATGGCTGCATCATCTGAAGATAATTCAGTCAAAGTCAAATAAGCCATTCTTTGTGTTTTTCACAGAGTTCCTATAAATATTCAACTTTATTTTTCTCTTTTTTATATAGCATAGCCGCTACCAATACTGGTAGTTTTTTATCCTCTGTTACCACACATCTATTTATATATTGTTGATGCTATAGCTTATTTATTAGTTATATTTTTTATAACTAATTTATTTCTTTTTCTCTTTTTTATTCTTTCCGTCATATTTATAGAAATCAAGATAAATACTCTCATTGTTTTTTTTACTATATTTATTTGTTCGATTTGTTATATCACATTTTTTTAAAATAATAGATGACATATATATATTAAAATGGTTATATAAATATACAATGTTATACATAAAGTGAAGTTTAAAAATACGAAAATATTTAATCATAATGAATTTCTTTTAAAATGCAAACTTTCAAGTGATAATAGCTCTTCAACAGGCTTAATAACAAACATCAACTATATCTTACAGGAAATTATTTACATATACAAAAACAACAAAACCTTTATTAAGACACTATTGTCTTACAAGGGGATTCCCCTAAAAGGTTATATATGTACATGAGTGAGGAGGAAAAGTAATTTAGAGGGAAGGGGGAGCAATCAGCCGTTGTCTGTGGAGTTGAGCACTTCTTCCCTCATTTTATCAATCGCCTTGAAAAATTTGAAATATTTATAAACAAATGTTTTATCCAGCAGGAGAGTAGTAAAAATTTTATATACATGTTGTTCATTATAACGAGTTAGCCCGGAAATATCGTGAATTTCCAGTTTCTTTTCCTGTAGGAATGGGCAATGGAATAGATAATGTTTACATGCGCATACGTGCGTAGCGTAGATATTTACAACTGAATTCATCTATACTGTGCATATATATATTTGTAAATAATTCTTGTAAGATATAGTTGATGTTTTATTAAGCCTGTTGAAGAGCGATTATCTCTTGAAAGCTTACATTTAAAAAGAAACTCATTGTGAGAAAATATTTTTATATTTTTAAACGCTTTCCACAATTTTATCATGAAAAGAGGAATTTATTCTTATAAAGAAAGATAAATGTATTTTAAATTTTAATATGATAATTATATCAATAATAAAGATATTTTAATGAAAATATATACTGGCCCGCTTTTCTTTTGTATTTACCTTTAACGTATTGTATAAATGTTGTGTAGTTAGTGAATAAAAAGGTCATTATTGATATTTAGTGAATAAATTGTATATTAATTTTGTTTATAATTTAAATAGACTTTATTATAATAGGTAAGCTATTTTATATTTGCTATTTTGACTTTGCTTAGACTTTTTATAGATACTGGTTCCAAGAAGATTAATCAAACATTATATTGATTTACAAGAGAGAGAACAAAATATAACATAGTAAACAAAGATAAACTCTTATCTTCTTACGGTTAGCGCCTATTTACTTGTGATCTTACATATATACTCTGTGAGAACAATTAATCAATTAAATTTAAAATATATTTACAACACTATTTTTGTTTATAGTAATTAATTGATAAATTGATAGTAAAGCTATATTTTGATAGTATTTTATTTTCTCAGGGTTTTTTTTTTTACGATATTACTCTATTCAAAATTAACATTGTGATTTTATTTAACTAGAAAATAAATAGGTGTATGCTGTGATTTTTTAATTTAACAAATATAATAGATTTAGAATTTTTTATGATGAAATTCTTTTTGTAAAGAAAAATCTATCTTTATAACAAAACTCTATATAATGAAATCTTTCTATAAAGACACTTTTTTATAACAAAAATGTTCTATAACAAAAACTTTTTTTATAACGATAAATCCTCCCATAAAACTTATTTTTAACAAAAAACTCTATAACGAGAAGGTATAGGGAAAATATATAACTTAACTGTTTATATAATGAAAAACTCTATATAAAAAACTCTTTAACTGAACTTTTTTCAATCGAAAAAAAATCTTTAATGAATCTTAATAGCGGAAAGATATAAGGAAAAACTCCTTTTTATAACGAAAACTCTATGATGAACTTTTTATAACGAAAACTCTCTCTTTAACGGTACCTTTCTAACTGAAATTATCTTTAACGAAAATATTTTATAACGGAAAGGTATAGAGAAAGCTCCTTTTTTATAACGAAAACTATAATAAGACTTTTTATAACGAAAACTATAATAAGACTTTTTATAACGAAAAACTCTCTCTTTAACGGTACCTTTCTAACTGAAATTATCTTCAACGAGACTTTTTATAACGAAAATGTATAGGGTAGCTCCCTCTTTATAACAAAAACACATTCTATAATGTAGGGTAATATAACAGAAAACTTTCTCTAACGGTACTTTTTAAACGAATTTTCTCTATATAAAACTTTTTATAACAGAGGTATAGGGAAATTATACAAAAACACACTTTATAATTAAACCTTTTATAACGAAAAACTAACTTTAGCATAATTTTTATTACAAAACTTTTTATTAACTATATACTAAAATCATTTCTTTTTCTCTTCAATTTCATCAAAGGTTGTTTTCAATGTATTTCAAACGGGATTAATATTCTTTCTTGCCATTTTCAATATAAAAGAAACAAATTATAAAATAGTATTTCTATATAGACATATTTTATAAGTAAAATACATTTAGAAACATTTTTAAAACACTATATTATTCTTAAAATTAAAGATACTTCGGTCAGTAAATCTTTTTATTATCTTGAAGTTTCGACAAAAATCTTTTGTTCTCGTCAGGAGCAAACAAAAGATTTTTGTCGAAACGTCGAGATAATAAAAAGATTTACTGGCCGAATTATCTTCAATTTGAAGAACTATGAATGCCGGCCAGGCAGCTTCTATCTTCACACTATATTGTGTCTATATTGTTATAGAAATTGAAACTATATGATCCTCCTTTTATAAATTTTGTTGAAACATTTAACAAAATTATATTTGTATTATGACATTTTATTAGGATACTGAGGCCATTATAGCACACTTTCCTATTTTTATGAAATATATTGAAAAATGGGTCAGTATTATATATATATATATTTTTTGAAACTCGTTTTGTGTGTACATTTATCTATTATATATATAAATCGAAAAAAAAAACACAATTTTTTTGGTATATTATTTTGTTTTAAAAACAATTTTGTTGTTCGTATGATTGTTGTTAAATAAATAATTTCTTTTGAAATGTTTTGCTTTATTTATAATTATAAAACTTTAAAAAACACTTATACTATAAATACACTGTTTGGGGGTGTCGGTGGAAGGATTGTCTAAACTGTTGGTTTTCGACCGCTACGACCCGGGTTCGATTCCCGCATTGAGCAATTTTTTTCTGATTTAAAAAAATAAAATGCTCCAATGGCTCCCGAATCTTGCAAAAGTCCAACCCCTCCAGCATGTGCAAGTAACCAAACGGGGCTCTGGCACATTTGTAAGTGCAAAGTCGAACTGGGGTGCACTTATACCATGGCCTGTACGACGTGTACTAGAGATAAGCAAAAAAAAAAACACTGTTTATTTTAAGAAAAAGGCATCTCTTTATCGTGCAACTGAAAGTTGCTGATGGCTTGTGCCATCTTTCGGAATAAATATCAATTATTCTCGTTGATTTTTAATTATTCCAGAATTGGCCAAATACCCATTCTTGATTGATCAAGAAAAGCTAACCACGGACGCGTTTCGGGCTGTTGGCCCTCATCAGCGTGGTGCAAGCTGTACCTCAACGACAAAAGAAATTGGCCATTAAGGCATCCTGAAAAATCATGAAACGGGTAGTTGAGGCCAGAATTGCGTGAGAACGCTACACAATGTGAAAAAATAGTACAAATGTGATATTGTACTGGGATAAGGTGCATCAGCAACTTTCAGTTGCACGATAAGGAGATGCCTTTTTCTTAATTTATGCACCTTATCCCAGTACAATATCACATTTGTACTATTTTTTCACTGTTTATTTTTGTTAATAAATGACATTAAAGGTAAAAAAAAGTTTTATTTTATAAATTGAGCCATTGTGATTTTATTAAAAATATATAGCTCGCAGAGAGTTGAGACACCCTGAACACCAAAAACACATAGATCCAATCTGTACCATATTTAAAACGATAAAATTATTTGACATGAGGTACAGCCTGCGCCACGCTGACGAAGGCCAACAGCCTAAATGATACTTGCCTGGTTGGCTTTCCTTGATTTATCAAGGATATAGGATGGTCAAATACACTCGCATACCACTACTTAAGGAAGTTGTACCTTTTAGCATGTATATCGGGATTCAGATAATAACTCTGACAGATATTACAGTGACATTTATTGAAGACACACTCATGGAAAAAACTTGAGGAAGTTGCGTCTTTTATCATGTATATCGCGATTCAGACAATGACTCTGAAAGATATTACAGTAACCTTTATTGAAGACACACTCATGGAAAATAATTAAGGAAGTTGTACCTTTTAGAATGTATTTATAGGGATTCAGACAATAACTCTGAAAGATATTACAGTGACCTTTATTAAAGACACACTCATGGAAAAAACTTAAGGAAGTTGTACCTTTTATCATGTATATCGGGATTCAGGCAATAACTCTGAAAGATATTACAGTGACCTTTATTAAAGACACACTCATGGAAAAAACTTAAGGAAGTTGTACCTTTTATCATGTATATCGGGATTCAGACAATAACTCTGAAAGATATTACAGTGACCTTTAACGAAGATGCACGTGATAACCAAGTGTAAACAGCCTCTGTATCCTTCAGAAAAAAACAAACAAACAAACAAACAGAGGACTGGCGACATCAAAGACCTTCCACCCTTAAGAATTGTCAATGATTGTATAATGGAATAAGCCTAAATTAACGATTAGTTGTTTTTTGTTCCATTAGATGGCGTTCTACAATTTAAAATGCCTATGTGAGCGGTCAGGATATGATTTTTTATTCCTATTTATTATTTTTTTACCATACTTATATAGATGGAAATTTGCCGAGATGATAATGATTTATAAAAATAAAGTTTGTCTCTCCCGTCAAAATAGACCCCTAAAATAGGCGCCATATCGACAGGCACCGTAAACTAACAGACTCAGGTCGGTGACAAAGCCCCAACACCACCTTTAGTAAACTGAGAAGCGCCTATCTGGAGAACATGGTTTAGGAATAATGACCTTCGTCAGTCCAAGATAGGCTTTAAATTCATGAGATATCCAAGGGAGAGATTGAGATTGAAACTACTTTTATTATGGTGGTGTCTTGTCCATGGAGCAGATCAGATTGGTCCGTACACCCTGATCACAATACCTGCCAACTGAGGTGGTGGTGGTGTCTTGTTCATGTGCAGATCAGATTGGTCCGTACACCCTGATCACAATACCGGCCAACTGAGATGGTGGTGGTGTCTTGTCCATGGAGCATATCAGATTGGTCCGTACACCATGATCACGATACCGGCCAACTGAGATGGTGGTGTTTTGTCCATGGAGCAGATCATATCGGTCCATGCACCCTGATCACAATACCGGCCAACTGAGGTGGTGGTGTCTTGTCCATGGAGCATATCAGATTGGTCCGTACACCCTGATCACAATACAGGCCAACTGAGGTAGTGGTGTCTTGTCCATGGAGCAGATCATATCGGTCCATGCACCCTGATCACAATACAGGCCAACTGAGGTGGTGGTGTCTTGTCCATGGAGCATATCAGATCGGTCCATGCACCCTCATTAGATAAAGTTCACTGACAAGGAACAGAAGCTGACACTAAGGTCTCAATCTTTGACAATTCTGATTCAACCAAAGCTGAGGCTGGGACTTTGCTACAGACACGAGTATGCTAGTTTGCACTGACGGCCGACAGACTAAGCAAATATTTGCGTCTATTATGACTGATTAGGTGACTTTTTCCTCCTGGAAAAATTCCCTTTAGAAATTTATATATTTAAGTATTTAATGAAAGGATTCTTAAAACAAAATGATACTTTATATATATAATCCAATGTAACAATGATTACAATTTTTGAAGCCTTTTCGAATGATTAATTCAAAATAGACTTGATCTTAGTGAGTTAAACTTTTTTTATGATTTTTTTCTGTGAAACGAAAGATGTAATAAGATACAAGATGAAATATTGAGCGTAGTTGAATTTAATCTAGTACATTAGATCTAGTTGAATTTAATTTAACTTCTCGATATTGTGTATTTGAGAATCTTTTTGTTGAAGGTTCGTCCCATCTAAGAAACAAACGGTACCACCTGATAGATGACAAGATCAATGTACTGACATTCCCGCTGAAGCCATGGTTACCTATAGAGTAACTTTGAATCACTAAATGTCCCCGTGTATTATGATCAAGTAGTATTGGTGGTAGTTACGTCCCATCTAAGAAACAAATGGTACCACCTGATAGATGACAAGATCAATGTACTGACAATCCCGCTGAAGCCATGGTTACCTATAGAGTAACTTTGAATCACTAAATGTTCCTGTGTATTATGATCAAGTAGTATTGGTGAAAGTGACGTCCCATCTAAGAAACAAATGGTACCACCTGATAGATGACAAGAAGATCAATGTACTGACAATCCCGCTGAAGCCATGGTTACCTATAGAGTAACTTTGAATCACTAAATGTTCCTGTGTATTATGATCAAGTAGTATTGGTGAAAGTGACGTCCCATCTAAGAAACAAATGGTACCACCTGATAGATGACAAGATCAATGTACTGACATTCCCGCTGAAGCCATGGTTACCTATAGAGTAACTTTGAATCACTAAATGTCCCCGTGTATTATGATCAAGTAGTATTGGTGGTAGTTACGTCCCATCTAAGAAACAAACGGTACCACCTGATAGATGACAAGATCAATGTACTGACAATCCCGCTGAAGCCATGGTTACCTATAGAGTAACTTCGAATCACTAAATGTTCCTGTGTATTATGATCAAGTAGTATTGGTGAAAGTTACGTCCCATCTAAGAAACAAATGGTACCACCTGATAGATGACAAGATCAATGTACTGACAATCCCGCTTAAGCCATGGTTACCTATAGAGTAACTTTGAATCACTAAATGTCCTCGTGTATTATGATCAAGTAGTATTGGTGAAAGTTACGTCCCATCTAAGAAACAAATGGTACCACCTGATAGATGACAAGATCAATGTACTGACAATCCCGCTGAAGCCATGGTTACTTATAGAGTAACTTTGAATCACTAAATGTTCCTGTGTATTATGATCAAGTAGTATTGGTGAAAGTTACGTCCCATCTAAGAAACAAATGGTACCACCTGATAGCTGACAAGATCAATGTACTGACAATCCCGCTGAAGCCATGGTTACCTATAGAGTAACTTTGAATCACTAAATGTTCCTGTGTATTATGATCAAGTAGTATTGGTGAAAGTGACGTCCCATCTAAGAAACAAACGGTACCACCTGATAGATGACAAGATCAATGTACTGACAATCCCGCTGAAGCCATGGTTACCTATAGAGTAACTTTGAATCACTAAATGTTCCTGTGTATTATGATCAAGTAGTATTGGTGAAAGTTACGTCCCATCTAAGAAACAAACGGTACCACCTGATAGATAACAAGATCAATGTACTGACAATCCCGCTGAAGCCATGGTTACCTATAGAGTAACTTTTAATCACTAAATGTTCCTGTGTATTATGATCAAGTAGTATTGGTGAAAGTTACGTCATATCTAAGAAACAAATGGTACCACCTGATAGAAGACAAGAAGATCAATGTACTGACAATCCCGCTGAAGCCATGGTTACCTATAGAGTAACTTTGAATCACTAAATGTTCCTGTGTATTATGATCAAGTAGTATTGGTGAAAGTTACGTCCCATCTAAGAAACAAACGGTACCACCTGATAGATGACAAGATCAATGTACTGACAATCCCTCTGAAGCCATGGTTACCTATAGAGTAACTTTGAATCACTAAATGTTCCTGTGTATTATGATCAAGTAGTATTGGTGAAAGTGACGTCCCATCTAAGAAACAAACGGTACCACCTGATAGATGACAAGATCAATGTACTGACAATCCCTCTGAAGCCATGGTTACCTATAGAGTAACTTTGAATCACTAAATGTTCCTGTGTATTATGATCAAGTAGTATTGGTGAAAGTTACGTCCCATCTAAGAAACAAACGGTACCACCTGATAGAAGACAAGAAGATCAATGTACTGACAATCCCGCTGAAGCCATGGTTACCTATAGAGTAACTTTTAATCACTAAATGTTCCTGTGTATTATGATCAAGTAGTATTGGTGAAAGTTACGTCATATCTAAGAAACAAATGGTACCACCTGATAGAAGACAAGAAGATCAATGTACTGACAATCCCGCTGAAGCCATGGTTACCTATAGAGTAACTTTGAATCACTAAATGTTCCTGTGTATTATGATCAAGTAGTATTGGTGAAAGTTACGTCATATCTAAGAAACAAATGGTACCATCTGATTGATGACAAGAAGATCAATGTACTCATCAATGTACAATCCCGCTGAAAAGGAAAACCTATGGAGCAACTTTGGATAATGTGTATTATTGTTAAAGAAATTTTGAACATGTTACGATACCTTTAGAAAAAAGAGTAAACACACGATGCAAGATCAAACAACAAAATATTTTGCTATGAAAATAATTTTGCCATTAATCGGTAGAAGTTATATGTTTGCCAATATAACATCGTTGTACATCTATATATTATAATTGGGTTAAATTGTTCAAGTCATGCTATTTCAGAACCTAATGAAACAATCTGGATTGAACTCATATGAAGAACAAGCCGGCCTATTATTTGGCGATAAAAAGAAGCTTCAGAACAAAATCCATTATGGAAGATTTACCAGATATCCGATGGGTAATGATCATATATAATTCATGAAAGTTAACTAAAACAAAAAAAAAGTGTTTAAATACAAAAAGATACTTGTAACGTGATTGATATAAAGGTGTTAAAAAAGTAATCAACAATTAAGGCAACATTCGAACATCTATTTCAAGTCGAGAATGAATATGTAAGGAAGAGTTTTGAATTGGTAGGAATGTCCAATTTTAATATTTTTAATATAGAAAATATTCTGATATTGAGAGAGAGAGAGAGAGATATCCTAAAAATTGATATACTTGATATTTATGACCGTAAAAGATGAATCCTAAAACTTTCCTTTTTGTTAGGATTTGGACATAGAGTCAGTGCTACAACATCTGGTCCTTTGGTACAGGCCAATTTGAAACCCAATGTTTACTTTAGGACTGAAACATCTGATCCTTGGTACAGACCAAATTGAAACCCAATGTTTACTTTAGGACTGAAACATCTGGTCCTTTGGTGTAGCCCGAATGGAAACCTAATATTTTCTACAGGACTGCAACACGTGGTCCATAATGCAGGCCAAATTGAAACACAATGTGTCCTTAAGAACTTGTAAAATCTGGTCCTTGGTGCAGGAAAAATTACAACCCAATGTGGACTTAAGGACGGAAACATCTGGTCATTGGGGCAGGCCAAAGTGAAACCCAATATGTTCCTAAGGAATGAAACATCAGGTCCTTGGTGCAGGCCGAATTGCAACCCAATGTGGGCTAAAGAACTGCAACATCTGATCCTTGGTGCAGGCCGAATGGAAGCTTAATGTATTCTCAAGAACTACAACATCTGGTCCTTGGTGCAGGCCGAATGGAAGCTTAATGTGTTCTCAAGTACTGCAACATCTGGTCCTTAGTGCAGGCTGAATGGAGCTTAATGTGTTGTCCAGAACTGCAACATCTGGTCCTTGGTGCAGGCTGAATGGAAGCTTAATGCCTTCTTCAGGACTGCAACATATGGTCCTTGGTGCAGGCTGAATGGAAGCTTAATGTGTTCTCAAGTACTGCAACATCTGGTTCTTGGTGCAGGCTGAATGGAAGCTTAATGTGTTCTCCAGGACTGCAACATATGGTCCTTGGTGCAGGCTGAATGGAAGCTTAATGTGTTCTCCAGGACGGCAACATCTGGTCCTTGGTGCAGGCCGAATGGAAGCTTAATGTGTTCTCCAGAACTGCAACATCTGGTCTTTGGGTCAGGCTGAATGGAAGAGCTTAATCAGCCTTATACAAAGATATTATAATCAAATGTCAGCAACAATAAGATGGAACGGATCACTTACAGAATTTATAAAAATACAAGCTGGTGTTCTACAAGGTGAACCCCTGTCACCTTATCTATTTATCCTTTTTCTAAACGACTTGATTTCTCTGTACGATGACGCTGATTTGCCAAGTATTTATTTACCGAATTATGGAAATATACATCTCCTTCTGTTCGCAGACGACATCGTATTTCTCGGAGAATCCAAGATAAATTTACAAAAAAAAAAGATCAATGTACTCAGAAAATACTTTGAAGATAATTTTTTAACGCTGAACCAGAGCAAATCAAAGGTTAGGGTGTTTAGAAATGGAGGTCGAAAGGCCCGATCGGATGTTTGGTTCTGGGGACAATTGCCTCTCACTATAACATCTAAATACACGTATCTGGGTTACCAGCTGACAGCGTCAAACTCAACTCAACAGGCGGCAAAGCATTTTAAAAACAAGGCGCTAAATGCTATTAATGCGGTCTGAGCAATATCGACTAAAACAAGAATCAACTCTATCAGATCCTCACTCAAGCTTCTAGACCCAATGGCTCTGTCAACCTTGCTCTACGCAGCTCCAATTTGGGCATACAACCAAAATACTTGGTTGACAGGGTACAAGACAATTTTTAACGGAGATTTTTAAATTTACCCAGATATACTCCTGGTTTTATTCTACGTATGGAGTGCGGAAGAACGTCACTGGGAGTTACGGTGCTGAAACTTACACTCGGGTTCTGGCTTAGAATTCTAAAAATGAACAGCAGACGACTCCCCCATATATGTTTAGCTCAACTATATGAGATATCAAGAAATAGAAATATATATATTGGACTTGCGGAAAGTTTGGCCAACATACTCAACTCAACAGGATTTTATTGGTTAATTAACTGCAACGATGCAAGGATTATCCGGCAAGAAATACCATTAATAACTAAAATTGCAATAGAACAATCTATTCAAAGTGACCAGGCAAAAATAGAGAATTCTAAATTCTACCCTCACTATAAGTATTTACACAGTTCATTCCGAATTGAAAACTATTTACTTAGCAACTTTCCATTCCCAGTAAAACGCTATATCGCACAACATAGAATACTATATTCGTTTTTCAAGGAAAGCCATACAAAAATTTTCAGGGAGGGTGATAAGATTTGTGATCTCTGCAGAGAAAATATGGAAACTAAACTATCTCATTATATCTATGAATGCCAAGATATATTAGCGAGGAGAGAATGACATTCTTTTCAACGGTAGACACCAGCCAACTTAGGTCAAACCAAACGATGTTAACCAGTGCCCAAACAAGTAGACTAGTTGCTCAGCCCCTATATAATTTTTACAAGGCAGTTGTAAAGAGGGAAAAAAAAGAGAACTTGGAAGCTATTGTTCTTACACCTCAGAATGATGACGAAACATCGAGGGGCCATCGTGTTGGTCGACGATGAGATTGCGGAGCTGGTGATATGGATGGCTGTGTGGAGTAAACCTCCTTTTTGTGTCTGGATGCTATATTTATGGCGAACTAAATAACTTAGTCCCTATTTCTGCTCCGCGCTTATGGAATTGAAGACTTGGGGCGATGGCGTCGACCTTTCATATTAAATCTTACTTTTCCTTATTACTAATAATTGTATATAGTTGCGGAACTACTGGTTTCCTGTGCTGCTCTTTTCCTGTTATTGCACCTTGTACAGAGAATCTGTATAAGACTAACGTCTAAATAAAGGCTTTGTGTGTGTGTGTGTGAATGGAAGCTTAATGTGTTCTCCAGAACTGCAACATCTGGTCCTTGGGTCCGGCTGAATGGAAGCTTAATGTGTTCTCAAGTACTGCAACATCTGGTCCTTGGTGCAGGCCGAATGGAAGCTCAATGTGTTCTCCAGAACTGCAACATCTGGTCCTTGGGTCAGGCTGAATGGAAGCTTAATGTGTTCTCAAGTACTGCAACATCTGGTCCTTGGTGCAGGCCGAATGGAAGCTCAATGTGTTCTCCAGAACTGCAACATCTGGTCCTTGGGTCAGGCTGAATGGAAGCTTAATGTGTTCTCAAGTACTGCAACATCTGGTCCTTGGTGCAGGCCGAATGGAAGCTCAATGTGTTCTCCAGAACTGCAACATCTGGTCCTTGGGTCAGGCTGAATGGAAGCTTAATGTGTTCTCAAGTACTGCAACATCTGGTCCTTGGTGCAGGCCGAATGGAAGCTCAATGTGTTCTCCAGAACTGCAACATCTGGTTTTTGGGTCAGGCTGAATGGAAGCTCAATGTGTTCTCCAGAACTGCAACATCTGGTCCTTGGGTCAGGCTGAATGGAAGCTTAATGTGTTCTCAAGTACTGCAACATCTGGTCCTTGGTGCAGGCCGAATGGAAGCTCAATGTGTTATCCAGAACTGCAACATCTGGTCCTTGGTGCAGGCCGAATTGAAACCCAATGTGTTTTGAGGAATGAAACATCTGGTCCTTGATGCAGGCCAAATTAAAATCCAATGTGTCCTTGAGGAATGAAACATCTGGTCCTTGTTGCAGGCCAAATGGGAACCTGATAAATTCTTAAAGACGGAAAATTATGGTCCTTAAAATATTCAATTTGGAAAAATAATGGTATGGCCCACCTGGAAATATAATTCAGACCGATATGTGTATTTATATATTGCGTAGCTTTTTTTAATAGTTTGCATTCTAAATATAGTCAGTAGTAATTTAAAAATATTGAATTTGAAGACTAAAACAATTTACACTATGGAAAATGTATATATACTTAATTCAAGACCAAATATTATTTAAAACCGAGATTTTCTGGTGTACCTAAAATTGGGTTTTAATCGATAATAGGATAATAGCGGATTTTCCTGCTATTGGACATTTCTACCAAAGACAGGTTTCATTGAAAAAAAATCATTTTCTTCAGATATCTTTTTTGAGAGCACTTGTAACTAAAGGATATTTAACTCTGTAAATTGATGTTATTCTTTAGAAAAGAGATTGGTTCTACTCTATCCTTGAAATTGTGAATAAAACTTAAACGTAAATTCAATATGATCTAGATATTACTGGCACGATTTAGAAATATTAAAATAGCCTTTGGTTGATGGTAAAAAATCCTCAACCTTTTCCCAGTTTTATTAATATTAGGTTGGTAAGTGGAAAACTCTTAGAAATCCCCATTTTCATTATGTCTGTGTGATCATGTTGATTAAAGTTCTATTTAGCCGTTCTGTTAGTCCATTAGTCTGGGGGTAGTAGCATTGTATTATTCAAATATACTTAGTAATCCCTTTCAAAATAATCATATTTTTCTGCAAAGCATCATTATGTCTGTGTGTATAATATATTTCTATTCCCTGGTATACATCATAAAGAGAAAAATGTATGATAAAGTAGAGATAGACGGTTAGTATTTCTAACGTGTATCATACATATATGTTGTAAAATGTGGAGCCGACATTGGACTAGATTGGGACGCACTAGCCTGAAGATAAATGAAGACCAAACGCATATGAACTGTATGAAAAAGTGAAAGTTGTATAAGCTTATGATTTTGCTTTGTTTTAAAAATGAATCGATGTTGATTCCATATGGTTGAATTGAATATTACACCTTAGCTCTATATATATTTTATTGCTTAAAAAGGAGCACAACAAAACAAAAAAGAAACTACAATTGCGAATGATTTGATAACTAAGAAAAAAAATATCAAAAATAATTGAATATGTCTGCCAGAAAAATGCTCCTATGAATTAAAAAAAAATAAGAATAATTACAAAATTAACATATAAACTTCAAAAAGGGACATTGTTAGCTCGGTTTAGAGGGATCAGCGCCCGGGAAGGTGAGATGGTCTATGGGGAGTACTGGGATTGCTGGTCAATCAGGAAGCATAATGACCTAACTCTACCTGAGTCTTGGATACTCTGTAAGCTGTACAGCCGCTGCTGTGACTGTCTTGGACTCAGAAAGAATCCAGCTTATATTGTTGCATCATGGCTAATGCACCTATTTTATTTTATTTTGTAAGATAATTCCTTATATCTATAAAAATGAAATCCAAAATCGATGTTTGTTATCGCATTGCGCAAAATCTACAGAATAAATCTTTATGAAATTTCGCATGTAGGTAGCTGAAGATTTCGTTTAACATATAGGCTATTCAAAAAAACTAAAAAGTTAATGGGCTTTTTTTAAAAAATAAAAAACCAAAAAGCGTTAGTTCCAGCCTTTTACCGCTTGGGCGCAGCACTGGTCGCGACGATAAATGAATTTGATTGGTTAATAATTAACACGTGGTTTGTTTACACGATGAATGTTAGTTTGTTCACACGATGAATGTTTTTAAAAGGTAAGATTATCCAATCGCCGTGAAACTTTAGGAAGTTATTTACTATACTACTGGGAAGATTTATGGTTTGAATTTGATTCGAAATAAATATTCTTTGCAATTTTATTTGCAAATTTTCTACTTTCACTCGCAAGCAGCGCCTCTAGCGGCGTCTGGTGAAATTATATTTATAAATTGTAACAATGCTTAAAATGTTTTCCAAGTATAATAAATTTAATTTGAGAATTTAGTAATATAATATTCCAATGACGTAAAAAATGCTTGGCATTTCAATATTAATATATATTTAAAGAAAAAATTATAACGTTTTTGTGTTAAATGTTAAAATGTAATGTTAAAATATATTTTTACACTGTTAATTTAATTTGCTGTTGTTTTATGAAAATGATGCAACTTTAATTGTTGTTGTGAAAATATATTTATTTACAGAGCTGCTAACCACACATAATAAATGATTTTTGAGCCCCTAATTGTTGTTGTTTAGTATCGTTTGTTTATATAAAAAAATTACATAGTATGTGATGATGATAACAAAAATGAAATTTTAAATTAATATATATAATTCATTGAGAAAAAAGAAATAATTAATTATCAAATTCACAAAAGTGACAATATCTTATTTAAAATATAATAAATGTTTTCGAAAAATTATGTGTTTCAAAAATTTATTTAAACGCATATAACAATATTTATATAGGTGGATTGGATGTTTTCTAGAATCGTTTTAACAAATGTTCGTTAGGCAAACTTTTACTCGGATAAAAACTGTGCGAAGCCGGGTACATTCGCTAAATAAAGTTATTTACAAATCTTCGTTTGTGGCAAGATACTATTCTTTCAACTTCAAATTACCGAGTAGACCAATTAATACTGATTTTTTTCAACTTATCGAGTATTTTTGAAGGGACCGGGAAAAATTATCGAGAGTGTAGACAAGTATAGATTCAGTAGGGATTGGATGTTTGCTAGAATCGTTTTAATAAATGTTTGTTAAACAAACTTTTACTCGGGTAAAAATCGGGCGAAGCCGGGAACATATATATATGTTTGTCGGCTATGCACGCCCTCAATATGTAACTAATCTCGCTGAAATTTGAACAGGACAGAGAGTTAAATCTGGAAGAGTTTTTTTTTGTCGCACTTTAACCAATAAAAATTATATTTAACCAAGTACTGAGCAACAATATTTTTTGAATCAAAAATGATGATGACAATATTGCCGTATCATGCTTGATTGCATTAAAAAATCTTTTGGGGAATATTCACTAAAGCAGACCACGAGCGAAGCCAGATAATGATTAATAGTAGGCAGGAACAAAATTCTACCAGCGAAACATTCACTCGAGCAGAAGACACACGAAGCCAGGTCATCTCTATATATAAAACTAGACGAATGACCCGGGCAACGCCCGGGTTTACACGATTAAATGTGTTATTCAAACACATAAAACATGGCAAAATAAAACATAGCAAATATAGCAAGAGCAGTTATTTTAAACGGCGAATTAGATCAGTTATAGCAAAAAATGAAAATATATATGTAAATATGTGAAATAGTTTTAAATTTGAAAACCTGTAAAAATAGTTAAGGACTTGCATTGTAATTAAGTAAACGCTGAGGCGACCTGCCGGCAGCCAACGGGCGCGCGCCGCCGGCAGGTCGCTTGAGTGTTCTAGAGGGCGCTGCTCGTGAGCTAAGTCGAATAATTTGAATATATAGTTTTAATAATTGATTTATATATTTTTAAAATAGCCTATCGTCATCCCCGTTATTTTTTACCTATGTATGGAAATTTTGGTTTGAATTAGTGAACTACTGCGAATTTGTATACCAGGCATACAAACCAACGAACAAACATACAAACATTCATTTTATATATATAGATATCGTTTCTCGGCCTTTTGGCTAAGATCATGTAGTATAACTCTAGATATTTTTATTTATGTATATCTTTTTAAAAATCTATTCAGTAGAGAGTGGATATGTTTGCTCGAAAAATAAATTTCATATATTATATAAATATATGACGTAACGAATATAATTATCATTATTATCATAATATTCTGTGTGTTCCCGAATATTATTATCAATAATATTCGTTAGGCAAACTTTCACTCGGATAAAACCCGGGCGAAGCCGGGTACACATCCGCTAGTTTTTCATATATTTTAAATTCAAATTTATTTTTAATATTAATTTATTTTAGTAAACAGAATACATATATGTAATGTGGTGAGGTCTGGTAGCCTCTTGTAGAATCTTGTCGACTAAAAATGTGATGAGGTATCCAGTCGACTTAAACTATGGTGTGAGTCCCTGTCAACTCTCGCTATACTGTGTTGACGAAGACACAGTTGCACTAAGAAAGTTCCGTGAACAGATAAAAGTTGAGCTAGAAGCGAAAGATAGGGAGATAGAAGTTTCTTACTGGTCTACATGATGGATGAGGAGGACCTGGGGTACAACCGACGTGGGCTCGCGCAGATGCTGAACTAACTGTATTTTTAGCTAGGACGGGGCTTTATGTACCTTTTCTGAGAAAGGGGGTTTTGTATTTCACCAGATGTGAGAGGGGGTCGTCTGGTGACATTCTACTGGCGCCGTCCTGACAGCTTCCAATCTATCTTTAGATGTTGCTTTGTGGCTTCCATCTATCTCGAATTTAGACGTGTTTGACTTCTATCTCTCTAGCTTAACTCTTAATCTATTACAGAGTTTTATTTATTATCCTCAGTTTGTACAAATTACATTACATATGATGATGTAATGACACATGTCAATCATGCATATAACCGTTTACAGATGTGTTTCTACTATACAACATTAAAATCTTGTTATAAGTTATATACAATATGGGGTCGTTGGTTTAAATTACCATATATATATTATAAACAGATTTATGTATTATAAAATCACCATTTGTATTTTGGTATACTATGTGACTTCACTGCTCTCTTTGATGTGAGAAATAAATTATTCTGGAGGCTACTTAAAGTAGAGTTATCTCATTATTCCCTTATATAAATTTGTAGGATGGTTGAAACACGCTCTGGTAAGATACAAGACCCGGCACAGGAGAGAATCAAGGTTGAAGAGTTTGTCAAGCCGCAACCTGGTGCAACAATATACAGAGGGTGACGTCAGAGAGAGCGGACTTTGTTGTCCAATCAAGGACTGGCATGGTTGATATATTCACATCCTTCCTGAGTTACTTGGACAATGTAAACGACCTGTTATTTGACCTTTCTGGATTCCACGCGCTTTTCGGTGGAACTTTAATTGACGCCATTTTTTAGTTACATAAGTCTTGGTTTGAGTCAAATGACGATCCATCAGATTTGATATTTCTTGGTGTTTCTATGTAAAACATATCCCATGTACCACATTCTATATGTGGAATAATGGAGATCCACTTTGGAACGTCGGCCAGACGGAACAGCAAACAAATAAACACCTCCCTCCCTGCCAGCGGCGCCATCCGTCGATAAGGAATTTAGCGCGCAGTGTGGTCTGCTGACTAGTTGGTCTCTTTTACTCTGTCCTCTTAACATGTTTTAAATAAAGTTAGTTTAAAGAAGATTTTCACCCTCTCCTTTCTGCTATTTAGTGATCTGAGTAAAATCCTTGCAAACAGCCTACAAACGAATAATCACTGCGAAATTCTTATACCGAATTTCGTATCATTGTTTTGTGAAACGTTTAAAAGACATTTCTTGACACACACTATATGTAATACATATAAAATACGATAGATATTTCAGACTTCTCAAACCCAAATTAGAGGATAATTTATACTGCGGGACAATGCGCCTAGACATAGATCTATATTAAAAATAAGGAAAGCATATCCTGACCACAAGCACATGTGCTTTTTAGATGGCAGAGCGCCATCTAGTGGATCAAAATTAAACTAACGTTTATTTAACTTGTTCCGTGTTATTTGGCCAACCCAATTTCTTGATAAATCAAGAAAAGCCACCCACGAACGCGTTTCGCCCTGTTGGCGCTCGTCAGCGTGGAGTAGGCTGTACCACTGCTCCCAAAAAATATATATACAAAAAGAAAGAAAATGCGTTTGGTTATATATTAAAAATTCGAGAGATTAGCTTTCTGAAGTGTTAAAAGAATGATCAGGGTAAAATAAATAAATATAAATTCTATCCTCATTATAAGTAATTATATAGTTAATTTTGGACTGAAAGCTATTTACCTATCGGCCTTCCATTCCCAGGAAAATTCTATATTGCACAATAGAGAATACTCTTTCGTTCTTCCAGGCAAACCATACTAAAATATTCAGTGAGGGGATACTTTATGCCATCTTTGTGTGTATGTGTTTGCAAATAAATGTTAAAAATGGAAATTCCATAATATTTCCACGATATAATACTCTTTTGATTTGTATATTGTTGTAATATTGTCTATGCTACTTTGTATCTCTGCCAATATATCGCAGCTTTGTTAGATTGGTATGCTGGCTAGCGGTTCTTGGATAGGTCAGGCCGTTGAGAAGCCTTGAGTTGCAGCTGTGTGTATAATTTAATCTCTTGTCCTTTCTAATTGTTTATAAATACCTTTAAGTAATAAATGATCTTCGTAATTATCAGTCTTCTTTCTATTCTACAAATCTGTATTCTTTTCTCAACATAAAAAAAAGGTATTGAAATATCTCATTACATCTTTGAGTTCCAGTATATATAACGAAGAGAGACGTTATTCTCAAAAGTAAACGATAACCAACTTACCTTAGTACAAAGTATTTTAACCAGCGTCATATCAAGTAGAATGGTTGATCGGTCCCTATACAACCTTTACAAAGCAATAGGAAGGATAGAAATAATATTAGCATGTTCCTCGCTCAGTAGTGAGAGGCAAGAACATATTTATACGAAAAATAGACATTTCGGCCAGTTGGAGTTTTTTATTTTCTCAACGTTTCGACAAAAATCTTTTGTCTTCGTCAGGAGAAGTAAATAAAATAAAACATTTGGCAAGGCGTTAAAAATTGTTCTGAGGTTGCAAGGGCGTTCTCACGTGATTTTTCGAATTTAGTACAATTTTGTCTTCGTCAGGAGAAGTAAATAAAAACTGGCTGAAGTGTATTTTTCGTATAAATATGAATGCCGGCGAGGCAGCCTCTATATTTACGATAGACAAGAACTTGGTATCTTACAGGAATGGCTTCTAAACAAATCAGATGATCTCTGGATGATGATAGAACATCACGTGGGAAAAGGGGATTACACAGTGTTGCCAAGTTGTTTGTTCGGTTTTCCACTCGACTAATTCTAAGCCAATCAGGAATAGAGGAAATGAACACACCCCCTTTTTCCTCCCAGGAGTTCAAGACAATTGTTTCTTTGTCTTTCTTTTTTCCCATGTGACTAGGCTCACACCTCACGATATCACAGATGTTTTCCAATTATATTGTAGTTGACCACATGACCATGTCAATAATACTTCTTGACGCTCCCCGTTATAATCTTTGATAGTTCTACTTTCAACGTTAATTTTTAACTAAGAAAATATCTTTGATATTGTTGCACCAGGCTGCGGTTTGGCAGATTTTTCAGTCTTGATTCTCTCCTCAGACGCGTCTTGCATCTTTCCAGAATGTGTCTCAACCACCCTACAAGGTTAAACCAGTCAATAATAAGACAACTAAAATCCTAAATAATTGCAATTAGATATTCAAGGAATGAAAGGAAGAAAAAATTGCAACGAGTTTCTTTATTCTAAATGTTGGCGAGCTTTCAGGCGTTAGCCTATCTTCAGGCCGATTTCGCAAAAAAAAAAAAAAAAATACAAATAACACAAAATCTAAACTATATATAAGGTGTAGAACTAATCCTACCGCGCGGCGCGGAAGTAAATTAAACAAATTGTAATAAAATATATTGTATACAACGATACATGCAAATATGCCGAAAACTTTAAATTAAAAATAAATTCTAAAAATTAAAAATAAATTCAAAAACTATGAAATTTGAGATACGCTAAAATTGCATAAAAAGGACTAAAATAAGTCTTGGCGATTACAATAAGGCAAAAAATAAACAAACCGACTATGTATTTATACAACTAACATAATTCTATTCCAACTCTCCGGGTGAGAAACCATGAATTTAGCTATGGAATATATGAAGGTACTGCTGTGGTATATCGATCCTTCTATTAATGCTCTTTTTATCGTTCGAAATCAAGGATTCAAGAATAAGTCTATTATATTTAGAGAATATATTCCGGAAGTAACACTTGACATCTTGTAAGTTAAAATGATGGCCAGTAGAATCCTCATGTTGATAAATAAGGGATCTGCTATCTTGGTTCCTTACGTTCCTGATATGTTCTTTAACTCTGGTGCCGACTGTTCGGCCGGTTTCCCCCAAGTAAGAAGCGGTACATTGTTGGCAAGATAATGGCAAGAAAAGTTTATTCATTATCTTGCCAACAATGTACCGCTTCTTACGTGGGGGAAACCGGCCGAACAGTCGGCACCAGAGTTAAAGAACATATCAGGAACGTAAGGAACCAAGATAGCAGATCCCTTATTTATCAACATGAGGATTCTACTGGCCATCATTTTAACTTACAAGATGTCAAGTGTTACTTCCGGAATATATTCTCTAAATATAATAGACTTATTCTTGAATCCTTGATTTCGAACGATAAAAAGAGCATTAATAGAAGGATCGATATACCACAGCAGTACCTTCATATATTCCATAGCTAAATTCATGGTTTCTCACCCGGAGAGTTGGAATAGAATTATGTTAGTTGTATAAATACATAGTCGGTTTGTTTATTTTTTGCCTTATTGTAATCGCCAAGACTTATTTTAGTCCTTTTTATGCAATTTTAGCGTATCTCAAATTTCATAGTTTTTGAATTTATTTTTAATTTAAAGTTTTCGGCATATATATTTGCATGTATCGTTGTATACAATATATTTTATTACAATTTGTTTAATTCACTTCCGCGCGGTAGGATTAGTTCTACACCTTATATATAGTTTAGATTTTGTGTTATTTGTATATATATATATTTTTTGCGAAATTGGCCTGAAGATAGGCTAACGCCTGAAAGCTCGCCAACATTTAGAATAAAGAAACTCGTTGCAATTTTTTCTTCCTTTCATTCCTTGAATAAGACAACTATATTTTTAAGTAACACCTAGAATATCTCTTTATTTATCACATCAAGGTTTAAAGCAGGTTGGGTATTTGGTGTATCAAAATATTAATTATTTTATAGTACATATTATATCATAATAATATTATGTTTTATAAAAATAAATAAATATAAAATTTAGATTTGAAATATATGGAAAATAATATTATAAATAATTTTTTTTAAATATGCGCATTAATCATGATGCAAAAATATATAGACACTTCGTCCAGTAAAGGTATTTTATTCTCTCAACGTTTCAACAAAAATATTTTGTCTTCGTAAAGAAAAATAAAGTGTTGCGTTGCCTCTATTGTCGGTTGCTCTTTACCAGGCCACTACATTCTCTTAGAATTTATTAGAACACCAACTTCTACAATATGGACTGACTGACCGACTGCTAACAACTTGTAGCGCTATTTATACATGAAGTCAGAAATGAGTATGCAAAGAGGATATTTGCAATTTCTGCAAATACCCCAAGTATGCAAATACAGGTCGCAGCTGATTGATGTGCCTCTTTAGGGATTGGCCCTGATACCCTATTAGGTAATGGCGGCAACTAAGGAGTTTTAGGATGGTTCCAATTTTCCACTCCGGTCCGGCTGCATAGTTTCGGAAATAAATATCGGAACCAATTTTAAAATGCTCCTGCTTTCTCAGAGCATCAGGAAACCCCTCTCCCTTCATGTCCATTTTAGGCATTAAATTAGAAATCTAGACTTTAAATGTCTCTTCATCAATAATTCAGCTGGCTATTCCTTTAGGACTGACTGTGGAAATGCTCTATGGGCAAACAAATATCTTTGTAGGTTTGTTTCCAAGTCATCCTTTTCGTTGTTTTTTTAACGATGTTTTGAATTCGCGTACATAACGCTCAGCTAACCCATTAGTACTTGGATTATATGGACTCGTTTTTGTGTGCCGAATTCCATTCATTCTGGTGAATTTCTCCATTTCTCTAGAGACTAACTGTCTTCCATGGTCTGTCACTAAGAATTCCGGCAGTCCAAATCTGGCAAACACTTATCTAAGATAATCGACAACGATTTTACTGGCTATATCCCCGAGGATAAATATTTCCAACCATTTGGTATAGGCATCCACTATGACCATAAACATTCTACCCATAAAAGGGCCTGCCAAATCCAGATGTAGGCGATGCCAAGGTTTCTCTGGCCAAGTCCATTCTGTAATCATGGAAGGAGGCATGTCTGCAGATTCTTGACAGATGGTACACTGCCGAGCCATATCCTCTATGTTCTTATCTATTCCTGGCCACCAAAAATACCTCCTTGCTATTATCTTCATTTTCACCATTCCAAAATGCATCTCATGTAGATCTATGAGAATTAGAGATCTTAATTTTGGAGGAATCACTATCCGCTCTTTCCACTGAAGGCATCCAAAGTCCACACTTAATTCATTCCTAACCTTGTAGTAAGAAGACAAAGGATTTTCTTTCGTGAATTTTGGTAATTGCCAAGTGTCCTCCCGGACATTTCTCAGAACAATTGCAAGAGTCTTGTCTCTTTTAGTCTCGAATGCCACATCCTGGAATGAAAAGGGAACCTCATTAATTTTTCTCAAGAGCAATATCTGATCATCATCATAAGATCCCCCCTCATTGGCTACGTGATGGTAAACGTGATAAAGAATCGGCATCTCCGTGGTCCTCCGTCTTTCTAAACTCCACCGAGTAATGGAAAGCACCCAGCTTTAATGACCATTTCTTTATCCTAGACGCTGCACATACCGGAATTGGTTTGTGTGGTGAAAACAGGTGCATGAGTGGTCTGTTATCAGTCACCAACACAAACGAGCGTCCCAAAAGATATTGCCTGAACTTCTCACATCCGTAGACAATGCTCAAAGCCTCCTTCTCTAACTGGAAATAATGTTTCTCCGCCTCAGTTAGAGTTCGTGACGCAAAAGCTATTGGACTTTCCTGCTTCTTGTATCTGTGACTAAGTACCACGCCAAGTCCATAGCTCGAAGCATCGCAAGCCAAAACAAGTTCCTTAGCTGGGTCGTAATGTGCCAACACTGAATCATCGGTCAATAATGATTTACATTTATTTAACAAAACCCGATGTTCATTCCTCCATTTCCAAGGGCAATTTTTCTTCAGCAGTCTGTAAAACGGGGATAAAATAGACGATGTATCCTTGATGAATCTGGCATAATTCATTAGCATGCCGATAAAAGAACGTAACTGGCCAATGTTCTTAGGCTCAGGAGCATTAGACACCGCATGTATTTTCTTCCACATTGGATGCAATCCGTTCTTATCGATGCGAAAGCCTAAATATTCCACTGAATCCACAGCGAATTTGCATTTTGCCTTATTTAATTTTAGGCCTTTTTCTTCCAATCTTTTGAATATCAGCTGGACTTGTGGTCCCTTGCATCTTTACCAGATACTAAAATATCAAACAAAATAATAAAAACAAAAACAAAATATCAAACAAATATCAAATAAAATATAACAAACTACTCCCGGTATATCGGCAAATATACGGTAAACGTGATAAAGCATCGGCATTTCCGTGGTCCTCCGTCTTTCTAAACTCCACCGAGTAATGGAAAGCACCCAGCTTTAATGACCATTTCTTTATCCTAGACGCTGCACATACCGGAATTGGTTTGTGTGGTGAAAACAGGTGCATGAGTGGTCTGTTATCAGTCACCAACACAAACGAGCGTCCCAAAAGATATTGCCTGAATTTATTTGGTGCCACAGCCACACCATACGGAAGTCTCCGATAAGCAAATAACCCCTTGGTAGTATTTATATTTACTACTCTTTTTGCTTCATCTGTCAGTTCTACTTGCAGATAAGCCATTGAGAGGTCCAGAGTTGAGAAAATCGTGCTACCAGATAACCTTGAAAATATTTCATATATAGTAGGCAATGGATATTTATCTAATATTATTGCCTTGTTTGCGGTACTCCTAAAAAATCTCCACAAATTCTAATACTGCCGTCTTTTTTTACAACTGGCACAATTGACGCTGCCCAACTAGCGTGAACAATAGGTTCCAAAATTCCTCTTTCAACCATACACTCCAGTTCATCCTCCACTTTCTTTTTCAAAGAATAGGGCAAACTCCGAGCTTTGCAAAACACTGGCGCTTCCTCCTTTTTAATATTTATGTCCAATTTGACATATTTTAAGCAGCCCAGTTCATCCTTAAACAGATTTGCATAACTTTCAATTAAAGTCTATGCAAGACTCCGAAATTTTATTTACATTTAATAATTTACTGTAATTTATATTCAAAATTTTCAACCATTCCCTTCCTAGTAAAATTTCTAGGATACTTTCATCCACCACTATCAATCTAAGTGACTTATTGACTTCCTTAACAAAAACCTTTCTTTCTTCTACAACCTTTATAGGATTATTACAAAAGTATTTCAGATTTATTGCTGTTGGCATCAATGGTTTCGCCCTCCATAACTTCTCAAAAATGCTCTTCGGCATCGAAGTTACAGGGCTTCCAGTATCCACAATGCCATTCAATATCTGGCCGTCCACTGTAAGGGCAATCTCAACTTCAGTTCTACCCTTAAGGGAAAAGAAAATCTGCTGCTGCACATACCCACTTTTCTGTGTATTTCCTCTGGCCTTGCATACTTAAATGACCATTTGTTTTGCATTTATAGCAAGTTTTTAACTTCTGTGGACATGTTGGCGCTAGGTGCGAATTTTTCATGCCGCACCGGTAGCAAGTCCTTTCTTTGGTCGCAGACGTGAAGTTTTCCTTCGTAGGAGAGTACTTCGATTTTCTGTTCCTCTTAATATGTGAGGTTACTCTAGCTACTTCCTTTTCATGCAGCTCTTTGGCATCTTTCTCTGCCAACTCGCATGAGACTGCTAGGGCAAATACCCTATCTAATTTCACTTCATCATCCTCTTGCAAGAGCCTTTTTTGAAGGGAATCTGATGTTAAGCCTGCTACAAATCTATCCCGTAGCATCATTTCTAGCATCTCCCTAAAAGCACAATTAGAGGCCAGGTACTTCAATTTTCTCAGAGAGAGAGATATTCAGAAACAGATTCATTTTCCCTCTGTGTTCGTTTCAAGAACAAGCACCTTTGAGGTATTATCTTTTTCTCAGGCTCTAAATGTTGCCTAATTTTTTTCACGATTAGCTCATATGTTTGTGCTTCGATCTTTTCTGGAAAGAATAGGTCATTACCCAGTTTCAGTAGTCCAGAGTCCAATAGAGATAGTAATATCACAACTTTCTTGTGTTCACTGGTTTCATTTGCTGTGCACGCAGCATTGAATCTTTGTATAAAGATTTCAAATTCGTCTTCATTTGGATCGTAGACTCTGAAAGGCACAGTTTGACTAATCGCCATTTATCTCTAGCCACTAAGGCGGTTAATTTAAATACCCCAAGATACTGAATGTCAGTCGTTCGATGTCAGTTTTTTTTAAGCGTCCTTTAGCTGTGCACTTTTAGCAAACTCGTTATTTGCCGGAGTTTCCACAGTTCCCTCAGTGATTCTCGTAGTCGATCCTGTAGAGTCCTGTAGTCGCTCCCGTAGTTGCTCCAGTAATCCTCGTCGCCAACCTGTTGCGTTGCCTCTGTGTGGGTTGCTCATTACCAGGCCACTACATTCTCTTAGAATTTATTAGTAAGCAAACTTCTACAATACGGACTGACTGACTGCTAACAACTTGTAGCGCTATTTATACATTAAGTCAGAAATGAGTATGCAAAGAGGATATTTGCAATTTCTGCAAATATCCCAAGTATGCAAATACACAACTTAAAGCATTTGGCAAGGAGTTAAAAAATTGTTCTATTTTTCATCTGAATAATTTTTAACGCCTTGCCAAATGTTTTATTTATTTCTACTGACGAAGACAGAAGAGTTTTGTTTGAAACGTTGAGAAAATAAAAAACCTTTACTGACCGAAGTGTCTTTATTTTAAAGAAATATGAATGCAGGCCAGGCAAACTCTATCTTTACGATAAAGAAAATATCACTTTTATTCATAGAATATAATTTTATTAAAGCATCTAAATTCCCTCTGTGTCGAACATACACTTTGAGTTCTATCACCACACCAGCTTTGGCGTTCAAAACTGTCCCTATTCTGAATTTGCCAAATTGGTATTGTACTACATTTTCCTATTCGACCTGAGCGTTCTGAACAAGGTTCGAGAACAATCGTTTTGATAAATTTAAGGTTTTGTTTGAAACTTTTTTATATATATTAAAAAAAAAAAAAGGGGGGGGGGGGGGGAAGAGGAGATTTTAGAATTATAAATATATATATATTAATAGCTTTGCGGTAGACGAGAGCATTCATGTACCAAAAAAGAGGTTTCTTTTATAATATAAAACTAAATAATAGAGGTTATAGATATTATTCTGCTTTCCTTTTCATATAAAAGTTCCCGTCTTCTTCTTTCTTATCTCCACTCAATCATATTAGGGTATCAAGCTTGTAAAGCTTAAGATTTGACAACCATTATGACTGGGTGAAGTAGAATGCATCTGCCTTTGTCATTAAGACTGGGAGCGCTACTCAGTGGCAGGCCGACTTAGCTCCAAAAGAAATGGCCGCCTCTGACATGAGGAACAGACGCCATGTGCAGCCGCTCCTAACAAGGAGTACAAACGCTGCTCATCCTGTATCCCTGAATCAGGAGCCCTTACAGGGTACTATTAGCCGGGCCAGATGAGCTCAGGTTTTTTAGCGAGCTTGTTACTGCTCCCCCTCCTCCTTTTTCATCCGGGCTTGGGACCGGCAAAGGCGGAGTTACCATACAAGTAAACTACCTAAACTATTATATTTTTACGTAGAATAATGCAGAGATTGCAGAGTTAAAGTTCTCGTGGATTATGGGAGTGGGTAGAATACACTTGCCCTTTTCCGTTAAGATAAAAAGAGATAGAAAAAAAAAAGTGATACATTTACAGAAGTTATTATTCTAATTTTTGCAGCTCACATATATATAATTTTTGAAAAATTAGGATAAATCTACGGTGGAAGCTGTCGCTGGCCCACCGCTACTTGTCCTGCAGCGCCGTCCGTCCTTTCATCCGAGAGGTTTTCTCCATGATCGGCCGGGCCTGCAGTCCTGGATCTTTCCAGTTGGTATCGAGGACCACGCCATCACCATCTCCTCAATGGTGAAGCATGCGATCTACATTTTCTTCGTAGATCGCGAAATGCGTGGTGTCGCTGGAGACCCGCTGGTGATTCTCCACCAAACTCTTTAGAGGTGGTAGAGGTGCCATATTCATTGTACACAGTATGATGCATATATATAATTACCATTTTAAAATAGTGAAGACCCTGCATCTTTGCATGTATTGATAATAGGTAATAATATTATTTAATTTTTACTTGTCTACGGTCAAAATAAACACCAAAACTAGACGAAATTTAACGGTGAAGGCGATCTTTATTGTTATACTGTAGATTATTTTCCTCCCGGCAAAATTTACGCCTATATACAAAGTTCGATCAATAAATAATACACAACCGGTAATAACCTTTTTATTGACAAGCTATAAAACTGAAACTCTGTATATGAGAAATCCTAACACAGTTCCCTATATTTATTAGAATCATTCAATATATCCACCTTCCTTCTGTACACATTCTATCCAGCGTTGTTGTCAGCTTGCAAAAACACTTTAGTAAAACGCCTTAGCCAACTCGCTGAACCACCTTCTAATTTCTTTAAATGAAATGGCATCACTTTAAAATGTTTTACCTCATAAAAACTATCCAATCTTCCAAACAAGTAGAATTCTGAGGATGTCAGATCAGGGCTGTATGCAGGGTGAGGCACCAAAGTCCACCCATACCTTGCAATCTTCGCCAAATTCAGGTGTGAGGTCTCTCATTATCCTGACGAAATTTTATTTGAGTGTTTTTTTGAGTTCAGTCTTTTTGTTTCAATTGCTCTTTTCAGGTTTTTCAATAATTTACAATACCTTTACATGTAGATAGAATAATTTATTTCACAGGACCTTTGGGAGAGGCTGCTGCTTATCATAAAACAGCTCGAGGAGCATGGACTCATGGAATTTGTGTAATCTTTACACAAGGGGATAAGAAACAACAACAGAATTTCTTTCAAGAATGTTCATGAATATCAGCCCTTCTTGGTCCTAAAAAACAGAGATCACGATTTTGTTCTTGGAAATGGAAAAAGCCTTTATTTATTTCTTTTATGGCGTGGTTTTATGGGTTAATTGCATTGATTAGCTCTAATAAAAAGTATCATAATTAAAAATACATCCATTAAATGTTATCACACCTTCAAAAATTTGCATAATTTCTCGTGTTAGAAGATTTGGCATCCATTTCGATCAACCTTTTGGATATCCTTGATTATTAATATGTTTATAATAATACTAATTTATAAATGGACAATTTTTCCATTATTTGAAAGGTCGTTATTGTCCTGTTATTCTTTATCAATAACTTCGCTAGAGCCAAATTTTGATCCGCCACTACAGAGGTTGGTCTACCTGACCTTTCTTTGTCACTAATATAAAATCACCAGTTTGTAAGTGCTGAATCCATCATTGTATTGTGCTTCTATTCATAGCTTCGTTTCCAAACACAGTCTTTAACTTCGAGTGAACTTCTCCGGACTTAAACAGGAACTCTATCACCGACAATTGTTGGATTTTTGTGCTTACATCAAACCTACATATCTGAAAATGTACAATAGATATCTTAATTTTGTTTGGAGATATGAAAAGATATATGTTTATTTAACCAAAAAAGAATAATTTATGGTTATAAATTATATAGATATATTTTCTATTTCATTTTATTTCAACATACAAAACTCGATATCCCGGGGAGAGATAATTGCGTCAATTTACATTTTTAAAAAGAAACAGTTATAAAAATATTATACAAAAAAAATTAAGAAGAGAAACAATAAGATATATTAGGAATCTTATCCTTCCAGGTTAGAGAGATAACCATAAATATATTTACAAAAATTATTAAATCTGTGATAAATATCTCTAGTATTCACAAATTCATATAGATTTACAACGTTGTTTACTGTCTGTTGTCTAGCGCTAAAGAAAAGTGGGCATTCCAGCAGTGACAGCTAGAGTCCTCAACAGCTCCAATTTCCTATTGTGTGCATCAGTTATTGACCGTATTGACCGTGTATTCTAATTTTATGTATCTATATAAATGAAACACGCAACGGCTGCGAAGCCGGGTAATTCGCGTTTACTCTATAAGATGCAAATTTTCGGACTGAAGGCACAATATATTATTGCTAGTTTTACTGAATATTCACTGCATTATATAGAAACAAAGAATTGGCCTCACCATGGTACCACATACGTGACAGGAATTCATTTTTAGAGGTGGCTACTAGGGAGTCCTTTGGCGTTTTTACAATATATTTCCGTATGTCAAATCACCTTTCTCATTAGTGTTGACTTGAATTTACAGAATTGGGGAAAAGTGATTAGGTGCTATATCCCTTGAAATAGGATGGTTGAGGTAAAATTTCAATTCCTTTTTTTTTTTACAATAAAAAAAGTCAAATTTGAATGCACCGTGGGTAAACGGGTATAGCCATGGAGTAAAATCCAGCATTTGTCCGTTTTCTGGCTTTTGATTTAATTTCTTTCCTTAAAAGTGTCAAAATGTCCAAATAAACTACCTGGTGAACTGTTATGCCTTCTGGAGGATTGTGTTAAACAATGATCTTAGTGTGTGTGTTCAAAAAGGTTTTCAGCATTGCCTTAATTTTTTTTATTTGAACAATCCTGATATTTTGGGGGTCCATCTCGCCATTCGGTGTATTGACACTTGGTCTCAGGGTCGTAGACTCAGGTGTCATCGCCTATGAATACATTATCATTCCATTCCTTTCTTTCCATTTCCAACCTGTTCTCTCAAGTTTCAAGCCGATACTGATTCTGCTTCTTTATGAATAATCTTGGAGAGAAATTTTGCTGAAGTTTTAAAAAAATTCTTAATATGTTACCAATCATTGTTTTTATGATACCTTTCTCTCTTTATTCATTTCCCATATAGTAAATCGAGGGTTTTCTTTTTAATCAATTTGCTGTTTGCGTCATAATTCCATTGCACAAAAGGATGTCTTCAATGAGGATCTCTGTTAAGACTTGAAAATAATATCAATCTTTCTCTTTTTATATTTGTATGAACATTTGAAGATATATTATAAGAATGTACGTTTAAATTTATATATATTAATTTTGTTTTATGTATATAGCGCAATCATTAAATGTATTTTTCATATATTTCAATGATCAAGCTAGTGCACCGAAAGAATTCAGCACTCTGGAGAACAAAGAAGACAGTAAGAGCCAAGGCTCGCCGGGATGCCATGGCGACGTATCCAGCAACGTTTCCAATTAACTCTTTTAAAATAAATGGCAGGTATCTCACTTGGCTACCACTTGGTGACGGACCCGAATTGGAGGCGGCGCCGCTGTCTCCTCGTCTGGAGACTGGACACTTGGCGGCAGCAATATAAATGAGACGCACCGTCAGGACCTCACCGCCATGGCGACGTAGTCAGCAACTACGACTGAGGTGGTCGCGACCTTGCGGGCGGCGTTCTTGGCGACGTGTTTTGGCGACCCACGGTTGCCAGGAGTAGCCGTGGCGACATCTTTGGCTACGTCGCCATGGCGTCCCGGTGAGGTACGGCCCTAAGAGTTAGGCTTAGTTTGTTTACCGCTACAATAAAATTTTGTATTTGCTAACTGTTGGCGTACTTTCTAAAATTATATGAATCTCCTTCAATTGAGATTCTGCTGTTCTCTAATCGTGAATATCATTCAGAAATATTTGTTTGATTGAGATGAATCCTTGGAAAATTCTTGATTAATCCTAGTATAAAGTTTCGTTAGCATATTTTTAAAAGTTGTACACAAAATTCGATGCAAATCCTTTATATCAATTTCTGATCCATTTGCCGAGGAACTAATGGTAACATAAAAAAAAAGGAATATCTGGCGTGTCATCCTAGGGTCGAGAGAATGGCCGTGTATCTATATATTTATTATATATGATAATTCTATATATATATATTTGACCAAATTCTGGTTCGTTTCCAAGGTGACTAATATGGCAACGGCGCCCATTTTCCAATGAAGAGTGAAACCGATACAGTTAAACCTGTCTATAGCGTCTCCTCTAAATAGCGTCTCCCTCTCTATAGCTCCCGATTTTAAATACGTAGTACGATGCGATTTACATTAAAAGTGACCTTTCTATAGCACTCCTCTCTATAGCACCCTATTTTGGTGAAACCCAAGAGGGGGCGCTATAGACAGGTTCAACTGTATATGATACAGTAAAAACGTTAAAACAGTCATAAAATATCAGATCTTCAGTATACCTTGTATATATATTTTTTATTTCTCAAGAAGCCTCTTCGGTCACATTTTTGGTCGTTGAGGAACAGTCTGCATCATGCTGACGAGACCCAATAGCCCGGAATGCATTCGTTTTAGGCTTTTCTTGATTAATCAAGAAAATGGGTTGGCTAAATATCACGAAACAAGTTAAATTAACGTTTAGTTGATTTTTGCTCAACTAGATGGCGCTCTGCCATCGAAAAGCGTTGGAAAGGCCTTCATGACACAACTTGCGTTCTATGAAAAAAAAAAAAAAAAATTGACGACTCGTATTTTCAACTGTCCCTTTTTATAAATGCTTTCTCTTTTTAGTCTTCTGGCACGGTATTTTGAATAAAAAATAGCCTGTAATTAATTTTATACATAAAAAATCCCTTGTATCAATATTTAGACTAACCGAATTATCGTTTATTACAAAATATATCTTAATTCAATAGCCATGTGTGTGTGGGGGCACGGCATAAATACTTAGTAAATGAGGTAACATTAGCTAAGTACCCATTGATATTCTATGACTACGAGCCGTTATCCAGAATAGGCTTGGCAACACTGCATCACTGAATTTATATAACAGGGTGACCGATTTGATTTTATTTTCTTTCACAATATAGTTTTTTTTTTCTGTAAAATTTAAGGATTAAATTAAGTAGTCAGTAAATAATAAGAAAATCTTAATGCCAGTATTGATAAATGTGATTTCATTCGAAAAAAAAATGTTTAAAATTCGTAAATTCTAAAACGCCTCAATATATATATAAAGAAGGCTATTGAAAGCAAGAATAATGGTATTTATTGTGTGTTGACAATTAATGAGAAATTAATTGATAATTAACCTCACATTTATCATCATTTAACCTCATCTTTTATAAAAAGTTTTTAAAATTATTATTTAATCCATAGTACATGTAGTATAGGCCATGATAATCATTTATTTATTACAAAATAACACTATATCCTATGTGGATATTTGTGTGTAAATGTTTAAACTATTTATGTACAAAGCTTCAATATATATATATAAATTATTTCTAGTTTTAGAAGGAAAGAGTGAAAGGTTTTTAAATTTACATTTTTAGAGCAATAATAATACAAGAAATAAAGTTTATTTGCACATATTTGATAAAAAATGTTTGAAAAAACCATTGTGAGTAGAAGTTAGCGATGCTTTTACTGTAAGTGTACCATATAAATATAGAAATTCGAATTTTAAACATTAAAGTTTGCCAAGCCCTGTTTAATTACTTGCACTCATTGTTGCGGTTGAACTTTTTCAAGAAACGGGGACCATTGAAGCAATTTTTTTCGTTTAAAAAAGTGCCCAATGGGGGATTCAAACCCAGTTCATGGCCTTCGAATATCGACTATTGTTTTCATACCACTCTTCCACCTAGTACTATCAATAAAATGTATTTGGTCAATTATGGAATAAATTAATAATCAACGATTAGTTTATATTTATTCCGATAGATGGCGTAGGCCATCAGACACTATTAGTTGCTGTTTACCTTTCTTATATTTAAAAAATTGAACTGATTCCCGGAAGATAGATTAAACATTACTTTATTGAGTTTATATAAAAGGGCGTACCTGGATTTGTAATGAAAAAAAAAAATTTTTTTTTCAAAATATTTCGAGAGATTGTTCCTTTTAATCAATTTATTGCACAGTATTTTGAGAAAAATTGTTTTTTTTTCTTTACAGATCTAGGTACGCCCTTTTTTATAAACTTATTTGATGGATTGCCTTTTGACTTAAATAATTTATTAAGTTACAATTAAAAGAACAAAAACAAAAGAAAAAGCAAAACCGTATACAAAAAATTTCGGAATAAAATATGGTTTCAAGTGGTGCGCAAGTTCAGCCCCACAAGTGAGTACAAATAACTAAACGGGGTTCTGGAACATTTGTAAGTTTAAAAGTTGAACTGTGATTTCTACTTGTGCAGACATGTGGTGTACCTACAGTAAAAGCAGTCGATAGCTAGCCACCTATGATTATCTTGGCCACGTGTATTTGCTATAAGTAGAGAAGAAAAGAGATATTATACACTCATGGATAAACTAAAGAAAGTTTCATATTTTTAAGGATAAACCACTCCTTATTTGCTTATATAACGGCGGATTTACCATAAATGTAAATTCGAACGTCCTCTTAAAAAAAAAATTGAAACATATAATGAAATATAACAATTAAAATATATACATGCTAAAAGGCACAGCTTCCTTAAATGTTTGTAATATATTTCATGCCAAAGTTTCAGAGTTATTGTCTGAATTCCAATATATACATGCTGAAAGGTACGAAGTTTTGTCCATGAGTGTATATGGCTCTAGGCAAAATCTCAAAATATAGATATAAATACCCTTATTAATTATTAGCAATTACTTACAATGAGTATTAAAAATCATTATTTATTTAACTATTAACTACTCTAAAAGCCTTTATACTATAAAATAAATCGCAGTCTTCAAGCGAATAGAAGAAAACAAAAAAACAAATCATAGGACTTGACATTCAGATAGAAGACAACAAAAGAGGAGAAGCTTTTTCAATTTGATTGGCTAGAAGCTAGCCAATCAGAGAGAAGGAAAATTCAGGAAAGACCTGATTAAAATCAAGCGGAGGAACCACTTGGTGGAATAAAAATACCAAGTACTATTCGAGTCACGTCGTTTTGGGGGTTAATTTAGGGGGAGACGTTATGTGAGAGAGGCATTATGGGATGGCATTTATCATCATCATTAGGATGGTGACAGCAAACGACTACCCTCCACCCAATCAAATGTCACTTCCACTGTCCATAATGTCGCCAACGTACGGAATTGTCAAGATACAATGGAAGTCATGTTAGACCTTGGGATAAACTCTACGTTCGTATTTGACCAGTAACAGATTTATACAAGGTTGTCCCAAAAGTTCGTAAACAATTCCAAAAAAAAAAAAAAAGTTGAAACACCAATATTATTCGCCATAATATTATTTACCGTTATGTATATTGTCTTTGTATTATGTATAAAGTAATTGTATTATGTATTATATTATGTATTCGCCGTTATGTATAATGTCTTTGTATTATGTATAAAGTAAGTTTATTGTATATTATTATGTATATTCGAAATTATGAATATTCATAACAGATGGCGCCTTGGTGCATCAAAATATAATATCATCATATTATTATGTATTCGCCGTTATGTATAATGTCTTTGTTATTTTATTTATAAAGTAATTGTATTATTATGTATTCGCCGTAATAATATCATTCGCCGTTATGTATAAATTTTTGTATTATATATAAAGTAATTGTATAATGTATTATTATAATAACGATTAGATTCGATAAGGATAAGTTTCTTTATTTGTAAAATTAATTCGAGCTTTCGGGCGCAAGCTGCCCTTCTACAGGAATAAAGGATACAATTTCAAATAAACATGTATGTACAAATATATATATTTTCTTTAAATGATATCTTGCTCTGGTCTTGTATAGCGTTAGTGGATCACATGCCCGCGTGATTTAGTTTAAATCAAAGAAAAGCCTTGATAAAGAGAGGCGTGTTGCCCCTAGAAATACTGGCCGATTAATAAACCTATATCCAATATATGCCCCATATTTATCTATACATATATATATAAGCTAATATTTGCATATCTAGGATTATTTATGAAGTTTTTTTTTTATATTATAATTTAAGAAAATTATTGCTATGTAATCGTCATAATATTATTCGCCAATTAATAAGAAAAACAATGTTTTAAGAAAAACACGAACTTTTGGGGACCACCTCATAATACCAATACCAATAGTACCTTATAATACCAATACAGAGTGAAATTTAAAAAGACATTTCCTGACCGTGCAACAAAAAGTTGCTGATGTATTGCGCCATCTATAGGAATAAATATCAACTAATTGTTGATTTTTAAATTATATCAGAATTGGCCAAATACCGTTTCTTGATTAATTAATAAAATCTAATCACATAATTAATCAAAATATTTGCTCAATTCTGTAATGATTAAAAACCAACAATTAATTTCTATTGTTGTTTATTTATTTTGAGTTTAATTAATTAATTGTTCTCCCACAGAGTATATATGTAAGATCACAAGTAAATAGACGCTAACTGTAAGAAGATAAGAATTTATCTTTGTTTACTATGTTATATTTTGTTCTCTCTCTTGTAAATCAATAATGTTCGATTTATCTTCTTCGAATCAGTATCTTTAAAATGTCTAAGCAAAGTCAAAAAATATATATTCCGACATATGGCGCAAGTTATCAGAAACATTCAGTTGCGCGTTCAGAAAATTAAAAAAAAAACATTATCCATCTGATCCCAGTACAATTTCTCTCTCTCACACACAGAGTGGGCAGGTCGATGTGATGGCTGGCATTGCCCACCTCAATACTAAGATAGTACCTGTAGATGGTAGCCTTGCCACATTTGTTAGTTTGCATTGCCTCGGTATGGAGGCCGACGCCAAAGAGCCAGGCCTGGAGATCCAGGGGCACTTCGCAGGAGGCGAACACCTCCCGGAGCAAGGGTCGCACGGCTCGGCAACTCCAGTATCTGTGAGTGCCCCGAGAAGCAGTTGTGACGCAAGTGGGCCCAGGGGATGGAGTGGGGCATATTCATGGTGGGGTCCACCGCGCAGCTAGCTCGGCAACAGGATGCTCCTGCAGCCGTGCCGAATCCAATGCTCGGCGCGCCCACTGGCTTTGGAGGTAGGTAATGGGCGTCGCCGATCCTCACAGGACGATGGTCTTCGCCTCGTACTCCACATAAAAGCTGGAGTTAGCGTTTTTCTGCAGGAGGCCCTGACAGAAGGCCCCCAGGTGCTACCCCGCGTTGAGCGCGCTAGGGCAGGGGCGCAATCAGAGAAGTCACCGACAGTCGCCTGTAGCCAGCCCTCGGGAACTAGTAGGACTGACGGCCTAAGGAACCTGTTGTCGCCTCGAAGACGCAGGGACCTCAGGATGGTGGGACGTAGTATCTGGTGGTCCAGCTCAAGAAGCTTGAGTCGGCGTTCCAGAGGCCCAGTAGTATCCTCCTCCTAGGAGAGAGCCAGACGTCAGAAGCCGGCGGTGTCAGCCACGCCCGGCTGCGGACCAGCCAAGAGTAGACGTTTCCGGCGCCGCGAATGAGGCCTGGACCCCCTTCAGGCAGGCGAGCCGAAGCTGGCCCGGGATGTCAAGCAGGCCGACGCCACCATCGGAGACTGGACGAGCCAGGATGCGCCCGGGGAGCCACGAGACTCGGCTCGTACCCCCCACGAAGCGCGCCAACCGCGCCTGCAGCCGGCCGATAGTGATTTCGGGTGGAAGGTAGCCGTGGAGGTGGTGCAAGATGGAACCCAGGACCAGGCTGTTGGCCGCGCGAGCACGACAACCAGCGACAGGCCGCGGGTGAAGGGTGACCACCTCGCGATGGCTCGCTCCAGCAGCCCCATCAGGTGTGAGGCCTGGGAGGCGACGGTGTTCCTGGTGGTGATGTTGTAGCCCAGGACGGTCAGCGACTCGGACGTCCAGGAGATTCCCAGAGGAGAATCCGTCCGGTGCTTCCATGAACCGCACCAGAGCCCGCAGCTCTTGCTGAAGTTGATAGCCACCCCGGAGGCCATGCGGAATTTTCGAAAATCAGGGAACGAGTTCAAAATGAGCGTCGTCCCTGATGAAGATACCAAGAGAGAGAATGAGAGCAAGAGATAAATACAACTGAGGTAACTTTATATTGTAACAAAGTGTTCATTATTTTATCAGCAGAGTCTTATTTTTTATGTTTATATTTTGCTATACTCTGTACACTTCCCTCTTTTGCTTATCTTTTGTTTACCACTCATAGTTTGTTCTTGCCTGAAATAAATTGTTGTCTCATCCCTAAGTTGTCTTCCCTAATTTTCCACGTGGCAATATATATATATAGAACGAATAATATTTTAAAATAGACTATACTTTTTATTGATGCGATTTTAAAATGAAAAGATTGTTTTTTTTTTCAGTATCAAAATTATAAATATAAATTCCGATATTTTAATTGTAAAAAATTCTAAACTAGAAAACAAACAAACAAAAAAAACATATGGAATATCTCTGGCTTCTTGAGATTATTCAATTATCACAAATTATACAACAATCAATTGATAAAAAATGCATTGTAACATAATTTTATTTGGTAATATATAAATTATTATTTCAAACAAAATATAATTTCCAAAGAAGCAAAAAATATAATTAATTATTATAGAGGAAATAACATACAAATTTGTATATATTTAGCAAACATAATTTTATTTAAAAAATGTGAAAAAGAACATACAAGAGGCAGCAAACTAACCGATTTAAAAAAATTATTTTAAAATGAAATATGAAGAAAATTAGTTTAATCACATTTCTCTATACCATTAACGACTACCATAATTTAGTTAAAATTGATGTTATCTTTATGGAGATGGGAAAAAAAAAATTCACAGAGTAATCAAGAATATCTTCTGCACGTTATTAAAAGTTACTTTAATATGACTCTAAATTTTTACATGATTAAAAAAACATATTTACATATTTATAAATATTGTTTATATATTAATACCATTATATTTACATATTAAATAATTTAAATATATATTTTTAAACAGTATATTTATATTATAAAATATATAAAGATTCCAGAGCTAAGTTTCTTGTTCAACTTTTTATTTTCAAGCTTTCGGACTTGTCAGTCCTTCAACAGGAGTATCACGATAATAAATTGATAATGAATACTATTATATACAAATTATACTATTATTTACTTTGAAGTAAACTAAAAAATTGCGCTACAAATTTTAAAATAAAACTACAACCTTTCGCAATAAGTTTCTTTTATTATGATATTATCATAATAAAAGAAACTTATTGCGAAAGGTTGTAGTTTTATTTTAAAATTATTTACTTTATATACAAATTATTATTTACATATTTTAAATAGTCCGAAAACTTGAAAATAAAAAGTTGAACAAGAAACTTAGCCCTCTGGAAGCTTTATATATGTTATAATATTATAAATCAGGAAAGAAAGTATATTTATATTTTCAATGAATATATGCATCAATTTTTAACTGTATTTTGAAGCAAATACAAATTTTATTTTTCGCTTTAATTAAAAAAAAAAACTTCCTATTAAGTATAGAACATTCGTGCTGGATGCGCAGTTCAGATGCGCTGGAACTTTTGATTTGCATAAATCGGCCACCAAATTTTAATAATTTGCATATTTGGTCGAAACGTCTTTGCATACATATGCTCAAAATGATTAGACAATTATTTATTGGTATTTACTTATTTGAAGCGAATAAATATTTTATTTCTCGCTTAAAAAAAAAACAGGGTGTCGGTGGAAGGATGGTCTAAACCGTTAGTTTTCGACCGCTACGACCCGGGTTCGATTCCCGCATTGGACACTTTTTTCTGATAAAAAAATAATAAAAATGCTCCAATGGCCTCTGATTCTTGCAAAAGTCCAACCTACTAGCAAGTGCAAGTAACCAAAACGGGGCTCTGGCACATTTGTAAGTGAAAAGTCTAACTGCTTTTCACATGTGTAGACATGTGGTACACTTACAGTAAAAGCAGTCGTCAACCTCTACCCACCATGATTATCATGGCCTGCACCACGTGTACTAGGGATAAGAAAAAATAAAAATAAAACTCCCCTACACTTTTTGATATGGAATATTTCTATTTTTATGAGATATATTTATTTTTGTCCTCTCTTTTGATTATATTTATTTATGAAATCTATAACAAAAGAATTAATGCATCAAGAAGGAGTTGTCCGATTTATATGAAAATACATATATAATACGGTCTATTGACCGTCGCCGCAACTAGCGGCCTCGGGTCGGTGACAAAGCCACAACACCAGCTTTGGCAAACTGAAAAACGTCCACCTAGAGACTATGGTTTCGGGCTAATGGCTCTCGTCACCTCTTTGGCAGATTGTAAAGATTCCATTAGATC
>CP092873.1:73021712-73043377 GCA_030710605.1 Cordylochernes scorpioides
TCTTTACAGATCCAGGTACGCCCTTTTATAAAAACTCAATAAATCATGTTTAATACAGTCTACTCTCGTTATAACGCCACCATCCGGATTTTGCAAAAAAGCGGCGTAAGGCGAGGGTGGCGTTGTATCGAACACGTTTAAAATGTGAAATTTAAAGATACAATAAATTATTTATAACAATTAATAAAAACAACTTATACCCTGAATCAATATATAGAATGGTGGCATTAATTAATTAATATGACAAATAGGAATAATTAATTTATAATTTATTCATAAAAAAGTAATTACATTTTCTTGAAGAAGTCTGTGATCACAACTTGTGTTTTCTCTCCCTCACTTATGGCATAGACACGGCGTAACAAATCCGCAGATAGATTGACGTCGTCAGATGTTGCTCTCTTGGAGTGCTCAAGAAACAACAAAACTGTCTCAGCAGCTGTTCTGGCTTCCCTTAACGATGGTAGGCGCTGGGTCACTGTTGTATCATCATCCTCGCCAAGTTCTTCTTTCGCTGTAACAGTGGACACCAGAAAATTGTCATCTGTTAGCTTCATTTCCGCCTTCTGGGAATCATCAACCAGTTGAAACTCCCTTTCAGTCATCAAATTCTCTGGGTTAATAGCGAAGATGTCGCGAATGCGATCGAGCAGATTTCCATAATTAAGAGGCTCAACTGCAGCAGTAGAAGTGAAGCGAATAATGCCTGTGTGATTCCAGCAGTTGCTGATGGAATCAGGGCTCACAGAATCCCAAGCCATTTTACAATAGCGCACAGCGTAATCCAGACGTAATTCTGTGGGTAGATGGGCATCCGCCAATTCCACCATTTTCTGGAGTTGAAGCTTGCGATATTGAGCCTTGAAACTTTTGATGATGCCACTATCCAGTGGTTGCAGACTGGCAGTCATATTTGGTGGAAGGAAGTGTATCTTTATGTTGCTGAGACCATTATTAGGGACGCAGTGAGACGTAGCGTTATCTAACAACAGTAGGATACGACGTCCTTCAGAGACAAGCTGCTTGTTGAACTGCAGTAGCCATTCTTGAAAGATGCTAGAGGTCATCCATGCTTTGCTGTTAGATGTGTAAGTGCAGTAGAAGTGTGGACTAAAGTTTCTGAAGCATCGAGGCTTTGCCGATTTTCCAATAATCAGCAATCGCCGCTTGTCTTTTCCAGTAGAGTTGCAGCACAGTAGAACAATGATTCGTTGCTTCATCCTTTTGACACCACGGCAGTTTTCATCTTTGTGAGCAAGTGTTCAGTCAGGAATGAGCTGAAAAAATAATCCTGTTTCGTCTGCATTGTATATGTTTGCTGGATCATATCCGGAGTTCGCCAACATACTGTTCAAATTTGTAAGGTGTTCATAAATGATAGCTGGAGAAATCGATGCGCCTTCCCCATAGAGCCGTCGTTGCGAAATATGGAATCTCCCTTAAATCGCTGCAGCCACCCTCTGCTGTACGCGAAATTTTCTGGTACGTCCAAATGCTCGCCAAGTTTTTTTGCCTTTTCTCTTAAGAGATCATCAGTAATAATAATATTATTAACTCATCTTCTGAACCTTCTTAATTGATATACCTTACTAGAAGAGTCTTTACCTTTAATACCTTTAATAATATTATTGGCACGCTTTTGGGTAAACCAGTTGAAGAGAGCGTCTTCCAAGTCACTAAATTTTCCGACTCTTTGTCTCTTTGAAGAACCAACAGTATAATTTTCCCACTTCTCAGCCTGAGTGAGAATATCACGGACAGTTGTTCGTGGAAGTGAGAACCGCTTTCCAATCTCATTTTTCGACATCGTAGGGTTATTTCTTGCCAACTGGCATATATCCTTCTTTTCAATGGTGATCGACTCACGTTTACGCTTTTGGGAACTCATGATACGACAATAAAGTTGTTGTGTTGACGTTAGCAAAGGATGAAACGACTGTGTATGTCCTAGGAACAAGCAGGAAAAGCGTCTGCTGGCTGTTCACACAATCTGTTATCTGTTGTGTCAACAGCAAACAAAGTCCGGCGCCGTTGGCGTAAAAAATACAGACAAGAAAGGGGGAGCGGGGGGGGGGGGGGGTGAGGGACGTTGTGAGCGGCGCTATAGCGAGTGGTTTTTGCTACTTGGGATACGAAAAATCAGCGGCGGAAGGCGAACAGCGAGGGAGTGGCGTTATATCGAGAAAAATACATTGATGTCGATTGGGACAAAACGAAAAAGCGGCGTAAGGCGAGGGTGGCGTTATATCGAGTGGCGTTATAACGAGAGTAGACTGTATATCTTCCGGGAATCAGTTCAATTTTTTAAATATAAGAAAAGTCAACAGCAACTAATAGTATCTGATGGTCTGCGCCATCTATCGGAATAAATATAAACTAATCGTTTATTAGAAAATTCTTCATTAAATAGAGCCACAGGAAGCATCAAAATCAATAACAGCTTTTAAAAAATCTATACATCAACTCCTTAAAAACCAAATTATCGATCAGTCCTTGAAGAAACAAATTCTGGAAAATCCTGGAAACGCACCCATATATTTACGGCCTTCCTAAAATCCATAAGAAAAACACCCCCCTCAGACCAATAGTCGCCTATAACCAATCACCAGCATATTCTCTCTCCAAACATCTAGCCAATAGACTTTCTGAAATAACCAAAAATCTACCTCACATTGTTAAAAATCCTGAAGAAATTCTACAAAAAATGAAGAATTTCAAATTGAAAGCCAATCACCGAATCGTTTCATATGATGTCAAAGACCTATACACAAGCCTTCCCCACGACTTAATAATGGACTCCCTACAAACCATCCTAATCAAACATAAAGAAGCATACCCGGACCACCTTGCAATCCTGAAACTCACCGAAATCTGTTTAAAGAGCACAACAGTTAAATTCACAGGAGAATACTACAACCAAATAAAAGGCACACCGATGGGAAGCCCACTGTCTACAATTCTAGCCGAAATAGTTCTCTCCACCATTGACTCATGGATCACTGAAGTAAAACCCAACGAAATATTAATCTGGTCAAGGTACGTTGATGATATTTTTTGCATAATCACAGAAAACAGTAAAAATCACATCCTAGAAACCCTCAATAGCTTCAACTCATCTATTCAATTTACAATAGAAAATAAAATAAAAGAAGCCTGCCATTCCTTGACATTTTATTTACCAGAAATAGAATCGGTTTTACAACAAAAGTTTATAGAAAACCTACCTCCCCAACGCAGTACCTACACTTTGCCTCCAATTCTCCCATCTCCCACAAAATAACAGTTGTACGTACCTTGACGAAAAGAGCTTTCACCCACTGCTCATCAAAAATAGAATACAATAAAGAACTTAAATCTATCGAAAACCAGCTTCTTAAATCTGGATACCCGCTTCCTTTCATTAAAAGAAATAGATATAAACCAGGGACTCCCAGAAATAACTCCAATCAGTACATCTCCACCTGTTACTTACCATATACAGAATCTACAATTACAATAGCCCGCAAACTCAAAAGTTTTGGCATAAAAACCATCTTCAGAGGTTCACCTTCCATGGCCTCGATTCTAAGAAACCCAATCACCAAAAGCACCGACCAGAAACAGAAAAAAGATTTAGTTTACCAAATTCCCTGCCTCAACTGCAATAGTGTCTACATCGGCGAGACATCAAGAGACCTTTCAATCAGAATCAAAGAACACCAAATAAACATCTCTAAACTAAACCCAAAACTCCTTAATAGTTGACCACGTCAGGGAAACCGGACACACTCCAGACTTCAATAATACCAGAATCCTTCATACAAATGCCAAAACTAAAACCCAAAGACTCATTCTTGAAGCAATAGAAACCATGAAGCACCCTAAACCATTAAACAAAAGTATACAGTTGCCATCACAGTACGTTCCCCTTCTATCCTAAAAATCTTCAAAAGTCTCCACTAAATCCTTTGAACTGTATATAGTTGATTCTTTATATTTATTCAATTACGTAAATTTCTTTTAAGATATCTTTGTACTATATTATATTTGAAGTTAGGATCAGACATGACGTGGCCACGCGGTGCTATTGAAACGAGGGCGATAGGGGCGTGGTAATTTTCTTTTCTTTTATTTTGTTTATATTAAAAACGATATATAATCTCTCCTTGTTTGTACACTATAATTAGCTGAAGAAGGGCTTGCCCGAAAGCTTCATTTAACGCGTTAATAAAAAAGAGTTGCGGCGATATATGATTCCTTCTTTCTAATTTGTTCGAAATCCGCAAACCGTTTACCATGAATAATCGTTTATTATTAATTTATTCCATAATTGACCAAATACATTTTATTGATAGTACTAGGTGGAAGAGTGGTATAAAAAACAATAGTCGATATTCGAAGGCCATGAACTGGTTTGAATCCCCCATTGGGCACTTTTTTAAACGAAAAAATTGCTTCAATGGTCTCCTTTTCATGAAAAAGTTCAACCACAACAATGAGTGCAAGTAACTAAACAGGGCTTGGCAAACTTTAATGTTTAAAATTCGAATTTCTATATTTATATGGTACACTTACAGTAAGAGCATCGCTAACTTCTACTCACAATGGTTTTTTAAACATTTTTTCATAAAATATGTGCAAATAAACTTTATTTCTTGTATTATTATTGCTCTAAAAATGTAAATTTAAAAACCTTTCACTCTTTCCTTCTAAAACTAGAAATAATTTATATATATATTGAAGCTTTGTACATAAATAGTTTAAACATTTACACACAAATATCCACATAGGATATAGAGTGGTATTTTGTAATAAATAAATGATTATCATGGCCTATACTACATGTACTATGGATTATATAATAATTTTGAAAACTTTTTATAAAAGACTAGCGGACGTACCCGGCTTCGCCCGGGTTTTACCCGAGTAAAGGTTTGTCTAACGAATCTCTCGATAAAGTGAACATTTTTTCCCGGTCCCTTTAAAAATACTCGATAAGTTGAATAAAATCAATATTAATTGGTTCCCTCGGTAATTGGAAGTTAAAGGAATAGTATCTTTCTTCGGAATTGTATCATTATTCTTGTCTCAAATAAATTGCCGTGTCATCCTGAATTTTGTCTTTCCTAATTTTCTACATTACAAAATCATCGTATCATCATGATAATATTTAGAGCAGATTGTTGAATTATAACAGATAAATTAGAATATTTATCTTGATTATTTTTAGGCGAAAAGTTATTTCAAAAATTTTATTTGCTAGAAACCTTCCCAGTACTATCTACTTATATATTTGCCTTATTTTGTCTGTTTGTTTGTCTGTTTGTCTGTTTGTCTGAAGCTCACGGATAGAATGCGCGCTCATTGGCTGCAAGGGAACACGTGTCCTCCCTGCCCCCCTCTAGACAACCCTGTTATTCAAAACCCATACATCCAATCGCCATGAAATTCTGGGATATTATTAGGTATATCCCCGGAAAGGTTTTCGAAAAATAATTTCTTGAATATCTTGAATATCCTTAGAGTTATTTGCAGAATTGTAGATATAACTCGCAAGCAGCGCCGCCAGACGGTGATAGGCCTAAGCTTGCTGCTCCACCCCTGTTGACCTTGGGTCGGCGTGTGAGTCACAGCATGATGCAACAAAAACCACTCTCTCTGGGGATTGCGGCGTCAACAACCTGTAAGTTTGTGCCTCTCTCATAAACCTGTCCATACAGACCACCCTGTCTATAGCGACCACTCTAGACAACCCTGTTATCAGCTGTGTGATACATCCACCTGTCTATACAGACCACCCTGTTAATAGCGACCACCCAAGTCAACGTTTTTAGAATATATTCGCACTCGGGTAAACCCCGGGCGTTGCCCGGGCCATTCGTCTAGTACTAAATAACTTCCCAAAGTTTCATGGCGTTCCAATGAGTGGTTTGGTCAGGCATAAAGGACAGACAGACACACATACATTCATTTTATATATATGTATAGATGAGGTCAAATGATGATAAATGTGAGGTTAAATATCAATTAATTTCTCATTAATTGTCAACACACAATAAATACCATTATTCTTGCTTTCAATAGCCTTCTTTATATATATTGAGGCGTTTTAGAATTTACGAATTTTGAACAATTTTTTCGAATGAAATCACATTTACTAATACTGGTATTAATATTTTCTCATTATTTACTGACTACTTAAATTAATCCGTAAATTTTACAAAAAAAAATATATATTGTGAAAGAAAATAAAATCAAATCGGTCACCCTGTTATATAAATTCAGTGATCCAGTGTTGCCAAGCCTATTCTGGATAACGGCTCGTAGTCATAGAATATCAATGGGTACTTAGCTAATGTTACCTCATTTACTAAGTATTTATGCCGTGCCCACACACACACATGGCTATTGAATTAAGATAAATTTTGTAATAAACGATAATTCGGTTAGTCTAAATATTGATACATGGGATTTTTTATGTATAAAATTAATTACAGGCTATTTTTTATTTAAAATACCGTGCCAGAAGACTAAAAAGAGAAAGCATTTATAAAAAGGGACAGTTGAAAATACGAGTCGTTACTTTTTTTTTTTTTTTTTCATAGAACGCAAGTTGTGTCATGAAGGCCTTTCCAACGCTTTTCGATGGCAGAGCGCCATCTAGTTGAGCAAAAATCAACTAAACGTTAATTTAACTTGTTTCATGATATTTAGCCAACCCATTTTCTTGATTAATCAAGAAAAGCCAAAAACGAATGCATTCCGGGCTGTTGGGTCTCGTCAGCATGATGCAGACTGTTCCTCAACGACCAAAAATGTGACCGAAAAGGCTTCTTGAGAAATCAAAAATATATATACAAAGTATACTGAATATCTGATATTTCATGGCTGTTTTGCCGTTTTTACTGTATCATATACAGTTGAACCTGTCTATAGCGCCCCCTCTTGGGACTCACCAAAATAGGGTGCTATAGAGAGGAGTGCTATAGAAAGGTCACTTTTAATGTAAATCGCATCGTACTACGTATTTAAAATCGGGAGCTATAGAGAGGGAGACGCTATTTAGAGGAGACGCTATAGACAGGTTTAACTGTATCGGTTTCACTCTTAATTGGAAAATGGGTGCCGTTGCCATATTAGTCACCTTGGAAACGAACCAGAATTTGGTCAAATATTCCAAGGGTCCAGAGGGTGCTATTCCTATATACAGGGTGATCCAAAAGTCCCGCACAACTTTAAAAATTAATAACTCCGCGAATATTTGCGCTAGAGCAATGCGGTAAACACCATTGTGTTCAGGATGCAATGGGACTTTTTATGGCAAATAATGAAAAATTCGAAATTGATTTTAGTTAAAATTTTATTCGCTAGATGGCGCTCTACCAGAATCAGATATTTAGCGGCTAAATTGTTTGATAAATTGAAAAATATAACTGATCGACACGTATTTTTTCTTTTTGAATACCAGGAAAGAACCCTAATAATATCAAATGATAAATTAATAAAACACCATTTCGCCAACAGTTAGAAGAAATGGTTAACGATTTTTAAATACAATCTGAGATATGTAAAATAGGTATATGCAAATTTAAACATTGAATCGAACTGGCTTTGGCCTCCTGGCACTAAGGAGGAATCACCGCCTAATTCTTATTTTAACGCTGGTTTTAATTATATGCTTCTTAACTCAGCAAGCTAACTATAACTCATTTAAACTTGAATAACTGCTATTGTCTCGTCTCACTAACTCTAATGACTCAACCACGTATACATTAATAACTCACTTTATTTTCTAAAATCAAGATTATATACATTTCTAAAATTTACATAATTTAACAATAATTAACAAAAGTAAATTCTAACAATTTTGCATATTTAAGGCTGGAACATACTCCCCCCGGCCGCTGAACCCTGGTTCAGATTTGAAGGGAAGGGAGCCAACTTCGTAATAGGTCGTAGGTAGACTCCGGTAGCAGCCCGAACTTGGGCAACTCGCACCTTCTGGTCAGAGCCCGGATATACCTTGAGGATCCTGGCCAGACGCCACTGTAGAGGTGGAAGGTTATCTTCTTTTATTAGCACTAACTGATTAGGCTTCAGATTGTCTTGTGACAACCTCCATTTATTTCTCTGTTGCAAAGAGTTGATGTACTCTCTTGTCCATCTTGACCAGAACGAGTTCCTCAGACTTTGTACCAGATTCCATCTTGACCGTAAATCCACTCGCTCATAATTTTGCAATCCTGGGTCCTCAACCAGAGGGGAGCCAATCAAGAAATGTCCCGGAGTCAAAGCTCGAAGATCGTTAGGGTCGGGACTTAACTCTACTAACGGTCTTGAATTAAGGCAAGCCTCAACTTGACAGAGTAGTGTGATGAATTCCTCACTATTTAAAAGTGATGACTTTATTACCTTGCTCAGATGACCCTTTAAGCATTTGATGTTTGCCTCCCAAAGTCCTCCAAAGTGTGGAGCTGATGGAGGAATGAAATGCCACTCTATTAACTCTTCTGCTAAAAAGTCTTTAGTTTCCTTTGAATTCATTATTTTATATTGTTTCTTCATGAAGCTTTCGGTTCCTCTGAAGTTCGTTCCATTGTCTGAGTAAATTTTTGATGGTTTTCCTCTACGAGATATAAACCTCCTGAGAGCTGCAATGAATGAACTGGTCGAGAGACTAGTCACCATTTCCAAATGAATTGCCTTGACCGAAAAACACACAAAGAGAATCACATAGCATTTGATCGTCCCTTTCGATCTAGTCAGACTTGGTTTTAGTTCGTAAAATCCTGCCAAATCGACTCCAGTCTTGGTAAACGGTCTTGATGGATTTACTCTATCAGCAGGCAAATTCCCCATAATTTGTACTGCAGTTTTTGCCCTGAATCTGAAGCAGGTTATACACTGTTTAATGATTCTTCTTACAATGTCTCTACCCCCCATGATCCAATAACTATTTCGTATGAGAGACAAGACCAGCTGTGGACCAGCATGCAAATATCTCGTGTGAAAATGAAGTATTATTAATTTGGTAAAGTGATGATTTTTCGGTAATAACAGTGGGAATTTTTGATCAGGGTTTACATTCGCGTACTTAATCCTACCCCCTACTCTTAACATCCCAGATGCATCTATAAAAGGATTAAGCTGCAAAATTCTACTTTTTCTTGAAGCATGTCCCGTATTTCTTAGATCCTGCATTTCTTCTCCGAATTCGTCCTTCTGAATCCATCCAATAATCCTAATCACTGCATTTTCTAACTCCTTCTTCGACAATGTTCCAATTTCTCTTTTCTTCAGCGACACCCGACAGTTAGTGATGAATCTCAAACACCAGGCTATGATTCGCCTCGTCTTGATAAAAGTGGAATATTTTGTTACAACCTCTGGACAGACTGAAACTCGGGACTGGCAAGCTAAGGCTACTTTTTCTTCCTCATGGCATTCTCGGCCATAGCAATTATCCTGATTCTGAACAAAGTTGTTATCTTTCAACCAAGTCGGTCCTTGCCACCACAGTGTATGTTCAGATAACGCAGCAGGCATTATTCCCCTAGAGGCACAATCGGCGGGATTATCTTTCCCAGATACGTGACGCCATGAGTTTCTATCAGACAGTTGCTGTATTTTCACAACTCTATTGTGTATAAAGGTCTTCCATCTGTTAGGATCTGATTTGATCCAACTTAATGAGATCTGAGAGTCTGACCACAAATATGCCCTGCCAATATCAATCTTCAATGAATCAACAACAGATCTGTAGAGCTGAGACAGGAGGAGAGGCGCGCACAATTCCAATCTAGGTAGAGTTAGAGACTTACATGGGGCAACTCTGGTTTTTGCTGCAAGCATTGATATATGGACTTGTCCATCCAGAGAGACTGTTCTTAAGTAGCACACAGCCGAATAAGCTACACTTGACGCGTCACAAAATCCGTGGAGTTGAACATCTCGATCCTTTTCACATGCCCATACGTATCTTGGGATACTCAAATCCTCTCATTTTAGTAATTCGGCTCTAAAATTATTCCACTTTTCCTTGATGTCGTTCGGAATATGCTCATCCCAGCCTGTCCCACCTCTCCATAACTCCTGCATTATTATTTTCAAAGCCACTGTAGTAGGTGAGAGGAAACCAAGTGGATCGAAAATCCTCGCAATATTGGAGAGAAGATCTCTCTTGGTAACAACTTCTTCAGGAAGAGTTATATTAACTCTAAACGTATCTTGTACATGATCCCATACAATTCCTAAAATCTTGGATATGGCTCCTTTCTCCAAGTTAATTTTCTTCTCTTCGTTCATTTCCTCGACATGAGACACTATCTCTTGGCAATTTGAATTCCACTTTCTTAAGTGAAACCCTCCCTTTTTCATTAAGTCCTTTAATTGGTCTATTAATTCTTTGGTTTCAGCAATCGTTTGAGCTCCTGTTAGCAGATCATCGACATAGAAATCATTCAAGGTCACCCTAGAAGCCTCAGGATAATTATGGCCTTCATCTTCTGCTAACTGTTGTAATGTTCTCATTGCCAAAAATGGAGCCGAAGTTGTACCATAGGTAACAGTCAGTAGTCGATAGTCCACCACAGGCTCTTCTGGAGATGGTCTCCACAATATCCTCTGATAGTCCGCATCTTCTGGATGAATTCTTATCTGGCGGTACATCTTTTCTATATCAGCAGTTATGGCGACAGGATACGTTCTGAATCTGAGGAGAATGAAAAATACATCCTGTTGGATTTTTGGTCCCTTGTGCAAAAATTGATTTAAAGAAACATTATTTTCAGATTTAGCTGATGCATCAAACACAATTCTCATTTTTGTTGTAGTGGATTGCTCTCTAATTACTGGATGATGAGGCATGTAATAGCATCTGCACAATTCTCGCTTCACTTCTGCAATTGGGACCCTTTCCATGTGGTTTAAGTGTTCATATTCCTTCATGAATCCCCGGTATTGGTCATATAATTTCACATTCTTACACAATTTTCCTTCCAACGAAAGGAACCTTCTTAAAGCTTTTTCTCTTGATTCACCCAGAAGCGGTCGATGTTGTCTGAATGGCAATTTTACCCAATACCTTCCATGGCTATCTCTGCCATGGTTATTCGAAAATAACCTTTCACAATCTTCGTCCTGTGTACAAAGATCCGGTGACGGCACAGATTCAGTTTCCCAGAATCTTTTCAATACGAATTCTAGTTCTGGTTCAGATTGTAAACTCAGGTTACAGACTTCTGTATTACTCTCCGATGTTCCCATGAGTTTTCCTAGAAGTACCCAACCTAGTCTTGTATTAATAGCCATTGGCAATCCTTCTCCGAGAGATATAGAGCCATTCAACATAAGTTCAGTGTATATATCTGCTCCCAATATCATATCTATTGGGGCTTGTATGTAGAACTCTGGGTCTGCCAATTTGAGGTTCTTCAAAGTTGGCCAATTAGGGTCTTTCAACCTGAAGTTCGGAATTTCTGAAGTGAGCACTCCCGTGACTACTGCCTCCACCGAGAATTCCTCAGAATTATTCAGTGGACAAAATGTCACACTCACTGTCGATGAAGAATGCTGCACTGGTGTGTTTCCAACCCCTATAATCATCCGATCTGATTTTTTTTGGACAAGTCCCAATCTTTCGCAGCATCCTTTTGTTATCATGGTGACTTGGGAACCGCTGTCCAGTAGGGCTCTGCAGGTGCATAACTTTCCGAGTCCATTTTTTATCTTGATTCTAGCTGTTGCGAGTAGTACGTGGCTATCATTGCAGTTTGCCTGTTGAGTATTAGTTAAATTGATAGCACTTTCATGTTCCTTCGGAGTTGTGTTCTCAACTTGGGCCGAAGCGCCTTCCGTGCTCGGTTTATCATAATGAATCATCGTGTGGTGCTTCCCCTTGCATACTTTGCATCGTTGGTTCAGCCTACAATTCCATGAGAAATGGCCTTTCCTCAAGCAATTGAAGCATAATTTATGACTCTTTACTAGATTTAATTTTTCTTTTAAAGGCATTTTGCAAAATAAGTTGCACATGTATAGTGGATGATGCTTAGATTTGCATAATATGCAAGTGTCCGAACTCTCAATTAGCATCCCGTAGCTTTGGCATTTGGGAAATCTCGATCCGGTGGTTTCTTCCTTTTTTGAACATTCCTTGACAGCACAAGACATGCTTCTCGCATGTCTGGAAATGAATGCTATGAACTTGTCATAAGATGGAAGAGTATTGTCCATTGACAGTTCCCAATCCAACCTTAGATTTTCACTCAACTTCTGCTGGAGGAAGTGCACCAGGATCACATCCACAAATTGATTTCTTTTCAATTCCAGCGTTTCTAAGTTTCTTATGGCTTCCTTACAAACATCCATGAATTCATGGAGACACTTAGCCGATGGATTCTTAATTCGCTCATTAGAAGAAATAGCATAAGGAATATTCTCTGTATCCCCCCCCCCCCCCAACTTTAGAAATTTTGCGCAAAAAATAATACAAAATGATTTTACTACCACGTTTTTCAACGCAAAAGGTCGATTTAAAAATGATTTTTTTTTTAGGGGATACATTTTCAAAATTATGTACAGTATAATAAACAATGATAACATTTTACAAACCCATAGGATATTTGGAATAAAGTACGACAAATATATTTTGTCACTCCCCTCTATATTTCATTTTTGGATCATGACAAATATCCAGTTAAATAGTCAAGTGTCGCCAATTAGTCTAGAAACTATACATTCCTTATAGCACGAAATCCTATTAGTAGTGCCATCATAATTTTTGGTACTATATTAACATTTCAAAAATCGTGTATTGATATTCAATTTGACATTCAATCTATTTCAAAAAAACTCCATCTAAAATATAAATATTTTTTGCTACATGTTTCAATTTGCATATACCTATTTTACATATCTCAGATTGTATTTAGAAGTCGTCAACCAATTCTTCTAACTTTTGGCGAAATGGTGTTTTATTAATTTATCATTTGATATTATTAGGGTTCTTTCCTGGTATTTAAAAAGGAAAAATACGTGTCGTTCAGTTATAATTTTCAATTTATCAAACAATTTTGCCGCTGAATCTCTGATTCTGGTAGAGCGCCATCTAGCGAATAAAGTTGTAACTAAAATCAATTTCTAATTTTTCATTATTTGCCATAAAAAATCCCATTGCATCCTGAACACAATGGTGTTTACCGCATTGCTCTAGCGCAAATATTCGCGGAGTTATTAATTTTTAAAGTTGTGCGGGACTTTTGGATCACCCTGTATTTTAAATTAAATGATATTTAAAGGGGAAGAAAAATATATTACATTCTTTGTGTGTTATAAACAATTTTTGGAAATATGGGTGCATGGTGGATAATACATGGAATAATATGGAATGATATATCGAGATTTCAAATTATATTTGATAAATTCGTGAACTATTGTGGTATATTTACACGTGAAAAATTAGGGAAGACCAACTTCGGGATGAAATAACGATTTATTTGAGGCAAGAACAAACTATGAATGATAAACAAAAGATAAACCACGAAGGAAATTTACAGAGTAGCAAAATTTAATATTATAATTACCACTCTGTTAATAAAATAATAAAATTAATTTTTCCGACGAAAACGATTCTCTGTCCCTCCGGCTGTTCATACTCTCAGGAGCCATCCATATTGGGTCATCTTCCTCCTCTCTTTTCTCTCTGGCCTCATCTCCCTCTTCACCACTAGTCCATCTTCTCCTTATCTGATCTTGGTGGTAGGTCTTCACCTGTCCATTTATCAAAAATGTATAGACTCTGCTCCCCTTTCTGCCCACTATTCTTTTTGTAATCCATCCGACACCTCTAAAATTCTTACACCACACCTTATCGTCCACGTCGAACTCCTCTTGGCCTCTTCCTCGATCATACCTCATCTGCCTGGCCTGTCGTTCCCTCACCCCATTGTCCAGGCTCTGGTGTATCAATGTCAGTCTGGTCCGCAGAGACCGACCCATAAACAGCTCTGATGGGGTCTTCCCAGTTGTCTCATGCGGCGTGCATCGATACGTGAGGAGAATTCTTGACAGTGTATCTTGAATGGTATCTTCAAACTTCCTTTTATTTTTTTCCAAGGCCATCTTTATCAATTGAACCGCTCTTTCCGCTAAACCATTACTCTGTGGATGGTATGCTGGAATCAGAGTTTGTCTGACTCCATTTCTCTCGAAAAAACTCTTCATCTCTACCCCTGTAAACTGTGGGCCATTATCCGACACCACTTCCTCTGGTAACCCATACGCTGAAAACAATCTTCTTAACTGCTCAATCGTCTTTCTTGCGGTTATCTCTCTCATCGGGATCGCCTCGACCCATTTTGAGTGGCTATCCACCACAATTAACAAATTCACTCCATCTTTAAATGCAAAATCCATATGGATCCGTTGCCAGGGCCTGGTTGCCCACACCCACGGTCTCCAGTTTACTTTACTTGGGCCTGTCTGAGTTTGCTGGCAATTTTTACACCCATTTACCATGCATTCAATCTGGTTGTCAAGATTCGGCCACCAAAAATGCGACCTAGCAACCGCCTTCATTTTGCCCATCCCCGAATGGGTCTCGTGTAGACAACTCAACATATTTTTCCTAAGAGAAGACGGGATGATCACTCGCATTCCCCACAATAAGCATTCCCCGTCCATAGTTAACTCCAACTTTCTCTGAAAGTAGGGTCTGAGGTATTCCCCAACTCTTTCAGGCCAGCCTTGCTGCGTATAGCGCTTCACCACTGACAATACTTCATCTTTTTTAGTTTCCACACCTATTTCTGCTGCTGTAACCGGCAAATCTTCCACGTATGATAATATGAACGTTTGATTCAAAACCGGTGTTTCGTCACTCTCTACTGGCAACCGTGAGAGGTCTGCGTTTCCATGATCTTGAGTTCTTCGGAATTTAATTTCATATGTATAAGCCGCCAAAGTCAGTCCCCATCTCTGCAATCTTGGAGTAGACAAAGTGGGAATCCCTGCTCTCGGCCCCAAAATAGACACCAGGGGTTTATGATCTGTAATCAGGGTAAATTGTCTTCCATAGATAAACTGGTGGAACTTAGTCACACCATATATTATTGCTAGAGCTTCTCTTTCTATTTGTGAATAATCACGTTTGGCCCCGGAAAGTGTTCGTGAGGCAAACAAGATTGGTTTCTCTTGGCCCTCGATAACATGGGACAGCACCGCCCCCACTCCAATCTGAGATGCGTCCGTGGCCAAAGATAATGGTAATGGCATCATATGGCACCAACACTTTCTCGGAGGTAATTCTCCTTTTACACTCCGAGATCGCCTCCTCACACTCCCCTGTCCACTTCCAATAACTATTCTTTTTCAGCAGCTTGTGAAGTGGCTCCAACAGCTCTGGCAAATTCGGAATAAACTTTCCATAATAGTTCACTAATCCCAGAAAAGATCTTAATTCCGGGACATTTGTCGGGCTTTTGGCTTTCTGTAGCCCTTGTATCTTGTCCTCTAAAGGCCGAATACCATCTTCTTTGATGAGATGTCCCAAATACTGTATTTCTCTTCGCAGAAATTCACATTTTTCCCTTTTTAATTTTATGTTGTGCTTCTGCAACCGAACAAAAATAGTTTTTAATACTGCCATATGTTCCTCCACTGACGCCGTGGATACGAGTACATCGTCAATGTAACAAATAACCCCATTAATTCCCGCCAATATTCTATCCATAACTGACTGAAAAAAACTAGGGGCATTTGCCAATCCAAAAGGCATTCTTTTAAACCTAAAAAGCCCCTTATGCGTATTTTTTTTTTGCTTATCCCTAGTACACGTGGTACAGGCCATGATAATCATGGTGGGTAGTTAGCGAATGCTTTTTACTGTAAGTGCACCACATGTCTACACATGTGAAAAGCAGTTCGACTTTGCACTTACTAATGCCAGAGCCCCGTTTGGTTACTTGCACTCGCTGGTGGGGTTGGACTTTTGCAAGAATCGGGGGCCATTGGAGCATTTTTTTTCTTAAACAGAAAAAAGTGTCCAATGCGGGTTCGAACCCGGGTCCTAGTGGTCGAAAACCAAACGGTTTACCAGCCTTCCACCGACCCCCCTTAAAAAAGATAATTATTTACCATCAAGTAGCTTTTATTTTCAATTACTTGTGGAAAATATTACACATTAGTTATTTTCACATTATATAGAATTTATAAAGTTTATCCTATATTAGTGATTCAAAAAGATAGATATGTTTTTTTTTTTGCTTATCCCTAGTACACGTGGTACAGGCCATGATAATCATGGTGGGTAGTTAGCGACTGCTTTTTTTTTTTTTTTTACTGTAAGCGCACCACATGTCTACACATGTGAAAGCAGTTCGACTTTGCACTTACAAATGTGCCAGAGCCCCTTTTGGTTACTTGCACTCGCTGGTGGGGTTGGACTTTTGCAAGAATCGGGGGGCCATTGGAGCATTTTTTTTTTAACAGAAAAAAAGTGTCCAATGCGGGGATCGAACCCGGGTCCTAGTGGTCGTAAACCAAACGGTTTAACCAGCCTTCCACCGACCTTATGCGTATTAATAGTCAGGAGTGGCTGGGTGCTAGGGTTTACCTCTAATTGAAGGTATGCATTGCTCAGATCTAGTTTAGAAAAATACTTCCCTCTAGCCAATACGGAAAACAGGTCCTGCTGAGTAGGCAGCGGATAGGCCGCAGTATCCAAAAACCTATTTAAAGTCACTTTGAAATCACAGCAAATCCTAAACTCTTTATTCTTCTTGGGCACAACCACCACTGGAGTTGCCCACTTGCTGCTGGGTACTTGATACAAGTAGTCCTTCTCCACCATTCTTTCTAGTACCTCGTTTACCGCCGTTCTAATTGCAAAGGGAACTGGTCGGGCCATATGAAATATGGGGTTAATATCCTGAATATTCACTGCAAACGTGAATCCCTTTATCGGATCTGTTGTCTCCCCAAACACAACCTGGTGTTCACTCAATAATTCCGCCAACGTGTCCTCCAAAGGCATCTGATTCACAAAATAATTTCCAATTTTCAAAACATTGATCCATTCTCTCCTCAACAAGGCCTTCCTTTCTCCTCTCACCACGACAGCTCTAAGCTTAGCGATCGTTCCCCGAAAATCGACCTTGACATCTATTTCACCCAGAATCGGTACCACAGTTCCGTCATAGGTCTTAACAATTATTCCCGCTTCTTTTACCTGCACGTCTGGGAGGTATCTCTTGAAATCCTTCTCCGATATTAAAGTCAGACAGCTACCCGTATCGATTTCAAAAGTCATCAAAGTGTCCTCTACTCTCATCTTAATCACATAGGGAGGGTCATTCGTAGCATACTTGACTCTATAATCATACGTCCTCATGAAGACCATTCTTTGAACGGATTCTTCCTCCTCCTGATCCTCGATTTGATTAATCTTTCTCTGGTTCAGAAACCGGCTCACCTGTCTTTCGCTTGTATGTTCCCCACGGCTCCTGCAGATGGTTGCCAAGTGACCTCTTTTCCCGCATCTGAAACAGGTCGCCTCTCTAAATCTGCATAAGTCTTTATGCAACCTCCCGCAATGTATGCACTTTCTCTTTTGCTCTCTATTATATCTATTCCCGACTTCTGCGCGTATTTTGTCCACGCTATCTGCAGGCTCATTGACATGGAATATTCTGGTATTTTTTTCTGCTGCCTCCATCGACAACGCAATTTCAACTACTCTTGCCAACGGCACATCTCCTTCAGACAAGATCCTCCTCTGGATTTTTGCATTTCTCAATCCGCACACCAATTTGTCTCTTAAGGATTCCTTTGAAAATTCGTCAAATCCATACATTGAGGCTAGCCGCTTGATTTCCACCAGATATTCTGAAACACTTTCCGTTTCCTTTTGTATTCTTCCAAAAACATGAATCTCTCTACGATTATAGATCGCCTTGGGGAAAAATATTCAACCAGTTTCTCAATCAATTCTTCATATTTATACTCTTTAGGCAACTTTGGGCTACATAAATCTTTCAATGTTTCATACGCCTTCCCGCCAATTAGCGTCAACAAATAGGCTTTTTTCTTTTCTTCACTTGCTTCTTCTAGAATTAGAAACTGCTCCAAACGCTCGATAAATGAGCAAAAATTTTCATTTTTTTCTTCAAATTCTCTAAAATGGTAATGAGCCATCATGAAATAATTTTTCTTATGTAAATTTCCAATAACTTATTACTTCTTTAATATTAAACAAAATTATTCATATTACCCTATGCCATCGCTTGGGTACTTACTCTTAAACCTCGTCGCCAATGCAATGTTTCCACAGATAAGACTTGAAAATAGAATATATTTTTAATGCCAAGAAACAAACAAAGTTAAAAACAATTCCATATTAGAAAAATAATCAACTGCTAAAAACACTATATATATATGCATATATACACAATTATCATCACAAACTCTGTGACAACAAATAAATAAAAACAAATATTAAATTAATTCGCCAATACATCACAACTTTGTTACATAGCTTCTTCCTTGTCAGAGCTGTAACCCACAGCTAGCAATTATTGTAGATACTGATATGGATTTGACGTGCTTCTGCCAAGGATTCCAACGAAGTCTTGGAACTTTGTCCCTAGTACCTTTGCGTTCTTTTTCTTGAGGCGTGAAGAGCGGCTTTGTCGTCGTATCGCTATAGGGACATCGTCATCTTCGAGGGAAGCCTTAGCTTTAGCACGGCGGTGGAATCCTGGAGTCAGTCTCCGAAAATGTAGATCACAGCACCCATGGCTTCAAGGTTTTTTCGGCGGTCTTCAGTTTGTCTTCCCTAACTTACCCACCATCCCCACCAAAATGCAATGTGGAAAATTAGGGAAGACCAACTTGAAATGAGATAACAATTTATATGAGGGAAGAATAAAATATGTATGGTAAACAAAAGATAAGCCACGAGGGGAAATTTACAGAGTAGCAAAATTAAAAATTATAATTACCACTCTGTTAATAAAAATAATAAAATTAATAAATATTTTGTTGCAATATATAGAAGACTGCCTACATCTATAGGGTAGTATTTGTTCATATTTTTTCGTATGTTTCTGATATTTCAATACATTTGTTTATGCTTTTTTGCCGTTTGGTTATTATAGATTCTACAGACCTATAAGCTTATGTCCATAGTTCACTAAACACCCCTAAGCTGCCTTACATAGAAAATACAGGGTATACTCCAAACCAATCTAATACAATAGTAGAGCGGTCTAGAGATTAATTTGGCGAAACCGCTGAGAGGGTTCACTACTGATGATCCAAGCCCTCTCATTCAATAACTCATATCATTGCAGTAAGGTCTGTATAGATAATATTTGATGATATTTAAAAGAAACGCATTTCCAGTAAATGTATTTGTGTAAAATTATAGATTATATTGAGGTGGTTCGTTTGAATTTGAAAAAATGATTCAATTATTCATTCGTGGTATTTTAATTTATTAAGGATAAATTATAAATATTAATAAAATGTTACAAATTAAATACCTAGTAAAAAGGAGTTGAAAAATGTTTGATTCAAATGGATGGAGATGAGAAAGAATGTCTGCTCATGGTGGCCGTCAATTTCGAACGTACCCTCGCCCGTGCTTACCACCTCTCCGCCGCCGCGCATGCGCGCCGACTTGGCGTCACCGCCGGCAGGCTGGTGGTGGTTGAAAGGCCGTTCAAACTTGGCGGTGGGTCAAAACACCGTCACACCCCCCGGCTCCCAAGGACTCCCTGTCCTTGAAAGATCGAAGTTGAGAAGCATGAGCCCGGTACACTCGTCCTTCGGTGTCTTGAATGTCATAGACTAGACTGCTGATCTTCTTCTTAACGAAGAAAGGACCTTGTTGTCTTGGGCTGAGTTTAGACATGTATGGATGGTGCTTTGCAACAGTCCTCAAAACTTGATCTCCCTCAGAGAATTCCACATCTGGATGTTTATCATCATGAAGATTCTTTCTCTTTATTTGAGCTTTTCTGGTATTCTCGCGAGTCAGACCTCTTGCTTCTTCTAAAGTGATGGGATGGTCAGAAAAAGATGGTGATTCATCAATTCCATACAGAAGAAACTTTGGGCTGAATTTTGTTACTTCATGTGGTGTCTGGTTGTAGGTCTTGACAATAAATGGTACGAGTGTCGACCATTTTTGTTTCGGTTTCTCCAAAATTGCAGCTCTCAATCTTGTGAGAAGTGTATGGTTAGCCTTTTCTACCATTCCACATGTCTGAGGATGGTATGAAGTAGCAAGGGAATGGGCAATTTTATTTTCCGACAGAAAATTTTTGAAGCTTCTACTTGTGAAATTCGAACCATTGTCCGTCAGAATACGTTTGATTGGTACTCCAGAAGATAACAGCTGTCTAAGGATGTTGAGGATGGCAGCTGAATTGTTGGATGCTGTGGGAGATGCCCAAATGTAACGACTATGATGATCTATGATGACCTGGAGATACTTATGTCTGGTGTTCTTGGCTTCATTTCCCAAAACAATTGTATCGAGTCCAATGAGGTCAAATGGTTGGAGGTCGCTGTCCGGTATTTGGTCATGGCCGATTGTCGGTTGGTTTGACTGTTTGCTGAGCTGACAAACTTTACATGAAGAAACATACTCTTTTATGGTCCTGAGCATTTGTGGCCACCAGTAATATGTGGAAATCAGCTTCAATGTTTTGTTTTTTCCAGGATGTCCAAAGCCATCATGAAAGTGGTGAAGACATTTTGCCCATAGGGAATCAGGTACAACTGCTTTGGAATGGCCTCGAATTCGTATAGTGACAATGCCACTTTTAATTTGAGGGTTCTTTACAAATCGCAAGTCTGCCTGTTGTTGAGCAATCTTCATCTTATCTTCGGTTATGAATGTGCACACTGGATTCCTGGAAAGTGCGTCAACATGTGTTTGCTGTCCTCCTGCTCTGCGAATAATGTTAACTGTTGATAAATCAGTTGAGTTTGAAGATGAAGGGTCGGAAGTAGCATACAAATTTGAGGGTTGTTCGTTTGCTGCGGTTTCTTTAGGGAATGTTTTTGGTCTATATGGTCATTCATTATGCCAATGAAAATTATTTAAATTTCGCATTTTGCAAAATCTGCATGGGTATGGTGGCTTCGGAGGTGAAGCGACGTAAGAGGTAGGATCTTTAAATTTATTATCGCTAAAGGCTGGTTTGGAGTTCTTCTGTATGGAGCTAACAGCAGCCTCTAATTTTAAGGTTGCACTTACCCAAGTCTCTATATCTTCGAAATGTATTGGGGCTAAGCTTATCTTCCATTGTGCTGGTAATCCTTCCGTCAACATCTGGATCTGTTCAACTTTGGATAAGGAAGTTTGTTTTAGAAGCCGGATTTTGGACTGAAAGTAGTCATTGACGGATTCATCGCGGCGTAGATACCTCCGTTGTGCATCAATTAATGGTGTTGCTGTTGATGATCCAAATCTTGTAATAAATATTTGTTTGATGGTTACCCATTGCTTAATATTTGTTCCTGCAATTTCATCAGCATACCATTCTAAGGCTCTTCCTTCTAGATAGTAAAAGAACAACTTTCCTTTATCTTCATCTGTAACATGTAATTCAAAAAGTTTACCCAGCTCTGGGCACGAATATCCTTCTGATCCCCGCTGTATTTTTGCAATTTTAAAA
>CP092873.1:73043477-73261436 GCA_030710605.1 Cordylochernes scorpioides
TCACAAGAAGTATTTTGTCAGGCATCTTAAGATGTTGAATATATAAATGGGACAGAATATATATCCAAGCTAGAGCCATTTTTTTGAAATATTTCCCTAGTTCTTCAAATTAAATAACTTCGGCCAGTACTTCGGCCTCGTCAACAAGGACAAAAGATATTTGTCGAAACATCAAGACAATAAAAAAGATTTACTGACCGAAATATCTTTAATTTGAATAAATATGAATGCCGGCCAGGCAGCCTCTATCTTTAGGAAAAAATTTTCATGTTTCTTAATATTTAAATGATAAGCTTAAACAAAAAATAAATTGAATGCTATATTTATATTTATTTCTGAATTGTTTTATAATTTAAATAAAAGAAAATATCATTTGAGAATATACAATGAATAATTTTTTTTATATATAAAATATTCTATTTCTTTCCTATAAATATATATATATTATATAATCTAAAAACTCAAATATTTCTATATTTTGAAAAAAAATATATATTTTTTTATTCATTGATAATTTTACTTTGTTATCATCGTTTTTTAAAAGACTTTCAGTTTAGTTACATAGTTTTGTTGTAAATATGTGTAGTTAAAATATATATCCTTTCAAATCAACAATATAGGATTAACTTTATAAATTCTATATAATGTGAAACTAACTAATGTGTAATATTTCCTCAAGTAATTGAAAATAAAAGCTACTTGACGGTAAATAATTATCTTTTACTTATCACGACTGCACCTCAACCCTTTATCTTATCGATCCTTTGTCCTATCAACCCTTTATCTAACAACAACAAAATTATTCATAACATATATATATATATTAAAAAATCATATAAGCTAAATTTCAAAGAAAATTAATATTTAAAATCTTTACTAAGTAACTGAAACGAAAATGATTTTTTAAAAATTCCTAGTCTCCATATCATTTTTTTAAAGACAAATTATTCATTGATATATCGTGATATTTTGAAATTTGACCATGGGAAAGGGCCAATTAGTAATAACAACGCATAAGAACAAATGCAATTAATTATCTCTGTTGTTTATGATAATATATAAGAAATAAAAAATAAGTTATATATTAATATATATAATTAATGAAACAATAAAAATATATAATAATAGTACGACAATAAAAATATTATTTGAAAATTAGAAAAGCCATAAGATGTATGAAAAATTTATTATGTTCACTAAGTGGCAAAATGTGGGGTTTAGACACTCAAAAGAGGTTAACTTTATTCAAAACAATAATTAGGCCTGTACTTACATACGGTTCTGAAATTTGGTTCAAATATTTAAACAATCGTTGTAAACAAAAACTGAATTCCATGCAGTACCAGATCATTTTATGGGCAGTTAGAGCATACAAAACCACTTCATCAAACTGTGTGCATAGCTTGGCAAAAATTCCACTCTTAACAGACTATATAGAATCCAGAATAATCAAATTTGATCTAGCTCAACTGTCCATTGAAGATCTAATTACTTACGAACCCCATGCTCCAAGTATAGTCAAATCATTCTTACACGCAAAAATGAATGAAATTTTTGAGAATACTAATGAAATTTTCAGAAGCTTTTTCGTATTGGGAATTCCAAGATTTTTCCGTCCAAATTTTTATAATATCCAATTCATTACAGATCATGGCAATTTTGGGAAATTTTTGGCAACTATCGGCGCCGTGAAGGAACCAGGATGCTTCTGCGGAGGTGAAATTCAAGACGCGAGACATCTACTCCTGGAGTGCCCAATTTTCCGGGATTTTAGGGAAAATAGATTTGGTCGTATTAGTCAGCTTGATGAATTTGTAGACAAAAAAGAAAAGTATAAAAATTTTGATCAATTTTGTAAATACATATACAACTTTCTCTTGAATTGGAAAAAAGAGAAGGAATCTTAGAAAAAAAAAAGAACTGCGATGCTTGCTCTGTGTGTTTTGCTTTGTTGTTTGTTTTTCTCTTTGGACAATTTTCTTTAGTTAATTTATGTAAAATAATGAATTGAACAGGATTGTATATAGCCGAATTGCTGTAATGCAGTGAAATGTATTGACGCTAATATCCCTGAGTTTGGGATATCGCGTTTCATGATGTTAATAAAGTTAAATTAAATTAAATAAGATATTATAATTATAAATTTTAATAGATTTTGTAGAATGTTTTTTAGTAATAGATAGCCTGGGCTGTAATAAATGGTAAATAGTTATATGCTGTAAATAGCTCTAAATTTCTGTTCTTAAATGTGATGTTCACTTATATTCATTATAAGGTAATTAAATCGTTAACTTACTGACGAATACGTTAATAATTTCTATTATAATAACTTAAATCATATTAATAATTACTGTAAAACCTCCCAAACTTGTGTATGCATGCAAATATCCAAGACGGATATCGCGTGCTTTGTATAAATGATAATAAATAAATAAATATTATAATACACAAATTTTGATATAATTCAGTATTTAATGATAACGAGAAAAAATGCTGATGTATAAGTTTATAAGAGGAAGAAAGAAATAGTATAAATATATATTAAGACAAAATAATAAACTTTATTGTGAATTTATATACCAATATTTTGAAGAATACAGGTAAGAATTTTTATGATCACTCAGACAATCATACCGAAGACATTTAACCAGATGAATCCAACTCTTGTATCAATCTTAGATGTCAACTCTGGTGTTGCCTCTCTACTGATGAGGGCCACAATGTCAGCTGGACAGACCAAGCTTCTTGATCACCAAATCTTGATACACCATCAACCAGAAGTTGGATAAATATCACGTGATGAGAGCTGGTTCAACTGATTGGTTAGATTGATAGAAATCAACATGACGCTAATTAAGCTTCTTTTAACTCAATCTTTCTTCAAGAAATCTGTTCAACGTAAATCCGCACTAAATGTATCTTACTTTGACTATATATGCTGAGATAGCAACAATGATCAAGATAGTAGAAGCTCTAATTCATCCGTTTTATATTTAAGGAAGGAAAAGCTCCATATCTAAGTAAAGTGGATTTAAATTGAAATGGAGTACCTATTTAATAACATAACAAAATAATTGAAAATTTTGAAAATAACTTTTAAAAAGGTTTTAAAGTTAAACCTGTCTATAGCGCCCCCCCCCCCCCTCTAAATAGCGCCTTCCTCTCTATAGCGCCCGATTTTAAATACGTAGTACGATGCGATTTACATTAAAAGTGACCTGTCTATAGCACTCCCTCTCTATAGCACCCTATTTTTGTGAGTTCCAAGAGGGGGCGCTATTGACAGGTTTAACTGTATTTGTAATCAAAGCAAGTTATGAACATAATTATGACTAAAAATAATAGTTTTAGAATACCAAACACACGAGTAAAATTGTATTGATAATTATCAAAGAAAGGACTAAGTTTAAGGAATAATCATATTATCACAACTTATTTAGTTACCTTTTATATTATGATGCATTAGCGCGCCATCTGTTATCAAAATTCGAAACTATATAGACGCGTAGAATTTGTTTATTTTCAAAAAATAATCATACGCGTCTATAATAGCTTCGAATTTTGATGTTAGTTACCTTTTAAAGATACACAGTTTAACCTATCTATAGCGCCCCCTCTAAATAGCGCCTCCCTCTCTATAGCGCCCGATTTTAAATACGTAGTACGATGCGATTTACATTAAAATTGACCTGTCTATAGCACCCCCTCTCTATAGCACCTTATTTTGGTGAGTTCCAAGAGGGGGCGCTATAGACAGGTTTAACTGTATATTGGTTTCACGGTTTTACAATTTTTTAAAAGATAGACCTCTGGCGCAGGTTACTATATAACCTTTAAAAAACGATTTGAATCTAGAGAGAGATCTAATATAAATTAATGAAAGAGAGAACTTCCTAATAGTACAAATGAATGTAGTTGGTGACTCGCTGTCATCTGAAAATTACGAATTGATCGTTGTGTGTGATGTTTCATATAAATTTATTTTTATATTTTTTTAAAATCTTCAAATTGCATTCAAACAGTTGAAGACCTGCCCAGAAGTCCTCCTCTACGTGGGGAGAAGCAGCACAAGTAACGGACTGCCCTGTAGTACGGTGTCATGAGCCGCTACGGTAACCGTGAACTGGGAACTCTGAAATGTGGCTGACTAACGGGGCAATGGCACCCCCCCCCCCCTTGAAGACGTTTCATCCACTTCGGTGATGTTTCTATTCCAGTGGCACAGAAAGTTCAACTCTAGTTGAAAATCAAACTCAACGGTGAAGCCGAAGTGGAGATAGTATCGGTAGGTCAATCTTCTATTGATACTGAAGTGGAATCTTATCACAATATTAATTAAAGAAATAACCACTGAATTTTAACGGATAATTATTATTAGGTAGGATATATATCCCTAAAATGAGAGATTATGGAGAAATACGGAAAACATTTCTGGATTATGCAAATCAACATAAGAAAGAAACAGGTATAAAGTCCCCCAGCAACAGAGAATGTGTTGGCCACTGTAAAGATTTCCGACTTTGCTTTCCGACATATTGTATTTAGTTAAATGACTCAATTTATATCTAAAGCAAGCCTATTTATTAGTGTTATATATATATATATATATATGTTATATAAAGGTATTATTTAAAATGTTATATTAAAATATTACTTTATTTAAAAATATATTTCATAGATACAAATACTGCTAAATCGACCGCCAGAGGTCATGCTTCCTCTATAAAAACTCGTTGTTGTTCTTCCTGGCCGACTGTTTTACATATGGTGTTGTGTTAAAAATTGATTTGGCTTAAAATGCAAAGGTTTAATATTGTCGCGATTTCAAATTAGAGTTTTATTAATCAATTGACCGTGAGTGATGTTTTTTTTTTCACAACAAAACTAGAAACAAGAAATAAAAAAAAACAGCTACAGAATTTACATACCTTCCTTATATAACATTAAACATAAAATTATTTACATATTTACTAATAGAGACATTTGCTTTACATTTTCTATGAACAAATTTCGTGACAATATATATTAACTACATATATAACAAATTAAAACATTAAGACGCGAATGTTTCTTTCCACAAATAAATAAAACTTTTATATTGTCCTTACTGCGGTGAAAAAAATATTTGTATATAAATAAATACCATTTCTAAAATTCCACCTTTCAGTGTATCATATAAAAGCAGAATGATCCAATACAGTATTAGAACTCGAAAGAGGTGGTCTGGTAGATTAAATTGGCGATACCGCTGGGAGGGTTCACCACAAGCTAAGCCCTCTAATATTTTTTATTCGCAGTAAGGAATTAAGGCATCCTGAAAAATCATGAAACGGGTATTTAAGGCCAGAATTGCGTGAGGACGCTACACAATGTGAAAAAATAGTACAAATGTAACATTGTACTGGGATAAGGTGCATAAATTAAGAAAAAGGCATCTCCTTATCGTGCAACTGAAAGTTGCTGATGGCTGGCGCCATCTATCGGAATAAATATCAACTATTCTCGTTGATTTTTAATTATTCCAGAATTGGCCAAATACCCATTCTTGATTAATCAAGAAAAGCTAACCACGGACGCGTTTCGGGCTGTTGGCCCTCATCATTGGCACGATAAGGAGATGCCTTTTTCTTAATTTATGCACCTTATCCCAGTACAATGTTACATTTGTACTATTTTTTCACATATAGTTTTATTTGTTATATATAGATGGCGCGTTATTGCTTTGTACTAACTACATATATTAAAACATAAATATTTTTTTAAAAAGGCATATATTGGATCAAAATATCATTTATTTTACTAATATTTCAGTTGGCTGAACGCCAACCTTTATCAAGGTATTATAACATATTAATATGTGTCAACAACAAATTCATTTATGGATTGCTCTATTTTAAAAACGATATAAATATTTGTGGAGAACGTGAATCACTATACGTTCTTGATCATCAGCAAAATCCCTAATTCATGAATACAAAAGTTCAACAACATTATTGTTACATGGATGACAAGTCCAAGATACCAAAGTAAAGTTGATGAAAGAGGGGTGGACTCTAGATGCCCCCGCTGCGCCAAAAACAGCATTCCTGTGTGGGGGAGGACAGAGTCTAGTCACATCTGCGGCGAGGAGAAGACGTGGCGACTTCCCTCCGGGCGTGTGGATGATCCGGCAAGGAGAACCTGACATCGGAGCGGTTTACAATACGGTGTAGTCCAGGCTGGATGTGAATTGGGTGGAGCGGGAAGCTTCACAAGAGTGACATCCACGGCGCCAAAGATTCTTCAGACTGGGAGGTTGAAGACAAGTCCCACGGTTGTATTCCTTCTGTTAAGTGAGATACAATAAAGCGCTAACTTTAGCTGCATCCCTTCGAACTCAAATGTGTATCTTTGTGGCATCCTGAGTAGACAAAGTACACGAATAGCGTCTGGGTACGACGCAACAATATAAACTTGAATCGAACACATTACAGTAAATTTAATTAAGTATGCTTGTCTGAACAAATAGATTTCTGTGTGGATAACCTTACCCAGAAAAAACATGATGGAATAGTATGCCAAAAGCGTGGGTAGTAATTTTAACCAATCATCCCACAATCTTCTGCATTTTCTGCCAACAAACTTAAGCCTATAATGTGGGCGTGACAAAGATCGAAGCATCTAAAGTTTTGGAGCTGCGCGCGCATCTCCCAAATAAAAGGCAGCCGATTCTTGGTCTACCAACCATCTTCTGGACCTTGAGTTCTACAGGTAAGACTTAGCTCTCCCTCTCTACAGGAATTTCTATATATAGATTTTTAAAATCTCAATCTTCTTTCAATTTTTTTTAAATATTATTCTTTGCTTCACACATAGTTATTTTTCTCCTTTTTAGTTCGTTTGAAATTTACATAAGCGATATTTTCGTAGATTTCTGTTTAAACACGCACACACAGGAAAAAAATATATAAAATATTTCTAGAAAATTACTTTTTGTTAGTTTATATGAGCTTTTATTAGCATAACCTTTAGTTTTTGATAAATTTGGATAAAGAAAATTTCAATATATACCATTTGGTAATGCAAACCTATAAATAAATATGTTAAAATGGAATAAAGAAAATTTACAATTTATAGGAGAATTAATTGTCGAAAACACATTTTAAAAGATAAGTAGTTTTGAATATAGAGGTCAAGAAAGTGATTTTCATTCATTTATTCACCATATTTTCTCTCCATTTTAGCCGATTGATTATTTGGCATTATAAATGCAACATCTTAGTACACTTTTATTTTGTAGCAAATCTTTATTGTCTTAGTAAAGTCTGATACAGCATTTTTGTTGTTTTGCGAAACGCCAAAAAGTGACAACAACAAATCAATGATGATGATAACCTGCGTCTTGCAGATTAACATTTTCATAGAAACATATATATATATACATATTTATTGCTAGCTATATATCACCATCTTCTCTCTTCAAATCTCACAGGAGGTCTCCTCACTCGAGGTGGGTTCCGCCTTAGGACAGGACCCTCCTCTTTCAAGGCCTCGGGGTCCAGCGAGGGAAGAGGCTCCAATGACTTTCCATCGTCTGTATCACTCTGAACCTCTGAATCTTGATCTGACCGCTGGCTAGTTAGTCCTGGCGACATCGACTCCATATAACCTCTGTCTCGTACAACCTCCGAGATTATGGCACTGGGACCTGCTCCTCTTGAGTGCTCGGGTTGACGCTCTCCATCTCCACTCTCATCTTCCTCACCATTCCTCCACCTTTTTCTAATTTGATCCCTGTGATAGGCCTTTACCTGTCCGTGGATCAAAATGGTGTAGACTCTAGTTCCCTTCTTGCCCACAATTTTTCCTGGGATCCATTTATCACCACCTCTAAAGTTTTTACACCACACTAAATCATCTATCTGGAATTCTTCCAAATGGGTTCGCCGATCATACTTCATTTGCCTGGCTTGCTGGTCCCTAACTCTAGATGCCAAGCTGGGATGTATCAACGACACTCTGGTTCGAAGCGCACGCCCAATAAAGAGCTCTGATGGAGTCTTTCCCGTTGTCACATGCGGGGTGCTTCGATATGCCAGAAGAACTTTTGACAAGGTGTCTTGAATGGTGTCCCCAATTTTCCTTTTATTTTTATCCAGGGCAGTCTTAATTGTTCTAACCGCTCTTTCAGCCAAGCCATTACTTTGCGGGTGGTACGCCGGGATCAATGTTTGTTTAATTCCATTTCCTTCCAGAAAACCTTTCATTTCACTCCCAGTAAACTGAGGTCCATTATCAGATACAAGTTCCTCCGGTAACCCATAGGAAGAAAAAAGTCGCCGTAGTTGCTCAATGGTTTTGCGTGTGGTGGTCTCTCTCATTGGGATGGCTTCGATCCACTTTGAATGACTATCTACTACTATTAATAAATTAATGTTTTCCTTATTTGCAAAATCAATGTGAATTCTTTGCCAAGGTCTGGTTGACCATTTCCAGGGTTGCCATTTTCCTTTATTTGGCCCATCCTGGGATTGCTGACAGCTTCTGCACTTATTTACCAAAAACTCGATTTGGGTATCTAGATTAGGCCACCAAAAATGTGATCTTGCTACAGCCTTCATTTTGTTCATACCGGAATGAGTCTCATGAAGACAGTTCAACATTTTTATTCTGAGAGATGGTGGAATGACAACTCTCATTCCCCAAACCAAACACTCCCCATCTACAGTTAGCTCAAGTTTCCTTTGAAAATAAGGTCTGAGGTGATCAGCCACCTTTTCAGGCCAGCCTTGCTGAGTATAAAATTTGGCCAATGAGAGCACTTCGTCTTTTTCAGTTTCCTTGGCAATTTCCTCTGCTGTGATCGGCAATTCTTCCACAAAGGATAAAGCATAGACATTATTTAATCTTGGAATTTCTTCACAGCCCACAGGAAAACGTGACAGAAGATCTGCATTCCCATGGTCTTGAGTTCTTCGAAATTTAATATCGTAAGTATAAGCTGACAAAATAAGCGCCCAACGCTGCAATCTTGAAGTAGATAAGGTGGGGATTCCTGATTTTGGGCCCAAAATGGTCACCAATGGCTTATGGTCTGTAATAAGAATAAATTTTCTTCCATAAATAAATTGATGAAACTTGGTAACTCCATATATAATGGCTAGAGCCTCCTTCTCAATCTGAGAATAATTTTGTTCTGCTCCCGATAAAGTCCGAGAGGCAAACATAATCGGTCTCTCCTGGCCTTCTATAATATGTGACAACACAGCGCCCACTCCAATCTGCGATGCATCAGTGGCCAAACACAATGGCAAAGTCGTATCATATGGGACTAGCACCCTCTCAGAGGTAATGCTGTTCTTGCACTTGTCAATGGCCTCTCCACATTCCTTTGTCCAAACCCAAGGACGTTTTTTGTGAAGAAGCTCATGAAGAGGCTTCAAAAGCTCTGGCAAATTGGGTATGAACTTCCCATAAAAGTTTACCAAACCAAGAAATGACCTTAATTCAGAGATATTCGTAGGCGTTTTGGCCTTCTGTATTGCTTGTACCTTATGATCTAAAGGTCTGATGCCCTCTCCCGTGACAAGATGTCCTAAATATTCAATTTCTTTTTGCAAAAATAGGCATTTTTCTTTCTTTAGTTTGATATTATACTTCGCCAAGCGAGCAAATATAGTCTTCAACAACGCCAGATGTTCTTCAATTGATGCTGTGGCTATAAGGACATCATCAATATAACAAATTACGCCTCCTATACCCGACAAAACCCTATCCATTACAGATTGAAAATAACTGGGCGCATTTGCCAATCCAAATGGCATTCTCTTAAACCTGAAAAGCCCTTTATGAGTATTTATCGTTAGTAACGGTCGGGTGCCTGGGTCCACCTCTAATTGCAGATAAGCGTTCCTCAAGTCCAATTTAGAAAAGTATTTTCCCTTGGCCAATGTGGAGAATAAATCTTGCTGTGTGGGAAGGGGATAGGCCGCAGTGTCCAAATATTTATTTAGAGTTACCTTGAAGTCGCAGCAAATTCTGATCTCTTTATTTTTCTTCGGCACTACAACCACTGGAGTGGCCCATTTACTGCTCGCCACCTCACATAGATAACCCTTAGCCACCATTTTGTCTAATGCTTCAGTAACTGCTGGCCTAATGGCGAAAGGCACCGGACGAGCCTTATGGAAAATTGGATTCACATCACACATGTTTACTGAAAATGTGAAACCTTTTATTGGTTCAGTTGTCTCCACAAATAGGGCTTGATTTTCCTTCAAAATTTCCTCAATGGTAATTTCCACAGGCATATGTTTTACTGCGAAACAGCCCAATTTCAATCTATTTATCCATTCTCTTCCCATCAAAGCCCTCTTTTCTCCTTTCACCACCAACGCTCTAAGTTTGTAAGTAATATCTTGACACTCCACTTTGACATTGATTTTACCCAGAATGGGTACCACGGTACCATCATAAGTTCTTACAATAATACTCGCTTTTTCCAATTTCAAGTGTTGAAGACTATTTTTAAAATCCTTTTCTGATATCAGTGTTAGACCACTACCCGTATCCATTTCAAATTTAATAAAGTTTCCTTCTACTTTTAACTCCATCAGATAGGGAGGGTCACTTGAGGCAAAATTAATTTTATACTCAGGTATCGTCACGCTTATAATTTTCTGGACATACTCGTCCTCCTCTTCTTGGTCTCCTATCTGATGTATATTTCCCGGCTGATTCTGATGTTGCCTTAGATTTCTTCTACTGCTCCAACATATTGAGGCAATGTGTCCTTTTTTATTACACTTAAAGCATATCGCCTCCTTAAATCTACATAGTTCTTTATGCTGTTTACCACAATGTTTACATTTGCCATTTTGGAAATTTGATTCAACCTTGCGTTCCATCCTCAACTTATCTACACAATCTTCACCCTGCTCCAAGTGAAATAATTTTGTATTTTTCTCGGCTGCTTCCATAGATAATGCTATCTCAATTACTTTAGCTAAAGAAATGTCGCCCTCCGACAAAATTCTATTTTGTATTTTGGCATTATATAATCCACAAACCATTTTATCACGTAAAGAATCCTCCAGAAAATTTCCAAAGTTGCATGAGGAAGCCAAACGCTTAATTTCCACCAAGTAGTCCGAGATGCTTTCTTCCTTTAATTGCATTCTTTTAAAAAAAATGAACCTCTCTACTACAATTGAGCGCTTTGGAGAGAAGTGCCTTTTCAAGATATCTATTAGGTCATCAAAAGTTTTATTTTTAGGTAGAATAGGACTGCACAAATTCTTCAAAACACCATAGGTTTTACTTCCCATGAGGGTTAGGAGATAAGCCTTTTTCTTCTCATCCCCTGCCTCCTCCAATATGAGAAACTGTTCCAATCGTTCATAAAACGTTTCAAAAGTTTCAGTTTCTTCATTATATTCCTTAAATTGGTAACTAGCCATCTTATTTCACTTTTTTTTTTAAATTTGCATCCTAAAACTTTGCAATTTTGTTCTTTTAAAAATAACTTTCAATTATATGCAAAATCAAAGATAATTTCTAAAAATATTTACTTCAAAATTCGAGGGTACTTACTCTTATATCCTCGTCGCCAAATGCAACATCTTAGTACACTTTTATTTTGTAGCAAATCTTTATTGTCTTAGTAAAGTCTGATACAGCATTTTTGTTGTTTTGCGAAACGCCAAAAAGTGACAACAACAAATCAATGATGATGATAACCTGCGTCTTGCAGATTAACATTTTCATAGAAACATATATATATATACATATTTATTGCTAGCTATATATCAATAAAAATTATATCTAGCTATCTTTTAAGAAAGAGGTATACTTTTAAATATAGAGACATCTATTTTGCGTGTGCGAAATATTTAAAATATATTTTGCGTGATTTTATTCACACACAATAGTTTCATTTATATTTTACGCTGAGTTTCCGATTGAAAAATAATTCATTTTATTAGGAAAATTTGTAATTTCAAATATTCTATGAAATATTCTAAAAAGCAATTTTTATAACTTTCGTTAATATTTTTGCATATAGAAATTGAAGTACAAACAATAAATAGTGAAACGACAATAAAAACCGAAAAAATTGAAAAAAATATAGTCAGAACAAAAAAAAAAAGACAAAAGAAAAATATAATACCAAATTTATTCCGTTCCAATAAGAGATTATTAAAATTTATTAAATAATGTGTCATAATATAAACTTTTCTAAGCTACAATCTATATAAAATATATATCTTACTTTAACGGAATTTATATTATTTTCTTTATATAATACAGAGTATGTATTATCTGTATTTGTACCTGTAACATTTTTCTTGTATCATAAAAACTCTATACGAATGTATTTAAACAATCAATTCCAGAATACAGAGGAAAATTACGGGTATTCAATCTAATTTTAGACTTTAATTCAGTATATCTTATTACAATTATTAAATAATTAGAAATAATCATTAAATACCTCAACTTCTGTTGATAATTACAAACGGAATTTCGTTATAACTATTTATAAAACATATTAAATAAAGTTTTACATAAGACATCAACGCTTTATCTGTATATAAGAAGTGAAGTTATTTTAAAGGACGTATTTTTCTTTTCCCAAATGAACCAACTTCCTTTTCGGACCAACATCCCCGTTCGGGAGTATTTTTTTACTTCCCTGCGGTCTCTTCTGTACCTTTGGAATATTCGACCAAATTCTGGTTCGTTTCCAAGATGACTAACGTGCAACGGCTCCCATATTCCAATGAAGAGCAAAAGGACACGACAACAACAACAAACTTCCTAGTGTCCTTATTGTGCTGGATAAATTATTGGTGTGAATTGTTTACTGAAGAACAATGTTACATACAAGTTTTTATGAATTATTCTAATGAATAAAAATATCAAGTCTCCAGGGAAAAAATTATCTTTTTAAAACTTTTTAATCTCTAACTTTCTGGCACGAACACCCATTTACAGGAGAGACCACGATACCATATTTCTCGAATGAAGACATCAATACGCGAATGTTTCTTTTACAAACGAATCAAACTTCTACTGATCTTACTGCGATCAAAAAATATATTGGGAGGGCTTGCCTCATTAATGGTGAACCCTCCCAGTGGTTTCACAAATTTAATCTACCAGACCACTTCTTTAGAGTTCTAATACTGTATTGGATCATTCTGCTTTTATATGCTAGACTAACTATTAGAATCTTAGAAATGGTATTTTAGCAAACTATGGACATAAGCTAATTGTTCTCAAAACTTAATGTCCCTAGTTTCCACATGTATATCACCAAGAGTTCACTTACAGTACCGGATATACAGACAAAAACATTCTAATACAATAGTAAAGCAGTCTGGGTATGTTTAACTGACTGAACATCTGGAAGAATTCACCACTGATGAACCAGGCTTTCTTAATTTTTCTATCGCAGTAAGGACAGTAAAAAGTTGTTTATTTATAAAATGAAAATAACCGCTATAAATAGTTTTATTTCCAACACATATATTGTATACATAGAAAAATGCATATATCTAGTGATTTTGAACATATATATCAATCAAAAAAAGCATATCCTGACCATGTTCACATGAACATTTCAGATGGCAGAGAGCCATCTAGGGATTTCTAGAAGATTTCTCAAGAAGCCTCTGGGAGTAAAATAATTTTGGTCGTAGAGGTACAGTCAGCACCACGCTGACGAGGGCCAACAACCCGAAACGCGTTCTAGGATGTATTTTCTTGATTTATCATCTAAAGGTTTCGTGTGAAAGTGGTCAGGATAAGCTTTTTTTAAAATTTTAACATCAACCCCCTGACCTTTGTTATTTAATAAAGATATTTTTCACATATATATCAATATATTACGTTAAAACTAACATTATAAATAGGTGTATTCACGCTATCAATTAGAAATTTTATAGATTTCCTTCATTATGGCTTTAAATACAATATCTTCCTATATCAATATTAAGATGGAAACGTTCCAGGTTTAAGTTTCTTTTTGAAATTAATTCAGATATCTAGCTTTTCTAGGGATAAGTTTCTCATTAAAATTTATAATTCAGATCTCTAGCTTTTTCTAAGGATAAGTTTCTCATTAAAAATTTATAATTCAGATCTCTAGCTTTTTCTAGGGATAAGTTTCTCATTAAAAATTTATAATTCAGATCTCTAGCTTTTTCTAGGGATAGGTTTCTCATTAAAAATTTATAATTCAGATCTCTAGCTTTTTCTAGGGATAGGTTTCTCATTAAAAATTTATAATTCAGATCTCTAGCTTTTTCTAGGGATAGGTTTCTCATTAAAAATTTATAATTCAGATCTCTAGCTTTTTCTAGGGATAAGTTTCTCATTAAAAATTTATAATTCAGATCTCTAGCTTTTTCTAGGGATAGGTTTCTCATTAAAAATTTATAATTCAGATCTCTAGCTTTTTCTAGGGATAGGTTTCTCATTAAAAATTTATAATTCAGATCTCTAGCTTTTTCTAGGGATAGGTTTCTCATTAAAAATTTATAATTCAGATCTCTATCTTTTTCTAGGGATAAGTTTCTCATTAAAATTTATAATTCAGATCTCTAGCTTTTTCTAGGGATAAGTTTCTCATTAAAAAAATTATAATTCAGATCTCTAGCTTTTTCTAAGGATAAGTTTCTCATTAAAAATTTATAATTCAGATCTCTATCTTTTTCTAGGGATAAGTTTCTCATTAAAATTTATAATTCAGATCTCTAGCTTTTTCTAGGGATAGGTTTCTCATTAAAAATTTATAATTCAGATCTCTAGCTTTTTCTAGGGATAAGTTTCTCATTAAAAAAATTATAATTCAGATCTCTAGCTTTCGGTCATCATATCCCTTCTTCAGAATAAATATAATGATACAGTGTATCGTATGTCTCTTGTAGGAAGGCTATCATGCCAGAAATATATATTTATATGAATTACTTTTCAAAAAGAAGCTTTTTAAGCAAAAAGATCAGGTTTCCAGCAAGAAATTTATTTTCATCCTAAAAATCCTGATATTTTTATTTAATATTGATACAAGGATTTTTTTTGTATATTTATATAAAAAATAAACACTTCGGCCAGTTGGAGTTTTTTTATTTTCTCAACGTTTCGACAAAAATCTTTTGTCTTCGTCAGGAGAAGTAAATAAAAATAAAGCATTTAGCAATGTGTTAAAAATTGTTCTGAAGTTGCAAAGGCGTTCTGACGTAATTTTTCGAATTTAGTACAACATCTAAAGCGCGAGTTAAAAACAAATATTAAACTCGTCAAAGAGTATGATCTTGGAAATAAAATTATTTCATTGAAAGAAATGTATCCCTAGAAGCTTTATTTATTCGCCTTAATATTGATGTTGAATACAATCGCTACGAAAGTTAATTTGCGACTTCAAAATCTTTGTGATAAAATAGTACAAATGTGACATTGTACTGGGATAAGGTTCATAAATTAAGAAAAAGGCATCTCTTTATCGTGAAACTGAAAGTTACTGATGGCTTGCGCCATCTATCGGAATAAATATCAACTATTCTTTTTGTTATTAATTAACTTTTTCTTGATTTAAAATCTTTGTTCTAATTCACATTTGGTGGGAAATTAAAACAGTATTATTTACAATCAGTTTCTCTATATCAGATTTATATTTAGAACTATGGACTGAATTATTGTCTTAAATACGGTTTGGTATCAAATTCAATAGGTCTAAAATCGAGAATTTATTGTATACTTTAGTTCAATACTATCATCAATTGGATGATTGTGGTATGTCTATTTTTCTATAAATACTGTTTTTATCATCTATAGATGCCCAACTCTCCAGAAATAATCTTGAATGTTTGTCCTCTATGTTACTGTATAAAACTATTGCATTTTCAAAACATATTACAGATTTAGAAAATACTATGTATGGGTAGTTAAGGCTAAAATTGCCTAATTTTTATTTATATTATGTTTTTATTCATATTACGTATTTATTAAAATATTTCTAACATCAGAAACTAATATTTTTCTATTTTTCTTACTTTTTCCACATTCTTTTGCGTAATTATTCAAATTTGACCTTGAATACTCATTTCTTGATCTACCAGGAAGCCTCTTGGAAAAGTTATTTAGTCTTTGAGGTAAAGCCTACACCACGCTGATGAGGGCCAACAGCCCGAAACGCCTATGTGCTTTACTTTTGAAAAAAAAAATTATCAAGAAAATTGGTTGGACAAATATTATGGAATTCTACCCATTGGTGGAGAAGAGGTATGAATTGTCGAATTTTGGCATCTACGACCCAAGATCGAATCCCGCACTAGGCGCTTTTTAAGAAAAAAAAATACTAAATGGCTTCCGATTCTTACAAAAGTCCACACCGATCAGTGAATGCGAGTAACCAAACGCGACTCTGGCCACTTATAAGTGAAAAAGTCAAACTGCTTTATACATGTGTTGAAACATGTGACGTAATTACAGTAAAAGCACCATATGTATCATACCTGTACCATATGTTTTGAAATTACAAAATATTTTCTCACCATGAGTTTATTTTTATTAAAAAACGCTAGCTTTCAAGTGATAATCGCTCTTAAACGGGTGTAATAAAACATCGACTATATCTTACAAGAAATATTTACAATAACAAACGCGCGCAGCGTGGATATTTATAACAGAAAAAAAAAAATCAGTTATAAATATCCACGCTTGCGCGCGTTTGTTTTCGTAAATATTACTTATAAGGTATAGTCGATACTGGCGGATCAGGCGGCAAAGGCTGCAGCACATTCTAATCTGCCACTATCCTTTACCACCCTCCCAAAGAGCGTCGCGCGCGGTAAAAAAGAACAGATAGCCCTCAAAATGTGGACAGACCTCTACATCCAAGATTACTCCACCAGAAATCTACGAAGATTTGCTGCTACCCCGAAACTACTCCTCCAAATGCTTCGAAACATCAAGCATGGATCTACCTCCACAACAATCTTGACTGGCCATGTTTACATTCAGGCAGACCTTGCAACGGTATCGAAAGAAGACCCAATTTGCCCCCAACTGCCAAGATGAAGACCAAACCGTAGACCACCTCCTCTTCACTTTTGCCCAACCTTCCAATACCAAAGATTCCAGACAGCACTCTCCTAGGTATCACCAACATATGTCCAGCATCCCTAGAAAATCTCCCAAGAAAGAAATCTGCCTGGCGACACCTCATTAATTGGACTTCCACTGGCATTGTATATAAATACAAGAAGACTTAGTTCAGAAGGACATCCCGGGTAGTTGGCGACTTCTGTACGCTCCAGGAACCTGGGTTACTTAAATAAATAATAATATAGTCGATGTTGTATTAAGCCCGTTGAAGAGCGATTGAAAGCTAGCGTTTTTTAATAAAAAGAAACTCATTGTGAGAAAATATTTTGTAATTTTAAAACTTTTTTCACAATTTTATCCTGAATAAACCATATGTACTAAGGATAAATAAACTCTATAACGGCCAATCTTTATAATTACCTTACGATATAAAGCACAAAATAGAGAATTTGGAAGATGAGTTGATGATAGCTTACTGCCATATATCTGTAAAAATCGAATAAATATTTATTTTTGACCAAATTTACTTAAAATATCTACGTTCACATACAGTTGGTAAATTTACCGACAGATGGAAATTGGCTATCAGAGTAATTCGACTGCACGATAACAAGTTGCTATTTAATATTTAAAGTAAGTTTTATTTTCTTGTTTAAAGCTATAATCAAATTTAGTCGATGCATATGCAACTAAAATGTTCTAGTATTGGATAACTAGAACTCCATTTCTGTTTTTTAGTTGGAATAAGCGATATAAATACTACATTCTCTATTTTTCTATTATATTCACAGTTATTTCTTATTCTTACTTTTTTAGATTTCCCCATAGCGTTTGTTTTATTCATTGTTCAATGTGTTTTTTAAGGATTTGGTAGAGGGAACAATTCTGTATGTATTAGAATACCATTTTATTTGGAAATATGAATTATTCAGAATTTCGAAACTTTTTTTTCTATTATTATGCATTTTTTTTCCGTAAAGACAAAACAAACATTATATGATTCGTTAAAAAGTAAATAATAAATATATTGTGTAGCCTTTTTTGTAATATAGATATAATAGTTGTTAAAATTAATGATACTTCGGCCAGTAAATCTTTTTTATTATCTCGACGTTTCGATAAAATTTTTGTCCTTGTCAGAAGCAAACAAAAATTAAAACATTTGGCAAAGCATTAGGAAGAATTTTTAACGCTTTGCTAAATGTTTTAATTTTTGTTCGCTCCTGACGAAGACAAAATATTTTTGTCAAAACGTCTAGATAATAAAAATATTTACTGGCCGAAGTATCTTTAATTCTAAGACTTATGAATGTCAGCCAGGCAGCCTCTATTTTCAAGATAGATTTAACAGCGTTTGTACTCCATGTTAGGAGCGGCTGCACATGGCGTCTGTTCCTCATGTCAGAGGCGGCCAGTCTTAATGACAAAAGCAGACGCATTCTACTTCACCCAGTCATGATGGTTGTCAAGCTTTACAAGCTTGATACCCTTATATGATTGAGTGGAGATAAGAAAGAAGAAGATGGAGAGAGAAAGAGAGAGAGAGATTTAATAAGTATTATATATAATAGATAATTCTGAGCATTTATTATTTGAAAATGACATCTATAGTCATATATGAGTGAAAATATGAAGAATTATAAATATTATTGCCAATATTTAAAGGAAATGTAGATATGATTCCATTATCGATCACCCAGATTTATGAAATTTTGTCAATATACATTATCATCAGGTGTGAGCAAGTGTACCAAATTTCATACTTATAGATGTTCGGTAAGTATGCTACAAATTGATCACAATATTTGTGAACAGATAGAACGACAGATTGGCAGAGAGAAATGGAGATATTTTAAATTTAAAATTTCAAAAAATAGAGAAGTCTGGTAGATTAAACTGTCGATATCACTGGAAGAGTTCCCGATTGATGAGATAAGCCACTCAATATTTTTTTTTCGTTGCAGTGAAGATACAGTAGGAAAATATTTATTGGAAAAGTAAAAAACACTGCTAAATAGTTTCATTTATTATACTAATGGGTCGGTGGAAGGATGGTCTAAACCGTTGGTTTTCGAACGCTACGACCCGGGTTCGATTCCCCCATTGTGCACTTTTTTTTTCTGATAAAAAAAATGCTCCAATGGCCCCTGATTCTTGCAAAAGTCCAACCCTACCAGCGAGGGAAGGTAACCAAACGGAGTTCAGGCAAATTTGTAAGTGCAAAGTTGAACTGCTTTTCACATGTGTAGACATGTGGTGCATTACAGTAAGAGCAGTCGCCTATTTCTACCCACTATGTACTACCCATGTGTACTAAGGATAAGCAATATATATATATATTATACTTGTATATCATGATAGATGGCAGGGTATATTTTTATTTATAACAACGTTTCAAGCTAAAACTTTTCTCCCTGTTAGAGAAAACCAAACAAACACAAAGACTTATAAAATATTGACTATAAGTGGCTACAAGATATCACCTCTCTATCTTCAAGATTTAATTAGATAGTTCATTAATTTCGCCTCATCACACACACTGATTATTAACAATTAAATAAAGTTTTCTGATACTTTATAATTATTTGATGAAAGATATAATAACTATCCAGCCATAAGATTGATAATTCATAGAAACTTTATATCAGATTCTAACTATCGAAGCGTAGTTTTATTATTTTAAACCAATAGAGTATGATCCGGGCAATGCCCGAGTGTATATAGATTTAGAACGATACATTCTACTGAAAAATGCCATCTTGAACATAATGAAAGAGTTGTTTAACGAATGAGTATCTTTTTTATTTGAAATGCAACTTTAGGTTAAAATCACTCGTCTCTAGGTAAAACAATTTAACCATCTCAGTGTAGTTTTAATATTTTTAACTAATTGAAAGACCCGGGCAATGCCCGAGTATATAAAAATGGGGAACGCTACCTTCTACTAATCCATTTCACCTTAAATATTATTATTTTTTAATTTTTTTTTCACGAATGAGTATCGTTTTTATTTGAAATACCAAATCTTTCAAGTTAACATCACTCGTCTACAGACCATCAAAGATATAGAATAGATAATTCGGACTCTATTTGCATATGTAAGTGGTGTAGTTAAGAAATCGTTGAAACACATCTTTGATATTATTAAGATATCTTCTGATAGTGCAACTGAGAGATGCTAATGGCTTGCCATCTTTCGGAATAAATATCAACTATTAACTTATTTAATAAAATAAAGCTTCCAGGCCTGATTTTTTTATGCAAACCTTTTATTTTCAAGGTTTCAAGGTTTTCACAAGAAACTTAGCCCTGGAAGCTTTATTTATTTTATAATATTATAAATCAAGGAAGAAGGTTTATTTTTAAATCGAGTTATATGATGAATAATTACTTATTTAAATTACACTCATGGACAAAACTTAAGGAAGTTGTACCTTTTAGCATGTATATCGGGATTAAGACAATAACTCTGAAAGATATTACAGTGACCTTTATTGGAGACACACGAGATAACCAAGTGTGAACACTCATGGACAAAACTTAAGGAAGTTGTACCTTTTATCATGTATATCGGGATTCAGACAATAACTCTGAAAGATATTACAGTGACCTTTATTGAAGACACACGCGATGAACAACTGCAAACAAAAGTTCCTCGGTCTCCTTAAAAAAAAAACAGACTACTGACGACATTAGATACTTTAAACTTCCTTAAATTTTGCCTAGGAGTTTATTTTCTGAATATTAGCCGAAGACCTTTTCTGATTAATCAAGAAAAGCCAACTACGCATTTAAGGATCCTGGCACTGATTAGAGTGGTGTAAGCTCTACCTGAATGACCAAAGAAGCTGGTCTTTGAGGATTCCTTAAAAATCAAGGAATGGATATTTACGGCCACAAGTGCGCGAGAACACCAAACTATAGAAACTAAAAAACTATACAAAAGTGAAATTGTTTTGAGATTAGATTGATCAATTCAGAAAAAGACATTTAAGCCCGTAGAAGCGCGAATTTTGCTTTGAATATAACTATTAAAAAAAAGAAGATATAATCTTTCATATTAGGGGAAATTTTAAAAATATAATTATAATACTTTTTGAAATTTTACTCTATTACATATGTTGTTTCATTGTTTGAAAGAGAGGATAAAATAGCTTACACATGTCTGAAATAAAGCTACTTTAGTTATATTTTGACCTTTCATATAAAGATGAATTATGACAATGGAAAAAGCCATCAAGAATGAGTTTATTTTGATGGCTTATATCATTTTAAATTAAAATTAACTTATTTATGATTGGTTAATTTTCAAATTTTATTTAGAATATATATAAGGAATTAATATATTGAATAACGATATAATGATTACAGGAATTAGGTATGCAAAATCTAGTTTGCATATATTACAAAAAAAAAGGTTTATAGTAAATACAGCCGTTTATAGCACAAATATGTATTCTCTAAATAAAACAAACTTTCATCTGACTGCGATGGAGAAAATATTGGGTCAGTGGAAAATCATCAGTGGAAAACTCTACCAGCGGTTTCAACAATTTAATCCACCAGACAACTATAACCGCTGGGAGGAGTTCCCCATTGATGAACCAAGCCCTACCAATATTTTCCATTGCAGCAAGGACAGTAGAAAGTTTGTTTTATTTGGTAAAAAAACATTTTTACTTATTGTTTTATATATTACTAGACGGGTGACCCGGGCTTCGCCCCGGGATTGACCCGTGTGCATATCTACCCGAGTGATATATATTTAGATAAGATTTTTTTTATAATTGTTTGTTATTAGCATTATCTATTTGTTTGCATCAGCATAATTTAATCTAATCTTTGATAGAGGGCGCTGTTCGTGAGCTAAGTAGAATAATTTGAATATATAGTTTTAATAATTGATTTATATATATTTTAAAATAGCCTATCGTCTTCCCCGTATTTATTTACCTATGTATGGAAATTTTGGTTTGAATTAGTGAACTACTGCGAATATGTATACCGGACATACAAACAAACAAACATTCATTTATATATATATATATATATATATATATAGATATGGCGCATTTTTGCCTGATGTTTAACAAAATATTGCATTTCAACTTCTATATTGTTGCACCAAGTTGCAGCTTTGCAGGGTCGTCGATCTTGGTTTCTTCCTTCTTGGTGTTATACACGTTTCCCGAGCGGTTTTCCATACTCAAAGCAAATAAATAAAAGTAAATAAAATAATTTACCTTTTAAACTTATTACGTTTTTTTATTCGTTGTCTTCCTCGTAGGTCATGATCCGCAGTCTAGGTCTAGGTCCTCTCTCGCTCCAATAACCAATCAATATATATATATATGTACAATAAAATATTACAAAAGGAATGAAACTATAAAAGGGATGATGATAATCTAAATGATATTTTTTTAATAAATATTAAATACTAGCGGACGTACCCGGCTTCGCCCGGGTTTTACCCGAGTAAAAGTTTGTCTAACGAATCTCTCGATAAAGTGAACATTTTTTTCCCGGTCCCTTGAAAAATACTCGATAAGTTGAATAAAATCAATATTAATTGGTTCCCTCGGTAATTGGAAGTTAAAGGAATAGTATCTTGCCTTGGAATTGTATCATTATTCTTGTATGGATGTACCCGGCTTCGCCTGGGTTTTACCCGAGTAAAGGTTTGTTTAACGAATCTCTCGATAAAGTGAACATTTTTTCCCGGTCCCTTGAAAAATACTCGATAAGTTGAATAAAATCAATATTAATTGGTTCCCTCGGTAATTGGAAGTTAAAGGAATAGTATCTTGCCTTTGAATTGTATCATTATTCTTGTCTCAAATAAATTGCCGTGTCATCCTGAATTTTGTCTTTCCTAATTTTCTACTTTACAAAATCATCGTATCATCATGATAATATTTAGAGCAGATTGTTGAATTATAACAGATAAATTAGAATATTTATCTTGATTATTTCTAGGCGAAAAGTTATTTCAAAAATTTTATTTGCTAGAAACCTTCCCAGTACTATACTAAATAACTTCCCAAAGTTTCATGGCGATCCAATGAGTGGTTTGGTCAGGCATAAAGGACAAACAAACAAACAAACAGACACACATACATTCATTTTTATATATATAGATAATAGAATATTTTGAATAAATGTAGGGTGCATTAAAATTGATGCAACAATATATATATATATATATTACAAAAAATATTATTCTGTTGATTTTGGAATATTTTGAGATATATTTGTGATATTGCACTATAGAATTATTACTTGCTGATGCTGATTGTTTTGAGGATGATGAGTATTTTATATTATTGCAGTCGTGGTGAAAATAAGTTTTGAATCACAATTTGCTTTAATTGTCCTAATGGACATAATTAAAGGAGAAAGTAATGCCTGACTTAAGGCGAGTAGAATAAAGAAAATAAAAGACATATTTACATATCTACAGAAAGATTTGAGCCGACCAACGGGAAACAACAACAATAGATTTATATAGGGAAAGCCGCGACATCTGGTGGTGGAATTTACAGAGTAATTTTTTCTGGGAATTATAATTTTGAAATATAATAAAATATTTATATACCATATATATATAAAGAGACAAAGGTCGCCTCTCCCATCAAAATAGACGTTAAAACTAGACGCCATTTATTGACCGTCGCCGCAACTAGCGGCCTCGGGTCGGTGACAAAGCCACAACACCAGCTTTGGCAAACTGAAAAGCGTCCACCTAGAGACCATGGTTTCGGGCTAATGGCCCTAGTCAGCCTAGGGCGGACACACGGGATCTAATGGAATCTTGACAATCTTCCAAAGAGGTGTTTAGCTGGCAAAGTGGCTGGGCCAAATCTATGGCTAAAATAGATGGAAATTTTGCCGGGAGGATATTGATCTAAAGAGACAAAGGTCGTCTCTCCCGTCAAAATAGACGTCAAAACTAGATGTCATCTATTGACCGTCGCCGCGACGGGAGAGGCGACCTTTCTCTTTTTAGATCAATATCCTCCCGGCAAAATGTCCATCTATAACCTAGATTTGGCCCAGCCACATTGCCAGCAAAACACCTCTTTGGTAGATTGTGCGGAATCCATTAGATCCCGTGTGGATCTCATGGAATGAAGTTCGCTCTAGACTGACGAGGGCCATTAGCCCGAAACCATGGTCTCTAGGTGGACGCTTATCAGTTTGCCAAAGTGGTGTTGTGGCTTTGTCACCGACCCGATGCCGCTAGTTGCGGCGACGGTCAATATATGGCGTCAGATTCTGACGTTTATTTTGACGGGAGAGGCGACCATTGCTTCCATATATATATATGTAGTATTTCACATATGAGACCTATGAATCGACATTGCTTGATGATAAACAGGGGAGTGCGTGTGCAGTTATAGCCGCATAATTTCTATAATAATTAAAACATATTTTATTAATAATAGTTAAATTAGTATGTAGGATTGTTGTTGCGTGTTGGTGTGGCTTGTGGAAAGGCTGCTGATAAAATTATAATTAAAATTAATTTATTTAAAGCAGGAAATATAAAGAGAGAAAAGAATCAACGGTTGAAGTAAAGGCCGTTGGAGCAAGCCTAGATGTTTACCGCTTGAGTGCCAGATCAAGTGTCGGAAGACGCCAGCCGCTAGAAAGTTCCGGATGACGCCCGCGCATGCGTAGTGAAGTGTTCCCCCAACACGTGCTTGCCGAGGCAAAATGGGGCCGCCATTTTTCTGCCCGTATGTGTTTTGAAGCTTTGTCCCAGTTCGCTGAAGCAAAGTGCGGTCGCCACACTACTCCCCCTTCAGTAGGATCTTTAAAGATCCTATGTAGTCGTAGAGGGAACTCTTGGTAGGGTGCCTTGTTGGGTTGGGATCTGGTCTTGGGGGCTTGAGGGAGGCACCTGTCCTTTTCAAATGTTGTCCGGATGTAATGGGTGGCGACCATCTTGTTAGGTTTCAGGGACACGATGGATTGCTCAGCGATAGGGATAGTCGCCGTGAGTACCGGAGGAGCTATTGGTATTAGGGAAGTAGTGACTCTTGCTTCAATGGGAGGTGATGACTGTTGAAGAGGTTGTGTTACCGAAGTTTAGGCGGGCTGCAAGTGGAGAGGAGTCCTTGTCCTTTCAGCCGCGTTATTGGTTTCTTTAAGGAAGAGTGGATGTTTCTGCTCGCCGGATGGAGGCAAGGGCTCTTCGTGACACGGCGGCTGTTGGGGCAAGGGCTCTTCATGAGATGGCGGCTGCTGGGGCAAGGGATTGTCACTGTGCACTGGGGTGGAGAAAACAGTTTCAGGGGGGCACGAGATGGTGTTTGAAGAGGGTTGGAGCAGAACGATGAGGAGTCCAGGGATGAAGAGTTACTCAGAGAGCTGATGGGAGAAGTCAAGGTTGAGCTTGAGTTGGTGTCTTCAACGTTCTGGACTGTAGTAACCAGGGCAGTTGTTGTGACATTCATGTCACGGGGAAAATCCGTCTGCTCCAGGTGTCGGAGGCTATTGGAGGTGGGATTACAAGGATCACAGTGCTGAGATGGAGGTGTTTTGGACAATTCAACCAGGATAATCGAGGGTCTCTGATCAGCAATGGGCTTAGTTTCTGAGACTTGAGCTGTTCGTACCTGGCGTGACCGGCCAAATCGCAGGAGAAGTCGTTCTTTGAGCGCCGCATATTTTCCTGAAACTGGTGGATTCTCTACAATGTCGTAGACGCAGATGAGAGTTAGTCTATCTAAATTAACGATTATTGTGTTATACTTAAAATTGTCGTCGCTGGCGATGTTTGTGAAAATAAAGGCAGCTTCCAGTTGGCTGAGCCACAATGGAATGTCGTTTGGCAAGAAAGGTGGAGCTCGAAAAATCAATTTTGATATTTGAGATGGGGTGAGTTCCATCGTGAATGTTTGAGCTTCCAAGATTTGCCCTTGACGTTGGCCGTTAATTCTTCATTCGAGTCGTCCGGCTCACCAATTTGTAGGATTGTTGTTGCGTGTTGGTGTGGCTTGTGGAAAGGCTGCTGATAAAATTATATTTAAAATTAATTTATTTAAATCAGGAAATATAAAGAGAGAAAAGAATTAACGGTTGAAGTGACGGCCGTTGGAGCAAGCCTAGATGTTTACCGCGTGAGTGCCAGATCAAGTGTCGGAAGACGCCAGCCGCTAGAAAGTTCCGGATGACGCCCGCGCATGCGTAGTGAAGTGTTCTCCTAACACGTGCTTGCCGAGGCATAATGGGGCCGCTATTTTTCTGCCCGTATGTGTTTTGAAGCTTTGTCCCAGTTCGCTGAAGCAAAGTGCGGTCGCCACAAGTATAATATTATCAGTTTTTCCCTTTAGGCTGATAGAAGAAAGACAGATGTTGAAGCTGCACCAAGGCAATGTTCATGTTTTCCATCCAAAGTAAAATTTTATCTAAGTGAAAGAATCAAGAAAAACACAGGTAGCCTAATTCTTCTCAAATTTTCAACTTTATATATAGGTGTAGCAGCTGGAAATAACTGTTGTAATTATTGTAGTCTAAGTTATAGAATATATATTATTTTTTTCTTTAATTGAATATAAAACTTAATTACTCTATGAATTGTAAATAAAAAACAGTAAACATGCTTTGAATAGGATTGATACTTAATATCTTCAAGCGTATAATAGATGCCAGATAGTTGGAACTCTTCTTTCCAGGAACCTGAGTTATAAATATATCTCTGCTCTAGATATTTGCATGGCTGTAAAAATTAATATGACAAAAGTTACTATTACGGGATATAACACAAAGTTGCAAATTACTAGAGCCTAAAGTAATAGTAACTAACACACAGAAAAGCGTACACTCAAGAGTACAACAACAACAATAAAAAGGAGCAAAATAAAAACGAAAAAACTCACGATTTGCTATATAAAAACACAAAACAGTACTTTATTGTAGCGTTGGTCGGGATCGGACCGGGATTACACAGGTATGCGAGGAGATCACCAGACACGGAATAAGCACGCAGAGAACATTTTAAGCGTCTTCACACGATATTCCACCACACTGGCCTCCCGCAATACCCCATAGCCCTCTCTTATATACAAATACTAGCCGAATGACCCGAGCAACGCCCGGGTTTTACCCTATTAGATGTTTTATTAAAATACTATTCTTTACAATTATAAATTGGCGTCGTGGATGGCACTCTTTTGAAACGTCCCGCTTCAATCTTTGTGTGTTTTTAAAATACAAAAATAAAAATGTAAATTTTCACAACGATATTTGAAAATTGTATTATTTAGATTTTTTGTATGAATATATTTTAAATCTGATATATAATGTACTGATGTACATAAAATGATATGATAATGATAGCAAGTGATTTCTTGTTCCTACCCTGTCATTACGTCACTCAAGGTCACCGTCGCGCCACGTGGTGGCGCAGCAAACGGTGACACCTGAATGGCGCTCTCCTATTGGCTCGCTACGATCACGCCACCAAAACCAAACGGTGACAGAACGCATGACGCTGATAACTGTATATAGAATGACCACATTCGTCCAATGAGAAGGCGGGAGAGGTTGGTTCACTAACGAACGAAAACAAAATTGTTCCCACTAAAACCTTAGAAAACATAAAAGTGCAAATATTTGTCAATATAATTTGACAAATATAAAATATATATAAAATTGAATGTCTGTCTGTATGTTTGTACTCTATAGATTCAAAAACCATACATCCAATCGCCGTGAAATTTTGGGATATTATTAGGTATATCCCCGGGAAGGTTTTTGAAAAATAATTTCTTGAATATCTTGAATATCCTTAGAGTTATTTGCAGATTTGTAGATTTAACTCGCAAGCAGCGCCCCCATTGCGACGGAGATAACAAGTTTTATAATCTATAAGTTTTATACCAACAAGTTTTTTTATCGATAAGTTTTATTATCACTAAGTTTATTATCTTAAAGATTATTTATTAAAAGTAAGATTTTCTACCTATTAATTGCGCACAAGTCAAAGTTAGTTTTATTATTTATCTACAACATATATATTGGGAGAATAGATAAAATGATGATTTTGTAATGTAGAAAATTAGGAAAGACAAAATTCAGGATGACACGGCAATTTATTTGAGACAAGGCAAGATACTATTCCTTTAACTTCCAATTACCGAGGGAACCAATTAACATTGATTTTATTCAACTTATCGAGTATTTTTCAAGGGACCGGGAAAAAATGTTCACTTTATCGAGAGATTCAAATTTACGAGTTTCAAATTATCAAAATATATCCATTATTTTTTACATATGTTATATTCAAATGACATTTATGTAGGGATAATTTTTTTGTTAATTTTCATTTTGATGTATTGTATACATTTGATCATTAATAAATTATTATTTAGGTATTAAAACTGCCTTTTTGTTCAAAGACAGCAACGTTTGAACGGGTACAGCTAGGTGGGGCAGATAATCTAACATAAAGTTATCTTGCCAAGTATAGATTCAGTTGGGATTGGATGTTTTCTAGAATTGTTTTAACTAATGTTCGTTAGACAAACCTTTAGTCGGGTAAAAACCGGGCGAAGCCGGGTACATCCGCTAGTATAATATATTTACATGTATTTAAAAAAATAAAACGTATCTTCTAACCAATGGTGGTGAATGAATTCTAATTACTGGATCTCTGATAACACTCATATAGGAATTAAGATAAAATACAACCTTGAAATACAATTTGTCTCTTTAAAGATACTATATAATACAATGACACAAAAATATTTAAATCACTCTTTTATAAAAGTTGGAATCAATAGATATTCAAACCCACGTCCTCTTATTTAATTCCTCTCTCTAAGCACCAATCTAAATTCTTTTATCTCACTTGTGCTACCTCAACGCGGATTGGCTGATTATTAAGGTCACGTGACATTAGAGAACCAATAAGCGAATAATAACTTCAGACGAATGTGTTATAACACAATTATATAATTATATATATTGAATTTCAAAAAATTATATACATCATATAAAATATATTTAGCTCTGTTTAATTTAACAGATTCTTTGATTTAAAATTAATTACACTTTCGAATTCTGGATATAATTGCATATCATAATGAATTTCAATATTTACTGATTTATTTTCAATTAGTATCATCTTCTGTGAATATACCACGCTTGCATATAGGCTTGTATATGCAATATACATTGTTACAACACTATTCGCTAATGTTTGAAGAAGAGATGCTTGCGAGTGGGCGAGTTAACAAGGCTTTTCATTTGGAATTTGAAGTGAAAAACAATAAACAATTAAAAAACTAGAGAGCGAGATAATGAAAGTTGAGTTGTGCTGTTCCGGTAGATGATAAGTAGACCGTTGACGAGGGCTTATGCTTATATTAGAATTCGAAACTATTATAGACCCGTATGATTCTTTAAAAAATACAAAATGTTCTCTAGTGCCCTTACTGCAATGAAATATTGATAGGAGGACCTATGGTAGATTAAACTGGCGAAATGGGAGGGTTCACCATTGGTTAGCCCCACCATTAATATTTCATTGCAGTAGAACATTATAGTAGAACATTCTTTAATTTTAAAAATAATCATACACGTCTATAATAGTTTCTATTTCTCAAAACAGATGGTGCGCAAATATATGATGTTTATATGTATAGCTATAGAAATTCCATGAAGGTAAAAAACCTCAAAACTATTTACATAGAAAACAAGTACACAACAAGTTACAAGTATAACATATACAATTCAGGGGCTTTGATAAAAGTTTAAAAAATTAATGAAAAATAAGAAGGCATCTACTGATCATGCAATTAAAGTTGCTGATGGCATACATAATCTATCTTAATAAATATTAATTAATCGTTGATTTTTAATTATCTCAGAATAACCCTTTCTTCCCTTAAACAACAATTTCGCGATCTTTCAAGAAGCCTCAAAGACTAGTTGTTTGGTCGTTGAGGTACAGCTTGCATCACGCTGATAAACTATTAACAGCCTGAAATGCGTACGTGGTTAGCTTTTCTCGATTAATCAAGAAAAGTATTTGACTAATTAGGGAATAAATACACCGGTTCTGTCCTCCCAAGAAAACAACATTCTTTGATTTCCAGACCTAAATCTGGTCATCTACGGACAATGACTTTCCAGAATGGTTGCAAGGTTTTACCACTATGTACTAAATGCAATTCTCAACCTGCAACCCCAAAACACATTATTGACTGTATTGACTCATCCAATAATGAGCTCTACTCTTCCCCGGCAGACACCATCAACAAGCTTTACAAGCTTGATACCTTAATATGATTGAGTGAAGATAAGAAATAAGAGAAGAAGAAGAAGGGAATAAATACAAAAATCAAAGATTAGAGTCGGTATCTATTCAGACAGAATCGCGTCTTGGCCTTTTGGCTAAGATCACTGGCCATCAGAAAATTTTAGTAAGGAGATCAAGTGATGTCCTTTTTCTTAGATCAGGTTTAAATCTAATTTTGTAATTGTGTCAAGTATATTTTGTTTCTATTTATTACATTTATTTTATTTTTCTTTCAGCCTGCAAATTGATTCTCATTTACAATTTCGCTTATGCCATTTTTTCGTATTTCTTGTCTTATATTTTATCTCAGAGATAGAAAAATAGGAGAGATCTAGAGTTCATTAATTCAATTATATATATATTCCCACTTTACGAAGTTGTAAGTTTGTTAGTCACTTATATTGCTTCATTATATGGCATTTAACATACACTATATATTATATATAAATTTGAATCATTTTAACTCCTTTAGCTTCTTTTTTTGGTCGTTGAATACTATCGTAAAAGCTAATTTTATTTTGGATTAATTAAATTTCGTTATATATATATATATATATATATATACTAGACGAATGACCCGGGCAACGCCCGGGTTTTACCCGATTAAATGTTTTTATTCAAATACTATTCGTTACAATTATAAATTGGCACCGTGGACGTCACTTTTGTGAAACGTCCCGCTCCAAACTTTACAGTTAGATTAGTTACGATATACACATGTGTAAATCTTCAAATCGAGCGAGCGTCTATAAATATCTCGATTTAGATCAAGTATTCTAATTATTAAGCGAACTATTATTAATAAAATTTTGAGAAGATATCGATTTTAAACGTATTTATAACCTTGATAGAGGGCGCTGTTCGTGAGCTAAGTAGAATAATTTGAATATATTGTTTTAATATTTAATTTATATATAATTTAAAATAGCCTATCGTTTTCCTCGTATTTGTTTACCTATATATGGAAATTTTGGTACTGTAAAAAAAAAAACTTTGCTTCAATAATATTTAAAAAAAAAAGCACCCAGGCTAAGTTTCGAACCAAGGTTGTGGAAATACGAAGCCATACACCTAACCATTAAGCCACGCTTGGCATCATAAATATTCGCATGTAAAGCTATTTCAGGCCTTACATATTTCTAACGACCTTTTTGAAATAGGTTTTTGAAACATGGAAATTATAATACCTCAAATAAATAGAAATATAGTGAACACAAATAAAACATACCAAATATTTCGAATTAGAGCAGTTATTTTAAACGGCGAATTAGATCAGTTATATCTAAAAATGAAAATATATAAATAAATAAAACATACCAAATATTTCAAGTGCAGTTATTTTAAACGTCGAATTAGATCAGTTATATCTAAAAATTAAAATATATAAATAAATAAAACCTACCAAATATTTCAAATTAGAGCAGTTATTATATAAATATTTATATTATATGTGTTATTAAGCGAACTATATTAGTAATTTAAACGGCGAATTAGATCAGTTATATCTAAAATTGAAAATATATAAATAAATAAAACCTACCAAATATTTCAAATTAGAGCAGTTATTATATAAATATTTATATTATATGTGTTATTAAGCGAACTATTATTAATAAAATATTGAGAAGATTTAGATTTTAAACGTATTTATAACCTTTTAGTATTGATAGAGGGCGCTGCTCGTGAGCTAAGTTGAATAATTTGAATATATAGTTTTAATAATTGATTTATATATTTTTTAAAATAGCCTATCGTCACCCCGTTATTTTTTACCTATGTATGGAAATTTTGGTTTGAATTAGTGAACTACTGCGAATTTGTATACCGGACATACCAACAGACCAACAAACAAACATACAAACATTCATTTTTATATATATTTTTTATATATATATTTTTTAAAATATTTTTATATATTTTTTTATATATATAAAACGTACATTTTAAATAAAATAATATTTTTAATAATTTGCTACAATAATATAAAAGAAATGAAAAAAAAAAAACACCCACGCTGAGCCTCGAACCTAGGTTGCGGGGGTACGAAGCTGTGTACCTAACCTATAGGCTAAGCTTGACGTTACAAATAAGTTCATGCGAGGCTATTTAAGGCCATACGTCTGCCGCGAGGGGGCGCTGATTGCGAGTGAATTTACGTTTTATTGTAAATAAAAATGCAACGAAAGGTTATTTCTAAAGAGTAATTAGCCAGAAACCATCCCGGTAGTATACTAAACATCTTCCCAAAGTTTCATCACGATTGGTTTAAACGTATTTATAACCTTTTAGTATTGATAGAGGGCGCTGCTCGTGAGCTAAGTTGAATAATTTGAATATATAGTTTTAATAATTGATTTATATATTTTTTAAAATAGCCTATCGTCACCCCCGTTATTTTTTACCTATGTATGGAAATTTTGGTTTGAATTAGTGAACTACTGCGAATTTGTATACCGGACATACCAACAGACCAACAAACAAACAAACATACAAACATTCATTTTTATATATATAGAAGATATAGCTGGAATAGATATGGCCCAGCCACTATGCCAGCTAAACACCTCTTTGGAAGATTGTCAAGATTCCATTAGATCCCGTGTGGATCTCATGGAATAAAGTCCGTCCTAGACTGACAAGGGCCATTAGCCCGAAACCATGGTCTCTAGATGGACGCTTTTCAGTTTGCCAAATCTGGTGTTGTGGCTTTGTCACCGACCCGAGGCCGCTAGTTCGCAGCGACGGTCAATAGATGGCGTCTGGTTTTGACGTCTATTTTGAAGGGAAAGGCGACCTTTGTCTCTTTAGATAAAGAAATATATAAGGAATAGAATTTTTCAGACAAGGAATTCGAAAATTGCCTGAAAGTGGTCCGAGTGTATAGCTAATCAGGGCAATTACTTTGAATAAAAAATCTTTTGTTGTATGGAATTGGGTGAACTTTTGAATTCACTGAAATTTTTCGCGTTTCATACTAATAGACCTGGTATTTCTATCCGCCTACAGATAAAATTATCATCACACCACATGAACAATCTTCTATTAAGAAACGATTCCACTACTATTTCTTATACCGTACTATACCGATTTTTACATATGTAGACATGTGATGCACATACAGTAAAAGCAGTCGTCTATCTCTACCCACATTATATCATGACCTGTACCACGTATACTAGGGATACGCAAAGAAAAAACGATACGGATTATGAAATCATTATCCGTGTTTTATATTATTTTACTTATTATGTACCTCAACATCTCTCACCTGCCAAAAATAATAACCTGTCACGTCCTACGTTATTGCTTACCTAGCCGTCATCTACAGACACTTCAACGATCCCTGGTTAAATTGGTAACAGAATTATTTCTTATTTTTTAAAGAAGTTATGAGTAACTTGCCACATCACTATAGAGAACTATCCATTGCTAAAATCAACTAAGAACCTAAATAGAACATCCAACGTGTGAAATACGCCTTCAATTTATTCTAATCCCTGAACTTCTTTTACGATAATATTTTTTGTTCTATAAAATAATCTATTGTATCATTATTAGAGTGAACACATTAGGTGTTTTATAGGGATATGTTTCTTTCGGGCGTGTAAGCTGTATCGCGTGTTTTTACCAGTAGAAGGGTTTTCATGCTCAAAAAAGATATATAGAGATATTAATTGATTTTTTAAATAAGAAACTTACTCCTGGAAGTCTGATGTTTTCACTCTAATATATTTTGTAGAGTTTCTCTCTAGCATATCCACCGACCCACACCATCTAGCCACTGGTGTGTTCGTCACAGAATGCAGATTGACTAACTGCTAGATGTTTATCAACTTCTTTTTGTTCTCACTTGAACAATCAGCATCGAGCGGCACAATTTCGTTCCTTCTTCTCGCACAACACATTCGCCATACAAGGGCCTTGTCTTCAAATATATGTTTTGCCTTGTCAGTGCGTTATAACATACGTCCGATATTTCCCACGGAGGTACGTTAAACATCGTCGCTGATTTTGTCCGGTCCGTCATCATTTCACGCAGACACGGGTTTATTCTATGTGTTTTATGTTCAACGTTCAACACGTTGCGAAATCACATCCTTACACAAGCTCCCATAATGGATAAAACAACTCGTGTTCGAGAGGCTTATCAATTATAAAGGATAACATCATCCCAGACTCAATTGTTGGGAACTGTTCGCGCAGTATTTTCTCCAATTAGTTAAAATTGATTTAGTCGTCCAATCAATTAGTTAGGCACGTGGTTCTTTATAACTGGTCACCACCGCAAATAAACCATAGCCTGGTTGGGAAATATACGGAAACATAGTGTTACGTGTAAGGCCTCTAAACGGTTGCAATCTCCGCCAATAGATGGCGCTTTCGCCGGATTCCCTTGCTGGCTGATGTGGGAGTCGCCGACTGCTGTGGTCCCGTTTCCTGGGGAGGTTGGATGTAAATACGCTTTTGTGTTGGCCCCAGGATGTAGGGTCATGTAAATACACATTGTCTGTTATTTTATTTAGATTTAATGTTAGTAATAGATGACAATAAAAGAAGTGCTTCAAGTCTCCGTGCCGCCTCCTGTCGTTACTGCCGCCACTGCTATCGTCACCGGGCTACTGCTGCTGCTACTACTCTTCTGGTAAGTCTCTCGTGTCCCCCCACCAGTGGTAAAGCCGAGAGATACTGCCAGAAGAAGGGAGTTTCCACAGGAGAGGTGGAACTCAGGAAGTCTTTGGGTGGCCTGCGGGGAAAAGCCGCAGGGAAGAGCAACGGGAGCCTGAGCAGGAGAACCACGAAGGGAAGAAGAGCGTTGTCGCAAAGAACCGGTAGGGTAAACACGCGACAACTGGTGTCAGAAGTGGGATTCTTCCTCGTGGAGGTCACCAGGAGGCTTTTTATTTAAAAGTTTTTTTTTGTTGCTGACAAAGGCCCATTGACGGGAGAGGCCAAGGGATGGCCTCTGAGCAGGACTCGCTGGCCGAGATCGACCGGAGGCTGCAGTAACACCGGGAGAAGTGGGACAATTTAAAGCGCCGAACGGAGGAGGAAAGACTTCAGAGAGAAAAAGAGTTCGAAGAGAAAAGGCGTCGTAGAAGAAAAGAATGGCTTCTGTTAGAAAAGGAAAGCGAAGAGAAACTTAGAGAAGAGAAACTTCGCAAAAACTTAGAGATGGAGAGGCTGCTGTCTCAAATGAAGGCCCACTGGCAGAATGGGACAGGTACGGCCGAGACAGCTGTGGATGATGACAGCGAGGCCCGGGCAGAGTCCCGAGGACTGGAGGTCGAGCCGGGTCACATGGGGGAATTGCGTGGAGTGGAGGGCCTGATTGAGAAGCCTCCTGGACAGACCCTGAATCTGCTCCACGCGGACCCGCGAATGAAGCGGCCCCAGCGTGAGAAACGGTGCCAGCGAGAGAAGCGGTGCCAGGGAGAAAAACGGCTACGACGAGAGAGGCGGTGCCCTCGGGAGAGGAGGTCCCGGCGAGAGGAGAGGTCCCGGCGAAAGGAGTGGTCCCGGCGAGAGGAATGGTCCCGGCGAGAGAAGCAGTACCGGCGAAAGGAGATGTCCCGGCGAAAGGAGTGGTCCCGGCGAGAGGAATGGTCCCGGCGAGAGAGGCAGTACCGGCGAGAGGAATGGTCCCGGCGAAAGGAGTGGTCCCGGCGAGAGGAATGGTCCCGGCGAGAGAAGCAGTACCGGCGAAAGGAGAGGTCCCGGCGAAAGGAGTGGTCCCGGCGAGAGGAATGGTCCCGGCGAGAGAAGCAGTACCGGCGAGAGGAGAGGTCCCGGCGAGAGGAATGGTCCCGGCGAGAGGAGACCCGGCGGGATGAATGGTCCTGGCGAGAGAGGTGGTCTCGGCGAGAAAGGTGGTACCAGCATAAGAGGCGGTGCCGTCATGAGAAGCGCCTCCGGCACGAAAGGCGGTACCGATACAAGAAGCGGAGTCGGCATAAGAGGCTGAGTCAGCATGAGGGGTGCCTCCGGCGTGAGAAGCGGTTCCGGCGTGAGAAGCGGAACCGGCGAGAGGGGCGGCTCCGGCGAGAGGGACGGCTCCGGAGAAAGGGGCGGCTCCGGCGGGAGAGGCGATTCCGGCGAGAAGGACGGCTCCGGCGAGGAGGCGACTCCGGCGAGAGGGGCGGCTCCAGCGAGAAAGATTGGCTCCTGCGAGAAAGGCGATTCCAGCGAGATGGCAGTTCCAGCAAGAGAAGCGGCACCAGCGAGAAGCGTGACATCGGGGCGACGGAAGCGATGAGGCCGGATCGGGACGATCCGCCTTGAGGGGGAGGCAGTGTTACGTGTAAGGCCTCTAAACGGTTGCAATCTCCGCCAATAGATGGCGCTTTCGCCGGATTCCCTTGCTGGCTGATGTGGGAGTCGCCGACTGCTGTGGTCCCGTTTCCTGGGGAGGTTGGTTGTAAATACGCTTTTGTGTTGGCCCCAGGATCTAGGGTCATGTAAATACACATTGTCTGTTGTTTTATTTAGATTTAATGTTAGTAATAGATGACAATAAAAGAAGTGCTTCAAGTCTCCGTGCCGCCTCCTGTCGTTACTGCCGCCACTGCCATCGTCACCGGGCTACTGCTGCTGCTACTACTCTTCTGGTAAGTCTCTCGTGTCCCCCCACCAGTGGTAAGGCCGAGAGATACTGCCAGAAGAAGGGAGTTTCCACAGGAGAGGTGGAACTCAGGAAGTCTTTGGGTGGCCTGCGGGGAAAAGCCGCAGGGAAGAGCAACGGGAGCCTGAGCAGGAGAACCACGAAGGGAAGAAGCGCGTTGTCGCAAAGAACCGGTAGGGTAAACACGCGACAATATCAAATCTATCGAAACCATATCCAAAAAGCTAAATATTTCTATAATTATAACGAGAAGGGACACAAACCGGCCATATTAAAATAAATGTTTTCTCCAGAGGTTTACTGAACAAATTGCCCAAATGAACCCCCCTCGATGACTTAGAGGCACAAGTTATGATTATACATATTCACCGCGGTAGTCTACTTATTATCGTGGCTTAACACATCCCTCAAGCACAATAAAATGATAGCTATTATCGAGTTTGTACATAGATTATCATATATGCATCAAGTGCCATTTCTCCGTTAGTCAGCCACATTTCAGAGTTCCCTGTTCACAGTTACCGTAGCGGCTCGGGGCTCATAACACCGTACTTCACCCTACAGGGCAGTCTTGTGCTGTTTCTCCTGCCCCGGTAACGCTAAGTGTATACTCGCGGTAAACAAAATTCATTTCTAAATCAAACTAACCTAAACTAACCTTTTTATTTTTATTTTAAAAAAATAATCTATCTTTTCCCATACTTTTTAAATTATTTCCCGTTTTATTTTATTATTCTTATCTAGTCAACATCTGTCTTTCCTTTAACTACCCTGGCCTGGGGAATCTAACCTTTTTTGAACAATCTTGGTGGCGTGCAGCACCTTGGTACTTTGCTATAGTACATTGCGGCTTGTCTATTTGCTACATTCATTTTTGGGCTCAAAAATCATACATTTTGGTTAGTTACCCGCAAATTCATATTCTCTCTAAACTAAAATACCCTGACCTAACCTAGCACATTGATATACTCGGAAGCACGCTGCCACCAGTGGTCTATAGAAATGAGTATATCACCAGAAAATTTAATAGAAGTTTTTAAAAGTTATTGTTAAAGCGCAGCAATACAGTTGTAGAATTTTGGTTTTCACTCTAGCCTTCGTCGTGATTTCATTCTTCTCAAATGCATACTTTTGAAGATTCTTATAGATGTAAATTGAAATATTGTCAAGCATAAAATAGAAAAGATAAACTTCAGGATGAGTCATTAAACATTTTTTATAGCAAGAACAAATTAAAATTTATAAAATATCAGTGAGGTAATGAAGATTACATTAGATCCCGTGTGAATCTCATGGAATAAAGTCCGCCCTAGACTGACAGAGCCATTAGCCCGAAACCATAGTCTCTAGGTGGACGCTTCTCAGTTTGTCAAAGCTGGTGTTGTGGCTTTGTTACCGACCCGAGGCCGCTAGTTTGCAGCGACGGCCAATAGATGGCGTATGGATTTGACGTCTATTTTGACGGTAGATGCGACCTTTGAGTTTTTAGATCAATATCCTCTCTGCAAAATTTCATCTATGTTCTTTCCATCTACAAATTCAGCCCAGGCAATTTTATCATGGACTGCCACAAACCCAACTACGACGCTTTCTAAACAATGCCAAATACGTTATTCACAAGTTTTTTGTAGAAAAAAATTTAAAGTGTCCTCCTTCCCATTAACCAACTAATGTAAACTTCTATTAAAGTCTCACAATAAAGTCCTTTTTTCCGTATATATATAGATATAGCCCCTCATCCTGTTCAATAAAACCCCACTAAATACCAATGTAATGGAGTCCATAAAATTCTCCAAAAAGAAATATTCTACAAATTTTTCCCTAGAAATTATGACCGAGTAGAACCCTAAATATATTTCTACCAACGACCAGATCGTAAATTGTTTTGACAAAAATAAATATGCCATTAAAAGACAAGATAAAGGTTATTTCTAACGTCATATAGATTTACTAAAAATATCTTTTCGGGTAAAAAACTTTAAATAATTCATGTCAAAAATATGTATATATATATATAACTTTTAAATGTTATTCGTTTTTTATTCTTTTAATGCTATGTTCTTTTTTAACGAATATTTATTTATAGAATATTTGTTCGTCGCATTTTTTAGAAGAAAGATATTATGGAATAGTAATATAATTTTATTTGCGATCAAACGCTGTGACCCACTGTACGTATTACATCCCAAACACGACGCCAGCCATCTCTGTCTTAGTTCCATGTACCATCTCAGTGACCGTTAAACCAGTGAGTTCCTTTAATTGGTCCACGAAGCGTATCGGCGGGCGTCCAGGTATGTGTCGCCCAGATGTCTTCCAGTCAATATGGTGTACTCCATTCCCCTGTGTCGCGCGATGTGACCGAAGAATCTCAAACAATTCCGTTGTACAGAAGTCGGTCATCTTCCGAAATCGATAGTTGTAATAGTATCGATGTCCTGAGCGCTGTATCTAATGGATACCAAAACTGAATTGAATATTGCAATGATAGTTTTTTTATTATCCCATGGGTAAGATTACACCAAGTCATGAAGGTTAAAAGCAATAATTTTTTCTACTATAGTTTTGGGGTTCTTGTATAGGTCTTCCTTCTTAGCTCCAATACAGTCCAGGATATGTGCTGGAGTTGCAGTGGAGTTGGAGCATTTTGAGCAGACAGGAAAACACTTTTTCTCCATCAATGAACATAATGGGACTAGTATGTCCGGTCTTTGATAGTTAATCCAATAAAGTCGAATTGATAAGTTACAACCATGTGGTCACATAGAGGCACATGTATTTTCACTTTGCATAACGAATGAATACATTAAGAGTCGAATGTTTCTTTTCACAAATAAATCAAAATTATACTGTCCTTACTGCGATGAAAAAAATATTTGGAGGACTTGGCTTATCATTGGTGAACCCTTTCAGCGGTTTCGTCAATTTAATCTACCAGACAGCTTCTTTAGAGCTCTAATATTGTATTGGATCATTCTGCTTTTATATGCTACACTGAAGGATGAAATCTTAGAAATGGTATTTAAGCAAACTATGGACATAAGATTATAGGACAGTAGAATTACATATAATGGTTTGCATCGAGTAATGCTCTTCCGCAAACAATAAGTACAAGGCCAGTTAGGCATATGTTAATATAAAGCAATAACGCGCAATCTCTACAGCAAAAGAAAACATTAAGACGCAAATGTTTCTCTCCCACATCACTCAAAATTTACTACTGTACTTACTGCGATGAAAATATGTTGGGAGGGCTTGACTTATATTCTCAGTAAGGACAGTAGAAGTTTGATTTATGTGTAAAAGAAACATTCGTGTCTTAATGTCTTCAATTTTTGTATATACTGATGGTGCGTTATTGCTTTATATCAAATAGATCTAGTGTTCTGTTAGATTTTGCCATTGAAGAATGAGTTATATAATCCTGTTCCAGATACGAATTGAACAAATTCCGAATTTAAAATATTTAAAATTTAATTGTGTTTTTATATACGATCACTCAAGGTTTTAGGTATATATGGAAGAATAAATATTTATTTTAAACAAGCGCTTCATATATTAAATATACATATTATATATATATTTGGCCAAACCCTCTCATTCAATAACTCATATCATTTCATTGAGGTCTGTAGAGATAATATTTGATGATATTTAAAAGAAACACATTGCCAGTCAATTTATTTGTGCAAAATTTTAACGATAGATGTCAATTAAATTTATAAATTTAATATAAAAAATATATTAGCATATTTTGGCTATAGATTTGGCCTAGCGACTTTGCCAGCTAAACACCTTTTTGACGGATTGTCAAGATTCCATTTGATCTCCTGTTGATCTCATGGAATAAAGTCCGCCCTACACTGACGAGGGCCATTAGCCCGAAACCATGGTCTCTAGGTGGACGCTTCTCAGCTTTACTAAAGCTGGTGTTGTGGCTTTGTCAATGACCCGAGGCCGCTAGTTTGTGGCGACGGTCAATAGATGGAGTCTAGTTTAACGTTTATTTTGATGGGAGAGGTCACCTATGCTTATATAGATCAATTTCTTCCCGGAAAAAAATATCTATCTATGTTATATATATATAGATATAGATCTAGCCATATATAACATCAATCACCCGAACATTGAATAGGCCATATCATGCTAGTACAGTAGAAGCTCCCTTTAGCGGACACCCCTCTATCGGACACCTCTCCACAAAGAACAGATTTTTTTTTTTGCAAAATTACCATTTTTTACTATTTAGCAACTCTCCGGTAAGAGGACACCTCTCCACAAAGGACAGTTTTTTTTTTGCAAAATTACCATTTTGTAACTATTTAGCAACTCTCCGGTAAGAGGACACCTCTCCACAAAGGACAGTTTTTTTTTTTTGCAAAATTACCATTTTGTAACTATTTAGCAACTCTCCGGTAAGAGGACACCTCTCCACAAAGGACAGTTTTTTTTTTTTGCAAAATTACCATTTTGTAACTATTTAGCAACTCTCCGGTAAGAGGACACCTCTCCACAAAGGACAGTTTTTTTTTTTTGCAAAATTACCATTTTGTAACTATTTAGCAACTCTCCGGTAAGAGGACACCTCTCCACAAAGGACAGTTTTTTTTTTGCAAAATTACCATTTTGTAACTATTTAGCAACTCTCCGGTAAGAGGACACCTCTCCACAAAGGACAGTTTTTTTTTTGCAAAATTACCATTTTGTAACTATTTAGCAACTCTCCGGTAAGAGGACACCTCTCCACAAAGGACAGTTTTTTTTTTGCAAAATTACCATTTTGTAACTATTTAGCAACTCTCCGGTAAGAGGACACCTCTCCACAAAGGACAGTTTTTTTTTTTTTTTTGCAAAATTACCATTTTGTAACTATTTAGCAACTCTCCGGTAAGAGGACACCTCTCCACAAAGGACAGTTTTTTTTTTTTGCAAAATTACCATTTTGTAACTATTTAGCAACTCTCCGGTAAGAGGACACCTCTCCACAAAGGACAGTTTTTTTTTTTGCAAAATTACCATTTTGTAACTATTTAGCAACTCTCCGGTAAGAGGACACCTCTCCACAAAGGACAGTTTTTTTTTTGCAAAATTACCATTTTGTAACTATTTAGCAACTCTCCGGTAAGAGGACACCTCTCCACAAAGGACAGTTTTTTTTTTTGCAAAATTACCATTTTGTAACTATTTAGCAACTCTCCGGTAAGAGGACACCTCTCCACAAAGACAGTTTTCATTCGCAAAATTACCATTTTTTACTATTTAGCCACTCTCCAGTAATAGGACATCTCTCCCTAAAGGACACTTTGGCTCTACAATTAGGTGTCCTTTACAAGGAGGTTCTACTGTATTTAAATAAATTTAAAATCTTCAAATATTCCATAACAACACATAACTTTATAATCACCAAAATATATTTCTACAAACTAAACTTTAAAGTACCTAATCATTCTATGATATTCTATACTGGGTTATGATTGGCTAAAATCAAAAGACCAATTAGAAAATAAGTTTTCCAAGTCTTTTTCAACCAATAACTTCTTTTAAAAAGAAATAAACTCTTTTCGTTTGAAGAAAATGAAATTGATTTTTCTGCAAAGAAAATAAATAATTTGAAGAAACTCTATTTTACCGTGGTGTCAGTTTGTTTGGTTTTTTTTCTATTGATCGTCGTGATTTGTACAGCGTCTTATGCTTGTATATAAGTTTATAAATATTTAACTGTTTATGTAAAATTTTGATTCTAAGAAATAAATCAAGTTCAAAGTTCTTTTTTTTTTGAGAACAACAAAAATTTGTTTTCACTACTAAATGCATCAATATAAAAAAAGCTTTCGAATTTAGGAGCTCTTTCTCAAACATTTTTACATGTGTTTGACCCTAGTATAAGATGTATTAAATATTCTGTAGTTTTTATTATCCTTCGTACACATGGTACAGACCATGATAATCATGGTGGGTAAAAGTTAGCGACTGCTTTTACTGTAAGTGCACCACATGTCTTCACATGTGGAAAGAAGTTCGACTTTTGCACTTACAAATATGTCAGAGCCCTGTTTGTTTGCACTCGCTGATGGGGATGAACTTTTACGAGAATCGGGGGCCATTGGAGCCATTTTTTTATCAGAAAAAAAGTCCCCAATGCGGGATTCGATCCCGGGTCGTAGCGGTTGACAACCAACGGTTTAGACCACCGACCCCCTATATATATTTTGTAGTGAAAACATGTACTTCGATTATAAAAGATAGTTAAACTTCTGAAATAGTCTTCTTAGCGCCAAATATTTCATATACACCTATCCCCTGATTTACGCGGTAGATACGTTCCTGAGAAAAACGTGTATATCGGGGGATAGGTGTACACAGAAATAAAAATAAAATGCATTGACAGGTTAAAATATGTAGTCAGCATATAAGCTCGGGATTTCTCGTGAGATGTGTACACAGCGCATGTGTTCAATCACAGTAGCATTTAGTATAGTGCGATAAAAAAAAACTTATTTGGAAACCGTGTAAAAGCGAAAACGTGTAAAACAAGTACCGTGTAAATCGGGGGATAGGTGTACTTTGTGATCAGTCTGGTAATAAAATAAATTCTTTGATAAAAATTGAACTTTATTTGCCTCAATATTATTTCCAATCATATTATGATGCATTAGCGCGCCATCTGTTATGAAAATTCGAAGCTATTATAGACGCGTATGATTCTATTAAAAATCAAACAATTACTACTGCCCTTACTTCAATGGAAAAATTGATGGGAAGGCCTGTCTCATCAGTGGTGATACTGACGAAATCGCTGGGAAGGTTCACCACTGATGAGCCAAGCCCTCCCATTAATTTTTCCATTGCAGTAAGGACTGTAGTAATTGTTTAATTTTTAAAAGAATCATACGCGTCTATAATAATTTCGAATTTTCATTACTTTCAATATTACCTAACTATTACATGTTGTTTATTATATATATGTGTGTGAAAAAATAAGAAAAAACAGAAAAATTGATAAAATCAAAAAAGGTCAACCCCGTACGTGTTTCGGGCTGTTGGCCCTCGTCAGCATGGTTCAGACTGTACCTCTACGACCAAAATTTGGTTCCAGGGGCTTCTTGAGATATCAAGAGATGGAGTTATATATATGTCGTAACTTAATATATATCCTTCCAGGATTTATTATATAAAAAAGATTGGGGCGACCTTTTGAGGAGAATACGTATCGGAAACTGGACTCGTTGTTTACTGATGGTATGTGGGTGACACGTGAGCTACTTGACAAATACCATCTGAAACTGCGATGTGGCCCATTGTGGAATCGTTAATTACGTAACATTACCTAACACTGAGAACAATTTTATGTTTTTATCTTCAATCCGTCTTTAGATTGTAACTGGGAAGTTTGTAAATATATTAACCGCTCTCATATGTTCATTTAAAGATGGAAGAGCGCCACCTATCGGAATAAATATTAATTAAACGTTGATTTGATTTTTATTTGTGAGCTGTGAATATAATTATCACTAGATATATATTGTTGAATCATGTCGCCCTTTAATTTATTCAAAATAATCTACGATATTATTTTTAGCAGAAAGTTTCCAATATCAAGTACAAGAAAAAAAAAAGATAATAGTAAAAAAATACCTTTCAAAATAGTTATTATATTTTCTTTAAGGGTTCAATCTTGTCCAGAGGTCTTCGCTTTAGTTACTCCTGACCACTCTTGATATTTCAATGCGTCAACCTTCCAAGAGATGTGAAGTCGTGACACAGCGTTCCCCAATATATATAAAAAAAAACTAGCCGAATGACTCGGGCAACGCCCGGGTTTAAATCGAGATCATTTCTTGCCCCTACGCCGTCATTACGTCTTATGTTACTCTTGTGAAATATCCACCTCCCTCACACACCAATCCCCTTCGCGCCGTGGTGGGTGCGCCTCACGAGGGCCATCCCCCCGTAACTGGATTCCACTCATCTTCCCCAACTTTACTTCTCTCAGTTACCGCAGTGAGGCGCTGTTTACGAGTAAAATAAAGAAATCTGTTAATAACTCCAAGGATATTTGAGATAGAAGCCTTAATGTTTGCCTCTCTCTCTGTTTTCCAGATTCAATTCTATATACTGTTAGAATGTAAGCCATATTAGTTACGTATTGTAGACATGTATAGCCAACTCATATACATACATATATACACTTTTTAATATATTATATGAATATATGATAATGCAATCTGTCAAAACTATATATCAGTGAGAGATATTCTACAACTAATTTTCACAATGACTAATCAATTTCAAATATTCTAAACTGAAATATTGGTTTATCACAATCAAACATGCTGTGTTTTGTATATGACAATATACACTATAAAACTGAATAACTTGAGATATCTATAGAAAAAAATCAATATTATCCAACCTGCGCCATTTCTATTTTAAGAATATCATATTTCTAAGACTCTAACATGGTTATTAGAAGAGAAGGAATGTTTTCTTTCGGCCGATTGCTTCTTTTTTGATCGTTGCTTTTTAAAAAGGGATTAGAAACTATTTCTGAATAGATCGTTTGTTGAAAAAGGTTTGAAAACTTCCGTGGGTTGTTAGCTACTTCCCCTAGCTTGTTATGCAACTTTAAGTCAACATATTTATATTGAGATCTGTTTTTTACTAGAGTATTTGCATATAGTGATATTATTTACATATTTAAATAGTTTTATATATGTATGCATGTATGTTGTTATAATTTTTCATAAAACTAGATTTATATTATGATGTTTTTACGTATTATTACTTTTTATAAACTTTATTTTTACTATATGAAAACTAATAGTGTAAAAGTGGAATTGTAGTGAGTAAGGTTGGTAAATTAAGATAAAAAGCATTTAATAACCTTGCTGACTGATTACAATTCGACTAGTTTTCCTAATTAATATGGTCTTCTAGTGCTGAAAAGTTGATATACACGAAAGTTGCTGTTGTCTTGCGTTATCTTTCAGGATGCCTTAATGACCAATTTTTTTGGTCTTTGAGGTACAGCTTGCACCACGCTGATGAGGGCCAACAGCCCGAAACGCGTCCGTGGTTAGCTTTTCTTGATTAATCAAGAATGGGTATTTGGCCAATTCTGGAATAATTAAAAATCAACGAGAATAGTTGATATTTATTCCGATAGATGGCGCCAGCCATCAGCAACTTTCAGTTGCACGATAAGGAGATGCCTTTTTCATAATATATATATATATATATATATATATATATATATATATATATTATGCATAATATAATATGCATATATAATGTGTGTGTAATTATAAGATATTCAATTATAATATATTTATGTTATGAATAATTTGTTTGTTTTTAGATGAAGGGTTGATAAGACAAAGAATCGATAGGATAAAGGGTTGAGGTGCAGTCGTGATAAAAAAGATATTTACCATCAAGTAGCTTTTATTTTCAATTATTTGAGGAAATATTACACATTAATTATTTTCACATTATATATAATTTATAAAGTTAATCCTATATTAGTGATTCAAATAGATATGTTAACTACGCATATTTACAACAAAACTGAAATTCATTCTAAAAACAATGATAACCAAAAGTTGAATTATCAATGAATAAAAAAATATATATTTATTTTTAAAATATAGAAATATTTAAGTTTTCAGATTATATTTATTTATTTAACAGTTGGGAGAGACACGCCATATCCACAATTTGGATAATTGCGTGTATATTTTAAATTATATACAATTAATACAATTGAACATTGGAAATCATTAAAATTAAACGTTCGATGTCAAATTTTTACATATAGTAATTATAAGTAGTAGCTTGAAATATGTACAGTCAACACTTTCGCCTCAAAATATACATCCTGCAGAATCTATTAAACTTGATGTATTGGTCTTTATTGCGCAAGCAGCTTGTTTTGTATTAGTCAGGTAAAGTTGGTTTTCTTCCCTTAGATCAGAAGTTAATGGACAGTTTATCAGAAGGTGTTCAGAGGTTTGTTGTTCGTTTCCACAAGTGCATGCAGGTGAACCAATTTTGCCAATTCTAAACAAATATGTGTTGAAGTCACCATGTCCATTAAAAAATTGAACGTTATAGAAGTTGGGTTGAACATAGTTAGGAATTCTTGATTATATAATATTTATATAATTAAAATTATTTATCTAGATAGCGGAATTCATCAGCAAATATCAATTACACGATCAAGAGATGGTTTGTTTCTTAATGTATTCTTACTGTAACATATATTTTAAATCATGAAGATGAGGTTGCCTGGCCGGCTTTCATAGTTCTTCAAATTAAAGATATTTCGGCCAGTAAATCTTTTTTATTATCTCGACGTTTCGGCGAAAATCTTTTTTTTTTCTGACGAGGAGAAAAGAATTTTGTCAAAACGCCGAGAAAATAGAAGATTTACTGGTTGAAGTGTCTTCAATTAAAAAATATATATATTTATAAGTTTTGAATGCGAAGTATTTGAAAACAAAAGGGACATTTTGCCTTATTAGATTTATATATGCTACTGTCTTTTACATACAGTTCTTTGTTTTTTCTTTAACAGAGTGAATTTGATTAAACTTTTGAATAAAATTATTATATAAAACATTTTCATATTTTAAATTTATTTAAAAATTAACTGAATAATTTAAAAATAAATAAATCTAAAATGACATTTTAAAAGAAAGTATGCATCTTTAAAAATCGCCTTTCTATTTTTTTCCCCTTTGTAAATTCGCAATTTATAAAAGTGAAATTCTATATGAGCAATCATCCCATATACGAGTACAGTTCAGTTTTAATGAACAATTCTCTTATAATGGAAATTTATTTAAAAACTATAGTATTATAAGGTGTGTGGAAAAACCGCTGCGAAACTTCACCATTGATGAGCAACCCCCCCTTTTTTTCCAGTATATAAACTAGGAAGAGTATAAGGTCTGTTCAAATAATTTCAATTATAAATATATTTGATAAATCCTTTAAATTATAATTGCAAAAACTCCATAAAAATATAAAACAAACTCTTATACACAATAATAGTTATAAACGTTCTTCTCTGATTTATAATATTATAAAATAAATAAAGCTTTCAGTTTCTTGTGCAACTTTTTATTTTCAAGCTTTCGGACTTGTCAGTCCTTCAACAAGAGTATCACCATCATCAATTTATTATCGTGATACTCTTGTTAAAGGACTGATAAGTCCGAAAGCTTGAAAAAAGTTGAACAAGAAACTTAGCCCTAGAAGCTAATTTATTTTATAATAATATAGTTATCAAAATTCAAAACTATTTTAAAGGCGTAAGATTCTTTTTGATGTTAAACAATTTCTACTGCCCTTACTGCAATGGAAAAATTAATGAGAGGGCCTGGCTCATCAGTGGTGAACCCTCTCAGCGGTTTCGCCAGTTTAATCTGCCATACCGCTGTTATATTGCATTTTTGGAACTTCCTTTTATAGTGATACTGTTGATAAACTCTTTAAATGGGTATTTTAGAAGAACTATGGACATAAGCTTCGAGGAATCTTACGCCTTTAAAATAGTTTTGAATTTTGATAACAGATGGCGCGCTAGTGCATCATAATAATAGTTATAAAATTAGTTATACTAGTTGACCATAACATCCTCTTGCTAAGTTGCAAGAGGATGTTATTCATGTAACAAAAGAGACATCTCTCCCTTTATTTGTGCATCACCCTAGTATAAACCATTTACTAGTGGTGATAAAGAATAAGCCACAACACCAGTTTGGGAAAATTCAGACAAAAAATCAACCTGTATATTATGGTTTCGGGCTTTGGTATACAGGTTGTTGGCTTTTTGTCTGAATTTGCCCAAACTGGTGTTGTGGATCATATTTTACCATCAATAGTGAAGTATTTTACTAGGGTGATGCACAGTGCCATCGTTCTAATGCACAATTAAAGGAAAAAGGCGCCTTTTTTGGTACATATATAAGTATAGATGGAAATATTGCCGGGAGGAAATTGATCCATAGAAGCATAGGGCGCTTCTCCCGTCAAAATAAACGTCAAAACCTGACGCCATCTATTGACCGTCGCCGCAAACTAGCGGCTTCGGGTCGGTGACAAAGCCACAACACCAGCTTTGGCAAACTGAGAAGCGTCCACCTAGAGACCATGGTTTCGGTCTAATGGCTCTCGTCAGTCTAGGGCGGACTTTATTCCATGAGATCCACACGGGATCTAATGGAATCTTCACAATCTACCAAAAAGGTGTTTTGCTGGCAATGTGGCTGGGCCAAATCTATGGCTAAAATATAGATGGAAAAATTGCCGGGAGGAAATTGATCCATAGAAGCATAGGGCGCTTCTATATATAAGTATGTAAATGTTGTCTCAAACTCTCTATCCCCCTTAAATAAAAGCAAATAAGTTAATAAAGTCTAAAGAACCAAAACCAACAAAGTGATCATAAATACTTTTTTTCAACGGTGGGTGGTTTTAACGGCCGCTGTTAGGGTCACATTCGAGGACTGGACATCTGACTGCATGTAAGCACGGATTCTCGCGCTGTGTCTCCACAGTGAAACTCCGTCACGTTTTGGAATATCTACATATCCCTGGTGCCTGCTGTGCTCCGACTGTAACAGGTACTACAACCATATGTATAACCACCATATAAAATAACGCTAAGATATATTACAATAAGTTCAACAATAAAGAAGAATATGGTCAGGATATGCCTTTTATCTGTTTTTAATATATCATCACTTGACCTTTTTATTTTTTATATTATGTTCAACGATAGAGAAGTCTGTGATACAAATTAGATGAACAGAATTTGTCCATGTAGAATTTAATTTACGGTAAAATGCATCAATAAAGACATATACAGAAACAAATAAATGAACGAAGGAGCAATACCTTCCACATTTTCCCAATCTGGATAACCCTCTCTTCCAGCCATTACAGTATTACACCAACCAAATCTGGAGCTCTTGACCACCCTCTGTGAGGTCAGGCAATCTACCACTTTACCAGATTGAAAATAACTCCTCAGTACCATCAATGCCAACAAGAATGGGTATCTTCCGCATGATATGACTGTTACAGAGTAGAGAGACCAAGAATCACGTCTGTTCTCCCAAAAGAACAGCACTGTCCATGATTTCCAGACTCAAATCTGGTCATCTACGGACAAGGACTTCCCAGAGTGGTCACAAGGTGTTCACACTTAGTGCCAAGTGTAACTCTTGACTTGCAACTCCAAACTAAAGCATATTGACTGCATTGATGATTAACTACATTGACGCATCCATTGATGAGTTTCATTCATCCCCAGTAGACACCATCAAAAGGCTAAAGATCTCAGACTTGACATCTTAATAGAATTATGAGTGGAAATAAGAAATATGAAGAAGTATAAGTAAAAAACCAACATAATCCCTCCCATATCTAAAGACAAGAACAAAATTAGCCAGAGAATCGATTTCCCAGGACAGTTCCAATATGTTCTTTACATATTGTACAACAATCCACATCTACGTGGATTTCAGCCTCCCACGGTAACTTTAAGCTTAATCTTTTACTTGCTGAAGAGCAAAGAGCAAAATATCGCGGTAATTAAAAAAATTCTACGAAGGCTGTTATAAATATCTCTCTTTTTAAAAATATTAATGGAACATAAACTCACATCCTAGAAGCAGAAGGCCCCCCAGACCTTTCGTTCCATAAGTCGGCAACATTAACCCACAGTCGCAAAAAGCAACGAGGCATTTCAAGAAAAATAAAACTTGAAGCTATGTCGACGTGATAAAATCAAACCATTCTCACGCCGCTAACATGTACCATTAAAGATTTTTTATTTATCTCAAGTACACGTGGCGGCACAGTCCATGATGATCATGGTGGGTAGAAGTTTGCGACTGCTTTTACTGCAAGGGCACCCTATTTCTACACATGTGAAAAGCAGTTCGACTTTGCACTTACAATTGCACCAGAGCTAAAGGTTCAATTATCTAACAGATACATACATGTGATGTTGCAAATGATCCTGCCGACTTACTATCGTGGTGAGTGTTAGCTTGCCAGATGACTGTAGTATAGTATGGTATGTTAGATGCAGTTGTCATAGTGGCCACAATGGGCAGAGTGGTATCAGGCGTGAATGGGATAGCACAAAAGGACGAGGCATGTTGGATGTCACCTCAAAGAGAGCAACCTGCGCCGATCGTGGGGGTCTGATCTATTCTAGAGCCAGAGGGGAACTGTCTATAATCCGACTATGTTTTTCGGACCAACGGTGTAATCAACGACCTTTCTCCTGTCTGGCGTCGGCTCTCTTTCAAACTTTAATATTGAGTTTTGTGTTACATGATGACCAAACTGGCGAGTTGGATTGTGACTACAGTTTTGGCTGCTACACTATAACTATATTACATATGAATATCAAGTATATATTGAAATATATTACCACATATATATATTGTGACGAAATAATTGTTCCATTATATTTAGATTATTATTTCAATTCATCTTATTCTCTCTCTATGTGCATAATACAACAAAAACTATTCCACGAAAAAAACCAAGTTTAGTGTTTTCAATTTTGAAATAGAGCGTTCTTTCACTAAAAATACTATTGTTTAGATTACTAATTGAATGGAAAAAGATGCGAGAAACAAGATCTCTGTAAAAGGTATTATGTTGTTAATAGGTAAGAAAAAAATGGACGAGAAAATTAATTGAAATTAATTTAAAAATACAAATTAGAACAAAACTTAATTAAAAATCGGGACAAAGAAATCTCATTATTTACTTTAATCCCTTTGTCTACATTCCTCGAGAGCATTTGTGGAATTAGAAGCTGGAAAAACTTAAAACTTTTTGTCTTCTCCAAACTGTTCCTTAGGAATGAGGGTGATTCTATAGTGAAGACTAGCTTATATGTGTGTGTGTGGACAAAGGAATGTTTGGTTTGTGCTGTTTATTTCATTGTTGATAATATATATATGTTATATATTTAAAATGTCATCTTATTTTGAATATATGTCATAGATTCAAAAATTCTGTTAAGTCGACCGCCAGAGTTCGCGCTTTCTGCTTCTTGATTTATCAAGAAAATGAGTTGGGCAAATATCATGGAATAGATTAATCAACGTTTAGTTGATTATTGTTCCACTAGATTGTGCTCTGTTATCGAAAATACTCATGTGAACGGTCATTATATACCTTTTTTTGTGCGTGTTTATAATATATTTATTTTTTTCTTACAGAGGGACATCATTCTTTAATTATGCATCAGAACGATGCATTATGATTATCACCCTAGTAAATCTTTATTATTGGTGATAAAAAGAAATATAATTAAAGGGATATTTGGTTTTTCTTTAGGTACATGAATATAATTCCCCCGCAACTTTATGTCCTATATATAATTTCACAATATTATTGTATAGGTACAATATATGTTATGATGCACTAGCGCGCCATCTGTTATCAAATTACAAATCTATTTTAGAGGCGTAATATTCTTTTTAAAATAAAACAATTTCTACTGTCCTTACTGCAATGGAAAAATTAAAGGGAGGGCCTGGCTGATCAGTGGTGAACCCTCCCAGCGGTTTCGCCAGTTTATAATTATATTTAATTCTGCTGTCCTAAAAGCTTATGTCCATAGTTCTTCTAAAATACCCATTCCAAGAGTCTAGAATCAGTATCACTATAAAAGGAAGATAGAAAAATGCAATATAACAGCGGTATGGTAGATTAAACTGGTGAAACCGCTGGGAGGGTTCACCACTAATGAGCCAGGCTCTCCCATTATTATATTATTGTATAGGTACAATATAATTACAATGTTATAATATATAAATTATAATTATAATGTCGCTTTTTCATCTAAAAAGCACATGTGCTCCTGGTCAGGATATGCCTTTTTTATTTTTAATATCAACACCTGACCTTTTTATTATTTTTTCTATTATTTCTTTTCACATGTGAAGCGTATTTACGCAAGTTTGACCTTAAATGCCCATTTCTTGGTTTCTCAAGAAGTCTCTGGGACCAAAAAGATTTTTGGTCGTAGTGGTACAGCCTGCTCCATGCTGACGAGCGCCAACAGCGTGAAACGCGTTCGTGGATAGGTTTTCTTGATTTATCAAGAAAATGGGAAGGCTAAATATCAGGGAACAGGATAAATCAATGTTTAGTTGATTTTCTGGTCAACTAGATGGCGCTCTGCCATCTAAAAAGCACATGTACTCCTGGTCAGGATATGCCTTTTTTATTTTCAATGTTTGTAATGTTTATAGAATCAGTTAAAGGTGTCAATTTTCTCATTTAGGTCAATTTGGATTCTTTATCTAGAACTTTTTTTCCGATATTTCGACTTTAACAAATATGCAAGGTTTAGCAATCCTACTTTCAATCATCCAGAAGTCGATTTATTTGAAAATATTGAATTAATAAAAACTTCTTTGAATAAGGAGCTTCAATTAATATTGCACTGTAAAGAAGAAAATTAACATTTCAGCTACCGCCATTTACAATTAATTATAAGGAGATAACATGCCATTTATATGTAAGAAATGGAAGCATTTAATCACGAATGATTCTCTTTTAAATATAAAACAAAATTCTACTTTCCTTACTGTGATTAAAGAATATTGTAAGGGCTTTGTTTATCGGTGTTGAACCCTCCCTGTGGCCTTGCCAACCCAATCCACCAGACCGTATTTACAATTATGTTTATATGAGTAAATATAAAAGCAGAGAACGATAATAATGAATTTCGAACTTAATGTGATTTAATTTGAAGTAACTGATTTCACTTTTGTAAATGTTTCTCTAATGTCGTGGTTTATTTGGATGAGGAAAGGGAAGACTAGAACGCGGCTGATTCCACACTCGTCTTTTCTAGTGATACGCTAACCATGACGTATGTACTGTGGAATCTGTGGCTACTGGACATCCGTTGGACCTGGAGGCTGTTGTTGGGTTCTGTGCCGCCTGGTGTATAGGAACTCCATTTATGCTTCCTTCCTGCAGTGAATCTGTATAAGACAGGTGTTATTAATAAAGGTTTGGATGTAATCATATTATAATCGGCTGAATGTCGAAGTTTATTTGGATGAGGAAAGTGAATACTAGAACGCGGTTGATTCCACACTCGTCTTTTTCAATGATACACTAACCATGACGTATACACGGTGGAATCTGTGGCTACTGGACATGCGTTGAACCTGGAGGTTGTTGGGTTCTGTGCTTCCTAAAGTATAGGAGCTCCATCTATGCTTCCTTCCTGCGGTGAATCTGTATAAGACAGGTGTATTTAATAAAGTAGTGGGTGTAATCATATTATAATTGGCTGAATGTCGAAGTTTATTTGGATGAGGAAAGCGAAGACTAGAACGCGGATGATTCCAAACTTGTTTTTTTCAGTGATACGTTAACTTTGACGTATGCACGGTGTGGCTACTGAACATGTGTCGGACCTAGAGGCTGTTGTTGGGTTCGGTGCTACCTGGAGTATAGGAGTTCTATCTATGCTTCCTGCCATGAATCTGTACAAGACCGGTGGTCTTAATAAAGTTATGTGTTTGTTAAAGGTTTCACAAAATATTCAAACTCTTGTCTTGATAAAAGATGATCGTCCTCCGTCGCTTTTATTTTGCCTCATATAAATCTAATTTATAAAATTAAGGTTTCATCTACTACTATCGAGATACCTACAGCTCGAATGTCCACTCTTCTTTACCGCTAGACAACAGACAGTAAACAATGTTGTAGATCTAAATCAATTTGTAAATAGCAGAGAGAATTATCATAGATTTAACCATTTTTGTAAATATATTTATGATTATCTTTCTAACCTGAAAGGTTCAGGTTCCTAATATATATTATTATTTCTATTTTTTTATTTTTGATTACTTTTTCTTGTATATGTTTATAACTGTTTCTGTTTAAAAAATGTAAATCGACGCAATTATCCCTAGCCGGGATATCGCGTTTTGTGTGTTGAAATTAAATCATCTACCGTCAAAATAGACGTTAAAACTAAGCGCAATCAATTGACCGTCTCCGCAAACCAGAGGACTCAGGCCAGTGAGAAAGCCATGATACCTGCTTTGTCAAACTCAATTTTAGCATCCATAAGAACATTTTAAAATTATGAATTGTTACTCCACGAGGTTAGAGGGTGGTTCAGAAAGCAAGATGTAACATTTTACCAAAGTGATTTTGTGAGTTGGAAAGAACGCTGGACCAAATGTGTACAGAGGGAAGGTGGATATATTAAATGTGCTTATATATAGCTAATAGTTAGGTATTCATATATACAATGTTTCATCTTTATGGTTTGTCAAATAAAAATATTATTGATAATTGTGCATTACTTATTGACCCAAACTTGTATTTAGCCGGGAAAGGCGACTTTTATTGATCTATATCCCCCGGCAAAATTTTCTCCTATAAATCTAATTGTTCAATGGCAGTAGCTGAAATTATTCCTCTCTCAGTGCATTTTTAATATGGAATTTAGTCTTTCAATCACCTTATTCAATTTATTCAATGTTTAATCATGAAATCCGAATTTATATAAATTTCCCAGGGTCAAATAATTTTTGAATTTATTGATCATTTACCACGGCAAAATTTTCTTCTATAAATCTAATTGTTCAATAACAGTAGCTGAAATATTTCTTCACTTAGTGCATTTTTAATAAGAGTTTTTTTTTTCTTTCAATCACCTTATTCAATTTATTCAATTTTTAATCATGAAATCCGAATTTATATAAATTTTCCAGTGTGTCAAATAACTTCTGAATTTACAAGAGAGGTATTTATAATCCAGGTTCTAGAAGCGAAACATAATTTACAAGTTTTCAAAATAGAGAATTAAATTATATACAGAATCTAAACAGAATATTTGCATATAAACATCAAATATAAACTCAATATTAATAAACATTTACATACTATAATATTAGAATATGTTTTTGATATATTATATTTTCATATATATTTTATACATATCTATTTAAATATATAATAATTTTATATTAAATACACTTATTTATATAGATGTGAGTTTTTATATATGAGGGTATATATTATATATATGTTATATTTCCTTCACACATACAAAAATTTATTCTAGAGATATTTTAAAAAAACTTTATATTTAAGGAAATATCATAACAATCATATACAAGGTTGTCCCAAAAGTTTGTAAACATTTGCCATATATTGTTTGCCGTTATGTATAATATCTTTGTATTATGTATAAAGTAATTGTATTATGTATAAAGTAATTGTATTATGTATAAAAAAGTAATTGTATTATGTATTCGCGCCGTAATAATATTATTCGCTGTTATGTATAATGTCTTTGTATTATGTATAAAGTAATTGTTTTATGTATTCGCCGTAATAATATTATTAATCACCGTTATGTATAATGTTTTTGTATTATGTATAAAATAATTGTATTATGTATTATTATGTATTCGCCGTAATAATATTATTCGCCAGTTAATAATAGAAACAACGTTTTAAGAAAAACACGAACTTTTGGGACAACTTATGATAGCTATAGTTTACTGACGACTTCCTTTTATGGAATTCCTTCCCTAATTACGGGAGAGAAATGGCTGGACCTATTATTTGTGTTTGTATGTAATTATACAAATTAGTCAATTCCTGGCCATCCCGTCCACCTAGAAATCTGAGATTTGGCTTCACTACATTGTTAGCAGAATGGAGAAAGTCTATAAGTTTCATACCTCCATGTCGTCTAGGAGTATATCAGAAACTGACAACAAGATTTATAAATGAATTTGAAAGGAAATATGCAAAATAGTCTACTTACGACAACACTCTAGAAATATAGATTTTTTTAACTTGAAATGTTAACAGAATTGAATAAGTTCATAAAGAATTATATTTCTATATGTGGAATGGAAATATATATCAAAATTTGACCACAATATTCATATAGATGAGTTTGAAAGGAAACATATACAAAATAATCTTTTTCTAACTACCTAGATATACGAGATTTTCAAATTTGCAATGTTAGCCGAATAGAGTAAGTTTATAAAGCATTATGTTTCCATATGGTCTGGAAGTTTATCAAAAATTGAACATAAGATTTATGGATGAGTTTAAAAGGAAATATATACAAAATAGCCTATTTCCGACCATCCAGAAATATGAGAATTTTCAAACTTGCAATGTTAGCAGAATTGAGTAAGTATATAAAGGATTATATTTCTATATGGTCTGGAAATATATACAAATTGAACACAAGATTTATAGATGAGTTTGAAAGGAAACATATACAAAATAATCTATTTATAACTACCTAGATATATGAGATTTTCAAACTTGCAATGTTAGCAGATTTAAGATCTACGAAAAAGTTATTAAAAAGAAAATTTATGAATATTATATGCAAAACAATTTATTAAGTCCAAAACAGCATGGATTCATCAAGTCAAAATCTACTATTACAGCCTTAAATAATATAATCGGTATAATAATGGAACACAAAACCAAAGAACTGACAGCTCTGGTCACAATAGATATTGCGGGAGCCTTTGATAACGCATGGTGGCCTGCGATTTTAAAAATAATAGATGAAGATAATTTGCCTGAAAGTTTAATAAGGACTATTCAATCATATTTCAAATCGAGGAAAACGAAATTTACATATGAGAACTTAACAATAAATAAAAAATTACAAAGGGATGTCCGCAGGGTGGCCCGCTATCTCCACTACTATGGATAATATTACTAAACGATCTTTTGATCAAATATCAAGTTCCTAATAGTGAAGTGGTATGTTATGCGGATGATGTATCAATTATATGCTGGCACAACAATTGCAAAGACCTGAAATTAGTTATAGAAAAGTCATTAAATACGAATGATGTATGGTGTAAGAGAGTAACAAACTTGAAATAAGTCTAGAAAAAACTAATATACTTTATTTACATAACAAAGAAAAATCCCAATCAAATTTAATAATGAAATAATCATACCAATTCAGAAGACCAAAATTTTAGGAATAATAATTGCAAATCACAGAAGAAGAAATAAAATAAATTTTACATACCACATAGAAGAAATAGTAAATCGTACAAAACGTTTTAAAAATTATCTCTTCTCAATTTGCGGGAAATCTTGGGGTCTAAGCACCCAGAAAAGGCTAACTTTATATAAATCCATTTTCAGACCAATACTTACATATGGAGCCGAAATTTGGTTCAAATATTTAAATTAAAAATGTTTACAAAAATTAAATTCAACCCAATATCAAATACTAACATGGTGTATACAAGCCTATAAATCCACATCATATAGCTGTGTTCATAGTTTGGCCAACATTCCTCTGATCTCAGACTTTATCGAATCCAGAATCATGATATCTGATCTGAGAAACTTATCCACAGATGATCAACAAATTTATGACCCATTTATTCCAGGAATTATAGATACCTTTCTCAAATCAAGAATGAATGTTCTGAAAAACGAAGCAAATAATACTTTCTTAAGCTTTTTTCCCCAAGAAATCCCTGAATACTTTCGTCTAAATTTTTATAATACTCAATTTGTTACAAACCACGGAAATTTCAAAAGTTTTTTAAATAGAATAAAGGCAGTGGAGGATTCAAGTTGCTTTTGTGGTATGGAGGAACAAACCTCAATACATCTACTGATCGATTGCTCAGCATTTCAAGATTATAGAATGAAGAATGAACTAGTTGCTTATGAACTTAACGATTTGATTTCCGATGAAAAATCATATTTAAAGTTCAATTCATTTTGTAAATACATTTTAAAATTTCTACAAAATATGGATCTCTAATGTTTTCATGCGTTGAATAATGTAAATAACTTATCTAATTAAACCTTTCTCCTTGTTTGGCGCAAGTATCCCTTGAGGGATATAGCGCTTTGGAAATAAAATAATTGTAATTGTAAATGTTAGCAGATTTGAGTAAGTCTATAAAGCATTATAGTGGAATGGAAATAAATCGAAAATTAAACACAAGATTTATAGATGAATTTGAAAGGAAATATATATAAAATAGTATATTCCAGATAACCCCTCCTCCCCCCCCCCCCTATAAATATAGGTTTTTCAAACCTGCAATGTTAGCCGAGATTTTAACGAGTGTACCAAGTTTCAGACTTCTGTGTGGTCTGCAAGTATTTTGATAATTAAAAATATTTGTGGGCAAACAGATATGTAAGCAAGTAAATAAAATATTTTAAATTAAGAAAAATCGAAATTCTGGGTTCATTTAATGATGATAATATTATATTAATGCATTCCAATCATCACTATACAACTATACCATCTGTAGATATACCATGGTATCTAATTCTCTTTCTATTGATAACAATATATTACAATAAAATGCAGCCTCCGAAAAGGTTTCTTATTTTATCAAGATGCCTTCAAGCTTTCGGCTACTGTAAACCCTTATACATAAGCATACAACGAGTGTATTCTTCAGATATCGAATTCTGTTTCTAAGCTCCTGTAGAAGGGTACCCGAAAGCTTGAGAGAATATTTAATAAAATAAGAAACTTATACTCGGAGACTGCGTTCTATTGCAATTCAAATATCAGAGTATTCTTCCGAAATAATAACAATATATTCTACAATAAACGTTGATAGAACAATAAAACCTGTTTAAGAGGAGTTTCTTGTGCGATTTTTTTAATAGCAAGCTTTCGGATGTCTTTCTACAGGCTTTTTTTTACGATAACTAAACAAAAGAACGAGATGAGTTTATATAAGACAAGATATCTTTTTTGCATACGAGAGAGAAAATATAACAATATAAAAATATAACATTATAATGTTATATTTTTTCTCTCGTATGCAAAAATATCTTGTCTTATATACAATTTCATCTGGTTCTTTTGTTTAGATATCGTAAAAAAAAAAGCCTGTAGAAGGATGTCCGAAAGCTTGCTATTAAAATATTCGCACAAGAAACTCCCCTTCAATCTCCGTTTTATTTTTCTATTTTAACTCAAAGAATTTATTTTAGTCAATAAACGTTGATCTCCTCACTTATCATTTAAGAATATCAAAAAGCATCCAGGGCTTAGTTTCTTGTGCCATTTCATTTTTCTAGCTTTCAGGCTACCATGACCTTCAATTGGAGCAACTTGGAATATAATTCGTATTGAGCTGTGGAATCCTTTTGATATTAAAAATATATATATATATTGAAAAAAAGAGAAGGCATATTCTGACCAGGAGCACATGTGCTTTTTAGATGGCAGAGCGCCATCTAGTGCAACAGAAATCAACTAAACGTTGATGGCGCTCTGCCATCTAATAAGCACATGTACTCCTGGTTAGTATATGCCTTCTTTATTTTTAATATCAACACCTGACTTTTTATTTTTTTCTATTTTTTTATTCACACACATATATATATATTAATTAAAATGCATATTTTGGATCTAAAATAAAACAAAACATTTTATTTAATACAAAATGCCAATATTTCAATAGGCTGTACGCCGTCAGAGCTTTTCTTGTTTTTAAACTGCTTTGGTTGATCACACGTTTTATTTTATTTCATATCCAAAATATGCCTTTTAATTAATAATATCATATGGATTGCTCTATATATTCAAGAACATATATATATATAGAAAATATAATATCAATTTGGCAAATATATATATTCAAACAGTTTGAAATGTATTAAATTCAGTTTGTTTGAAATGAATTCAAAGACAAATTTACCCAAAAACAAATTTACTTATAGAAAAACGTATATTTTTAATTTTAAAAATATAATCATCTTTTAAATGTATGTATAACATGAAATTCAAAGCTTAATACAAATAGAAAAAAACATTTTTGAACGTTACTTTTAAACAAGCATGAGTGCAGAATACAAAAAAATATATAGAAGTAAACAATCTAAACCACTAATCCTAATTTATTAATAAAAAATATAGTTCACTTACAAAAATTCACAGAATACATTTTTACAAACCGCTATTAATTTTTTTCTACACTTTACAAGATTTAGAAAATATTCTTTTTAATAAACACATTATTATATAATTTTTCAAAATCATTTTAAAATATAATCAACAGGGTGAAAAAACTTTCATTAAAAAAGTTTCTGACAAAAAATTAATCAAAATCAGCCATGTAGGTTCAAGTTGCCTAAAGATATTTGGGAAAGACGTTTTGTTTGATATTAAACTTTTATAATTGAGCGAAGGTAGGGCGGGGGTTGTAATTATTGGACTGATTTTTTAATTAAAGTATAATTACTCTTTGAATATAATCCTTAATTAATTAATTAACGTCTTCTTAATCACATATTTTACTGTTGGTATGTTCCTTTAGATTCTCTCTTTAGAAAGAAACAAACGACTTATTTGAATTAGTATTTCTAAAAATAAGTGTTGGTTGGATTACAAAAATACTGGGCGCCTATTATATATAATATATAAGGGTTATGCCGTATTGAAATACCATACACCACTGGCTATAACTGTGTGTGCTTATACACTGCGTTTGAAAGTGTAAAATATGGTTATTCACTTGTATCATGTCATCTGTATGAAGAAAGGAAATTACTTTTTAATATAACAAGTGCTAATCATTTATCACTCTATACCCTGCTTTCAGAATCGATGAAAAGTAGACACAATAGATTTATACAAATTTTGTGAGCAGGCGAGAATGATGAGAAATATGTGTAAACAGTTTTCCTTTTTTTTTCTGGGCTCATGTTAATACTGAATTGTATATAGTACTTGTTTATGTTCAATTAAAACCATTGCTATACTGGGAGAATCCTGTATGGGGCTTGATCCCTAATAAAGGTTTGTGCTTGTGTGTCTGTGTGTATCATGTCATCTGTAATTCTTGTCTATTTATTTTCTACCTTTTGTGTATACATTTCTCATGCCTACTCATTGTTTACTTCTTGTACACCTCTCAGCTATATGGCTACTGGTCTACTATCTGTTTTTTGTCTATATTTATTGCTTATTCCATATCTACCTCTTATATGTTGTTATACTGCTTGTGTATGTTTCTTGTCTATACTGATTATGTATGTTTCTTGTGTGTGTTTCTTGTTTATAGTTCTTGTGTATATTTATTATCTATACTTCTTATGTAGGTTTCTTGTCTATATATATTCTTTTACACACCTCGAGAGTTTATTTCCTGTCTATACCTATTTATTATTTCATGTCTTTCTCTTTTATGTTGTTATACTGCTTGTGTATGTTTCTTGTCTATACTTCTTGCGTATATTTCTTGCCAGTATTTCTTATGTTTATTTCTTCTCTATAATCTTGTGTATATTTCATATCTATACTTCTTGAGTATATTTCTTGTTTATACTTCTTATGTGTGTTTCTCTTGTATATACCTCTTTTGTATATTTCTTGTCTATAACTTTTGTGTATGCTTCTTGTATTAATTTATTGTGTGCATTCCTCTTGCATACTACTTGGTTATTTCTATATTCTAGTTAATGAAAAGGATATTTTCCTATATTTGATGCACACACTATTTCTATAATTATCGTAGCGTAATGGATAACACGTCTGATATATGGGGTTATAATATTCTAGACTAAAATCCCGTGAGGCTTCTTTTGTCCTAAATAATGGCGGAACACTATCTCCCGTAACACATTTGTGGGACACATTTCCTAGGTATATTTACATAGCGGGTTTTCAAAGGCTTCCTGTCTGGTCACAGGAGTAATAGTAACAACACCAGGCTCTCTCCTGGAACGTATCCAAAGATCGCCAACTACCCAGCGGGCTGTCCTGCAGTTTATAAATCTATCTTGGTAGCCTTAGTGAGACAGTAAATCAAGTTTTTCCAGGAAGGTTTGTTTATTGGAAGATGCAACAGACCAGTGTTGTTGAAAGAGGACAACCAAAGAAGTGTAGACGTCTGGAATCGCTGTAGTTCAGATGCTGGGCATCTGAAGAAAACATTCTCTACAGTTTATCTTCCTCTTGGCAGTGTGGACATGTTGGATAGGAACTTGTTTAATTCTGGCCATATCAGCTTGAACATATCCATGTCCTGATAGTAGGGTAGTGGTTGATGTTCCTCTAGGTGTATTTTTCTGAGGTTCTTTTCAAGATGGACGGGAGAGTAGGTGAGAATTTTCTCAGGTGTCGGGTTGTCGTCAGAACACGTGTCGCCATCAGTATTTTAATGTCTGAAGAAATTTTTATTGAGATGTAAAATAACAGACATAAAAACCTTATTAGATAATAAAAAGGCATTTATTGGATTTAATAAAAGATTTATTTTGCCAATATTTCGGCTGGCCGAACGCCAACCTTTATCAAGGCATTACATCTATGTAAATGCCTCGATATAGGTTGGCGTTCGGCCAGCCGATTTATTGGCAAAATACATCTTTTATTAAATCCAATATATGCCTTTTTATTATCTAATGAATTAAATATGGATTGCTCTCTCTATTTTCAAAACAAAAAAAAAAATCCTTATTATTAATTCTAATAAAATGATATTATTATCGCTCTACCCTCTCATTTTATTTTAATCATTGAAGGAATGATTTATACATGGGCTAAAAACGATAGAGATGAATCAAGTGTATATTGGGAGAGCCTGACTGATCTGTGATGAACCATACTGGCGATTTCACCAATTTGATCTGCCACGGTCCACAAAACTATTTTGACGAGAATATATCTGTAGAACGACATTTGAAAATTATCCCGCATGTGTTTCTTTTGAACGAAAAATTGAAATTTAGTTTAAGGAGAAATAACGATTATTTCTAACCTTAGGGATGAAGTATGATAGGATGAATTGTGAAGAGTAATGATAAACAGAAAAATAAAAGTGTCCACAGGGATGGGAATTATTTTCCGTTTATCATTACCCTTCACAATTCATCCTTTCAAACTTCATCCCTAAGGTTAGAAATAATCGTTATTTCTCCTTAAAATAAATTTCGATTTTTCGTTCAAAAGAAACAAATGCGAGATAATTTTCAAATATCGTACTATAATTGTATTATGAATTATATGTACTCGCCGTAATAATATTATTCGCCAGGTAATAAGAGATATAACGTTTTTAAGAAAAACACGAACTTTTGGGATAATCTTATATATATATAGATGGCGCGTGTTATTATCTTTTGTTTAAAATATATCTCTATAGTTAAACTAATCACAAATTTGATGATTAAGTGGCAGAAATTCAGTAAAATATATAAACTTACTAACTGGGCTGGAATCCTGGAGCCACGTACAGTAGTAAGTCATCAACGGAATATATATGTAAAATACAATATTGTAGCAAAGTATTTTTAATTTTATTAGCAGAGTATTATTTTTTATGTTTATATTTTGCTATACTCTGTACCCTTCCTTCTTTTGCTTATCTTTTGTTTATCACTCTTAGTTTGTTCTTGTCCGAAATAAATTTCTGTCTCATCCCGAAGTTGGTCTTCCTTAATTTTCCACGTGACAATATAGAGAGGGGGTCGGTGGAAGGATGATATAAACTGTTGGTTTTCTACCGCTACGACCCGGGTTCGATTCCCACATTGGGAACCTTTTTCTGATTATAAAAAATGCTCCAATGGCCTCCGATTATTGCAAAAGTCCAACCCCATCAGCGAGTGCAAGTAACCAAACGGCGCTCTGACACATTTGTAAGTGCAAAGTCGAACTAATTTTTACATGTGTAGAAATATGATGTACTTACAGTAAAAGCAGTCGCCTACTTTTACCCACCATGATTATCATGTCCTGCACCACGTGTAATAGGGATAAGCAAAATAAAAAATACAATATAGAGAGGCGTATTTTTAATTACATCATAGAATCACATAAAGAAGTCGTGTTCTGGTAGTAAATCAGCTATTTCTTTTATGAAGATCGGAGAACAGATAATGATGAGAGGTGGTATTTCTATTGTCATTCAACAAAGAGGTAACAAAAACTCAGCTAGGAATATATCTAAAGAAGCTGCTGGTGGGAGGTTGTATGCAATATATTGACGTAGAGAATAGAGCGTTTATGGATTTTTGTAAGTTTATATAAATACAGGAATTACTGGATTTGAGATGAATATCTTGTGGACATTAGAGGTTATATGGTTAGCTCTTTTTAGTCTATTAATAGATTACTTCTTCTTCCTATATCATGAGAGAGATTGATTTATTACAACGTCCATATAGGATTATATATGGTTAAATACAGAATAAATATTGCTATAAAATGATAAATATATGAATAAATAGATAAAATATAAAATAATTGATATATATACATATGAAAAAACAATAGAAAAAAATAAAAGATAAGTGGGTCAGGTGTTGATATTAAAAATAAAGAAGGCATCTCCTGACCACGAGCACATGTACTTTTTAGATGGCAGAGCGCCATCTAGTAGAGCAAAAATAAATTAAACGTTTATTTAGCTTGCTCCGTGATATTTGGCCAACCCAATTTCTTGATAAATCAAGAAATGCCATCCACGAACGCTTTTCGCGCTGTTGGCGCTCGTCAGCGTGGAGAAGGCTGTAACCACTGCGACCAAAAATATTTCGGGAAGCCATTGGGACCAAAAAATATTTTTGGTCGCAGTGGTTACAGCCTTCTCCACGCTGACGAGCGCCAACAGCGCGAAACGCGTTCGTGGATGGCTTTTCTTGATTTATCAAGAAATTGGGTTGGCCAAATATCACGGAGCAAGATAAATAAACGTTTAGTTTATTTTTGCTCCACTAGATGGCGCTCTGCCATCTAAAAAGCACATGTGCTCGTGGTCAGGAGATGCCTTCTTTATTTTTAATATATAAATATATATAAATATATATACAAGTCGTCATTGGTGGTGCCCACCGCGGGAAGAGAGAGATATTTAACTTCTATTAAATAAGTTAAAACACACACACACATACAGCTTTATTAAGACCATCGGTCTTTTACATGTATCTTTTGTGTGTAAATTAGGTAAAACATTATTTAGACAAACTATAGTTATAAATTTGTACTTATAATGGACACATAATAGGCTGGTATTTTATATGACATTAGGAGTTTGTTTCATATTTAAAAATAAACATTCGTGCTTCAACACTTCCATTTCTTATGAACGAATAGAGTTACAATGTTAAAATGATGCATTTGACAGGCACTGATAAAGTTTATTACAATGTAAATTTCATTGAAATCTACATTTTATTATATAAAAAAACTGGCTCTAAACGAAAATGATTCCGTTCAAAGAAATAGGCATCAAACAGGATATAAACAACGTAAAGTAATCAACATAAAAAAACAAACATCAATAACGACAAAAAACACTTTACATGGGTAAACAATTTAGTAAAAACTTTCAAAGTAAACTTACAAAAAAGAAATTGTATTTTAAAGAAAGTTTGCTAATTTTTATAAATGGCCATTTATAAGAGATAGGGGGAAGGACAATATGTAAAAAAGAAAGTTGATGGGAAATATGTGAATAAGCCATAACCCTATTAGAGGATCTCTTCACCAATCATCATTAAATCATCGAATCCATCAAAATTAAGGGGGGACTCCTTTACCAGAAGTTTATTATGCAAATTTAATAGAACTTCCATGTCTCCATCACTTTAATGAAAAACTGCTGATTCAATTAGAGAGATTCGTCAGAGGACTTTGAAAAAATTGATCAACTCCTGTACGGTCTATTCTAAATTCAAGACCGAGATACAGGAACAGAAATCCTGTTTTAGGTTTTAAATCAGGTATTTCTTAAACATATTCATTATCAATACAATATAATGCGGCTTAATATTGTAGAACGACATTTGAAAATTATCTCGCATGTGTTTCTTTTGAAAGAAAAATCGAAATCCATTTTTAGGGAGAAATAACGATTATTTCTAACCTAGAGATGAAAGTATGAAAGGATGAATTGTGAAGAGTGATGGTAAACGGAAAAGAACGGAAAATCTGTCCAGGGTAGCCTAGTGGACATGGCATCTGCCCGGTAAGCGGGACACTGTGGGTTCGATTCCCATCCCTGGACACTTTTATTTCTCCGTTTATCATTACTCTCCACAATTCACCCTTTCATACTTCATCCCTAAGGGTATAAATAATTGTTATTTCTCCTTAAAATGGATTTCAGTTTTTTTTTTCAAAAGAAACACATGCGAGATAGTTTTCAAATATCGTTCTATATTCATCATCATCATCATCATAGGTATCATTACCAATTTGAAAGGTGGTTCATCAGTCGTCTCAAATCTCCAGCATTTAACGACATTCTTCGAGGAAGGAGTGGTGGTATAGTGTAGAAATCGGCAAACTTTTGAGTCGGAAGAGTCAAAAATTACAATTTTCAAAGTTTTAAAAGAGCCACATATTTTTTTATTGCCAACAATAAATAGTACTAACATAAATAATATTTGCATATGGAACTATATAAAGAGCCGCAGCTTCACATCCAAAGAGTCGCTTGTGACTCGTGAACCGCAGTTTGGCGATTCCTGGTATAGTGGTATAGAAAGAGTGGTCTCTCTTTATATAAATAAAATTTTTAAAAAACTAGAACAATGACCCAGGAAACGCCTAGGTTTTCCCGATTAGATTTACACCTGAATGTGTTTACAATGAAAAAGTTATTTTTAATGAATATTTATTAAAATTCAGAATAAAAATTTTCGCTTTAAAATATATAGCCTGTACATAAAAACACAATCCAAATTAACACTTTGCTTTTATTTAGAATCCTTAAACTCAATCCAAAAACTCAACAATCCTTTAGAACTCTCCAAGGTGTTTTTTTTATAGAAAATTTGAAAAAATAAAATAAAAATATATTATTAGTATACACATGCGTTTTTTATTTGATCCATACGTGTTCCACATAAGTTACCAGGGTAGTTCAGAATAAAAGAGAGAGCGAGAGAGAGAAAATAAAAAATAAAAAAAAGAAAGAATAGATAAAGAGAATATATTCAACAAATATTTAATATCGCCGCATAACAGGAAAAAAATACTCTCATAGAAAAAAAATTGTTTTATGATTTATTATTATCAAATAAAGGACAAAAAAGACATCTACAAAATGAAAAATGAGTCCTCAAATAAAATACCTAGAGATTAAAAAGCAATATAAGATATTTAAAAAAAAATCAAACATATATTACCATTTTAAAGAGGCATATAATCCATCAAGATAAATGTACTCGATGTTTAAAAAAATACGTTTTCAATATTTAAATAGCAACATGTAAAAATAGAGCGGTAGACGATAGAAATATCAGCAATTGGCTTAAAGGGAAGCAAAGAAGATGACGGATTAAGGAAAGGTCTCCGTCCAATTTACCAAGGTTTCCAGCCTACTTTGGGAAACCTAATTCCTCACTAAGTAGCGATGTTGTATTGATTGGCCATTTTAGCTTCAATGGATTACCTTTCAGGCAACCTAGTCCGTCGTACACGCGACCGAGAATTTCAAATATTACAGATTCTCCTATTAAAGATAATAACCTAAACACCCGGTTGAACCTAATCTCTAATCGTAAACTCTGTTACGATTGAAAGAATCCTCATTACTTGTTCTGCTATGACAGTTTCTAATAAGAGATCACCCCCGTGAGAGACCAGTTTCAGCCATTTTTTATGACTGTAGGCTCTTATGGGAGACTAATTAATATATACAGTTATCAGCGTCATAATCAATTCTTTCTTAATCAATTCTGTCACCGTTTGCTTTGTGAATGGAATAAATACCCAAATATGGCCATTTCTCGTAACCATCGGTGGTTCAGTGGTAGAATGCTCGCCTGCCACGCGGGCGCCCCGGGTTCGATTCCCGGCCGATGCATTTTTTTTTTTTTTTACAATTATTAAAACTCATTTATATATTATACAAGAATGACATCCACGGCGCCAATTTATAATTGTAACGAATAGTATTTGAATAAAAGCATTTAATCGGGTAAAACCCGGGCGTTGCCCGGGTCATTCGGCTAGTGTATTTATATACATCAAGATACTTGGAAAAATATACAGCTACATCAACCAATATTTTATTTATTTCTCGACGTTTCAGTGACTCGCTGTCCCTCTCCTTAAGGGAATGTGACGGAGAAAGTGACAATGAGTTTCTCAAACCTCGGAACAAAATAAAACATTGGTTGATGGAATCATATATTCATTTAAACCAACTTCCAACCAACAAATAATCTTAAAAACCAAAATACTTGTTTATGATAATACTTTATTCCTTCCTTATGCACTATTACCTCAATGTCTAATTCTAAAGGCTACGCTTCACTAAAACTCTATCGAAGGTTTTATGGAACACAAGGTTTTATTGTTGCGATGCTAACCCGGAGAGCTTGAAGAAAACATATCAAAAATGTCTTATAATTTAAGTTTATATTGTCACTGAATAATTATTTTAAATGTTATACTCGTTATCACTACCGTGACAATATTATAAATTAATTTTTCGAAAAGAATAGAACAACTAATTAAGATTTTCTCTTATATAGTCGCCAAAACTACGATAACAAATCGTGCAAAAATTCATATTCATATAAAAGGTTATAGCAGATGCAAAAGAAAATGCAAAAAAAGCTAACATTCAAACTTATTTATACTTGAAATATAGATGCAAATAATATTAAAATTGAATTAAATAAATATAAAAATATTTGCAGAGTTTCTTTTATTCAGAAATTTGGAGGCAAACTTTCACGTGGTCATGTTTCACCAGGCCACTGGTTCCGCAAAGGCGTACAGCCTACATATAATAGAGATTCTCACAGATATAAATTTATAAAAATAATCAAATATAAAAATAGTTTTAAGTTGTAGAGAGTTAAGGGGACAGCTTCAACATAATTAAACTTATAATAATGGTTCTCAATAAAACAAGTATGTTTTACTAAAGTGAAATAAGAATAAACGATTCCAGCAGAGTGTAGCTCTCAACAATTAAATATATGTGACAATATCGTTGCGGAATTTCTTGTTGTTCGATTTGAATGGTGAGGATTGGTTGAAACGCAGTCGTTGAGTGGCAAGTGAAGCACACAGTTAGGAATAATCAGGACACGTGATGGGGTTTGAAAATAAAAGGCAACTGGGTTGGAGGAAAGAAAGCTTGAGAAGAGCGGAGCGATTTGGATTGTTAATTATCTGATCACAGTTACGAGCGTCATTCCTCATCAGTCGCCTCTGTCACCGTTTGCTTTTTTTTTTTTGGAATGGCGCCCTCCTATTGGTTGGCTACGGTCACGCCACCTTTGCCCCCCCCCCATCATGCCTCCCCCACTCGCTCTTTCGTTTTTGTAACTATTGTTTTGGAGCGGGTCGCTCTTTAAATAAAGGCATATATTAGTTAATAACTAAATGGAATCCTCTCTTTCTTTTTCCCAGTAAGAGACGCCTACGGAAGCCAACAGTACATAGACATATAAAGCACATAGGCTATAGGTATTAACTAATATATGCATTTATTTAAGGCGCCAATTTATAATTGTAACAAATAGTATTTGAATCAAAACATTCAATCGGGTAAAATACGGGCGTTGCCCGGGTCATTCGGCTAGTTAAATATATATTAGAATTGAAGGCATTAAGGCGCAATGTTTCTTTTAACATAATACAAACTTCTAGTGTCTTTACTGCGATCAAAAACATAGGGAGGGCCCGGATCATCAATGATGAACCCTCCCAACGGTCTTAGTAAAGTGTAGATGTTTTTTATATGTTTAAAAGAAACATTCATGCTTTAATGCTTTCATTTCTTATATATAGATGGCGCGTTATTGCCTTGTAATTAATATACGTATATATATGAAAAAAACTATAGAAAAAATCTTTCAGGAAGCCTACTTCACGTTGACGAGCGCCAACAACGCGAAACGCGTTCGTGGGTGGCTTTTCTTAATTTATCAGGAAATTGGGTTCGCCAAATATCAGGGAACAGGTTAAATCAATGTATAGTTGATTTCTGTTCCACCAGATGGCGCTCTGCCTTCTGAAAAGCACATGTGCTCCTGGTCAGGATATACCTTTTTTATTTTTAATATATATATGTTATATAAAAATATGTTTTCCAAATATATTTCATAGAATAAAATATTCTGTTAAGACGACCATCAGAGGTCGCCGTTTTCACTATATAAACTCTATTGTTGATGTTTCCTGTTGGCCAGCTCAAACCTTTTGTAAATTATGTGAATAAGTTTTTCATTTTTTTTTTAATTTTTACGCCTTAAGTCAGGCATTACTTTTATCAAATTATGTATTTATGTTACATAAACTTGATTAAAGCTATTTCTGATCAAAACTTTATATTTTCAAGATTTTCCGCGACTGCATACCAAAAACAGCAGAAATCATTTTTCCTAATATGTATACACTCTCCGTTATATCACTATGCAGACATATACATGCATATTTTAACCTTCACTAATAAACTAGATTAATAACAATCAGGGTAACAATTTTGGGTTGCGGATAAAATACCAACAGGGGCAATATACAACAAAAAAAATCTAAGCAAGTTTCGGCATTTGTATAAATCATTTTTTTGTGTTTTTGGGGAATAATGTTTATAATATTTTATATTTGCATATAAAACCAAATAAAACACTTTATTTTCCTTCTTATTCAATTTGTCATGATATTGGTCTATTTTTGTGGATTTTGACCCATGACCAACAATTTAATATGCAAATCAGATACTCGTTTGTATTTGCATAATACATTCTGATCTTTATGATGGTAATTTATTGGTTGGAATTTGGTTTGGAAAAATAATCGTGTTTACCTCTCAATTACTTTATTATTTAGTCCCCGACGTTAGTGACTTGCTGTTGCTCTCTTCAGGGAATGATTATTCCATGATATATGCAAATACGTGACGCTTTATATATATTTTAGATAATCGTGTATGTATATAAGTAGAATTAGGAATCAAAATAATCTTTCCCCTGAGGAGAGAGATAGCAAGTAACTGAAGCGTCAAGAAATACATAAAAAAATTGGTTGATGAAGATATATATTGTCGCGGAGATAAATAAAGCAAGGGCAAATTTGGGAATAATTAATTTATTATAAAGGGTATTTACCTTTTATTTCTCCAATAAAATTATATACAAGAGCTATTTATAGGGAAAAAAACTTATCCCAAGGTAAAGATAATAATAATGAGAGTGGTCAGCCACCGTCTCGTTTTCCTTATTTGCCGATAAGATTCCGAGAACCCCTTACCTGTGGTCGTCCCCGGAGTCCAGGGATGATTGACAGGGGTCCCATGGAGCTTCTTGTGACCGGAGTTGTAGAGCTACTTGACAATATTTTCCCAAACCTTCTACTATATTTCTATATCTTTCTCAATGATTTGAACTAAATTGGTTGTTTCATTAAAATATTTCAATTTTGTTTTTCGTGATCAAATTTTGGATGAGAGTGTATATACAATATATTTATTCACTTATATTAAAAACAAATTAGGCATATCCTGACCACTAATATGAACGTTTTTTAGATATCACAGAACCCATCTTGAGTGTCTTCAATAAAGGTCAGCGTAATATCTTTCAGAGTTATTGAATGAATCCCGATATACATACTAAAAGGTACAACTTCCTTACGTTTTGTTCATGAGTGTACATACTTGGTTATCTCGTGTATCTTCAATAAAGGTCACTGTAATATCTTTCAGAGTTATTGTCTGAAACCCGATATACATGCTAAAAGGTGCAACTTCCTTAAATTTTGTCCATGAGTGTAGTTATCTCGTGTGTCTTTAATAAAGGTTACTGTAATATCTTTCAGAGTTATTGTCTGAAACCCGATATACATGCTAAAAGATACAACATCCTTAAGTTTTGTTAATGAGTGTATGTGGCATATTTTCACTCTTTTATAAGGCGAAAGAAAACTAAATATAGTATAAAAATAAATAACTATATATTAAAAAATATATATTGTAAAAGAAAGGAAGTATCAGAACAAATATTAAAAATCTTATAGTGTCTTGTGTTCTGTTTTTTACCGTTCTAAAAAATGAAATAATATTTTTGCGCTCAATAGTGTCAATTAAAGTCCTTAATTAAGATATTTCTGTGGATGATTATTATTTCTTAATTATGTCAATTAAAAAAACGTACGGACGTCATGAACATCTTAATTGATACAGAACAAAGAGAGTTCAATTAATTAATTACTTTTAATTAAATAACGTCATAGATACACGAAGGAACAATCAAGAGAAGCAATGGAAAGTTGGTATGTAAGGAGGTTGTTTGTTCAAGTTAAATGAGCTGCGAAGGAGAAAAGGGACACAACCCCGAGGATGGCAAGAGAAACAACCAATCAGGTTGCCCGGAGCTAGGCTAGGTGTTAGATCAACAGCCAATCATCGATGGGTTTGCCTAAGGACGTTCTTGTATTGTCTTAATTGATTGCAGGTCCTCTCTCCAAACCAACCATATTGTTACATTCTTATACTGGAGTCAATTCTATTCCCATGTAGGGGTTTTATACTGATGAGTCAGGCCCTCATAACCTATTTACATATATATTTCTTAATTGCATATTTTAGAGGCTAAACAATATTGTTCTTTTAAACTTTTTTTTGCTTATTCCTAGCATACGTGGTACAGGTTATGATAATCATACTGTATTACTGTAAGTTCACCACATGTCTAGACATATGAAAAGCAGTTCGACTTTTGCGCTTACAAATGTGCTAGAGACCTGTTTGGTTACTTGCGCTCGCTGGTGGGGTTGGACATTTGCAAGAATCGGGGGCCATTTGCGCATTTTTTTTAATAAAGAAAAAGTGCCCAATGCGGGAAACGAACCCGGGTCGTAGAAGTCTAAAAACAACGGTTTAGACCAGGAGTGGCGAACCTTTTTATATTAGAAGGCCAATTTTCATTTTACCATTTTTGAGAAGGCCGCATCCATATATATATATATATATATATATATATACCGGCATATAAATATATGTACGATTTAATTAAAGGGATTTATATACAAAATTAAAATACATAATTTTCTTTTCAATTAAATAGTATATTTTCTCAAAATTATATACAATTAATAAATTCCAAAAAAAATTGACATTTAATTTTACAATCCAGAAAATATAATGGGATTTCTGTGGTTGTTTATTGGATGACAAAAAAAAAAGAAATATTTGGTTCAATTGACATGGTACGTAATTTAAGTTGATTTCCCAAATGAACATCACTTATTTGACTTCTTAGGCGCGTTTTAATTTGAGTCATGTATGAAAATGTTGCCTCGCAGCAATATGTACTTCCAAAACATGAAAGAATTCTTCGTGCGTGTTGTCTTAGACGAGGATAAATAACTGCAGTCTTCCATATTTCATAAGGATCTTTTTTTAAATCGAATTGTGATGATATTCTTTGGGCGCTACGTCGATATCAACAAGGTGTGGTTCGAAAGTTAATTTAAGTGTGAGAACATGTTTTTCAAAATCTGAGAACCTTTTATTATATTCTCCAATTAATTTATCCAGAACAGAAACATACCCATCCAAATTTTGATGGGGAATAATTTTGTTCCATCATAATTTCCGATAACTGTGGGAAATGTTCTTTAGAAATTTCTAATCGTCCTAGCAAAGATTTAAAGAATGAAAGTTTTTTCGAAAAGCTTGAATTTTTTGCCACATATCGTATATACATTTAGTTTTTCCCTGCAAGTTTAAATTCAATTCATTTTGCTTCATTGTCATGTCACATAAAAAGGCAGCATTTCTACAAAATTGTTTATCTGATAAATCGCAATATTTATTTTGTTCTTCAAAATATTTAATTATTTGTTAACGCAGGGTAAATATTTTTAGCAAAACTTGTCCTCGTGATAACCAACGTATTTTGCTATGATATGGTAAGTCTCCATTGAATGTGTCATTATCTGACATTATTATATCTCGAAATTGACGATGACGCATTGAATTTGATCGAATAAAATCTACAATACCAATAATATTTTCTAAAGTATCGTTCAAACTAGCCGACTTAGCACATAGGTTTTGTTGGTGCAAAATACAATGAAATGAAATCAAGTTTTCTAAATTAGCATATTCTTTTTTTAATAACGAAATTAAACTTTCTCGCTTTTCAGCCATGGCTGGTGCACCATCGGTACACGCACTTACTAAATTATTTATATTTAATCCTGCTTCGCAAATTTTTATTTTGAAGTTCTCCAAGATGTCTATTCCTCGTGTCCTGCCTGAAAGTGTTCCTAATGCAAGAAACTCTTCAAAACATCGAAAATCCTCAGTAATAGCTCGAATAAAAGATAGAACCTGTGCTGAATCGGTATTGTCTGTGGATTCATCCAATGCTATGGAGAAATATATATTTTCTTCTTTAATAATCTTTTTGCAGAACTGTTGTTTTATATTTGTAGCTAATTCGTGTTGTCGTTCGGTGATGGTTCCTCTTGAAAGAGGTATTTTTTTGTATTTATCTACTTTTTCTGGATGTAAGCATTTGACCACTTCCACAATACATTCTTTTATCATTTCAACGTCGCTAAATGGTTTTCCCCCGTTTTCCAAGAATGTACGCTACTTTGTATGTTGCTTCCGTGGCATTATTATTTTGTTGAAAGAACTTATTGAAAGTTTGTTGCCGGTGAAGCTTTTCATTTTTAAGTTGTTGTAATATAGTTTTACGTGCTTCTCCTTCAATAATTGCATATTTATGACTCGAATGAGTCATGTAATGTTGTTTAGCATTATACTTTTCAATTGTAGTTATAACTGTACTACATAAAAAAACAAACCATTTTATCTTTGGAACTAATTAAGAAGTATTGCAATTCCCATTCTTCATTAAATAATCGATTCTCGTCCTTAAGAGTATTTTTTTTTTTTTTTAAGACATGATTCTAAAATTAAAAGATATATGAAAATTTATACATAAAGAAGACCATGCCGCACATAAAATTGTATTTTGAAAATACGGGAGAAATGGACTGAAATCAAAATCCACATTTTTTTACATAAGTTTACTTTCACAGAAAATTAATTATATTAATAATTGTTCAACTGATAAAAATTTTTCAATTATGCAATGATTATTAAAATTTAAAATTAATTTACCCGTATTTTACTACAATACAATAGAAAACATTGTTCGATGTTTGTAATATGTATTATCTTATAACTTACCTTATTCAAAAATAAACAACCATTTAGTAAAGTTGATACAGTTACACACCGGCAATTACGTTGCCTCGACGTTACTTGGATGCTACGTTTACTTTTAGTACTAGTGTTGACCGCAAATCGGCGCTGCCGATATAGTAGTATAGTTAGGAACTTCATTTTTAGCACAACACTTGAATTACTTTTAGAAATTTAAATACTTATATTTACTACTAGCGGACGTACCCGGCTTCGCCCGGGTTTTACCCGAGTAAAAGTTTGTCTAACGAATCTCTCGATAAAGTGAACATTTTTTTCCCGGTCCCTTGAAAAAACTCGATAAGTTGAATAAAATCAATATTAATTGGTTCCCTCGGTAATTGGAAGTTAAAGGAATAGTATCTTGCCTTGGAATTGTATCATTATTCTTGTATGGATGTACCCGGCTTCGCCCGGGTTTTACCCGAGTAAAGGTTTGTTTAACGAATCTCTCGATAAAGTGAACATTTTTTCCCGGTCCCTTGAAAAATACTCGATAAGTTGAATAAAATCAATATTAATTGGTTCCCTCGGTAATTGGAAGTTAAAGGAATAGTATCTTGCCTTGGAATTGTATCATTATTCTTGTATGGGTTTTACCCGAGTAAAGGTTTGTTTAACGAATCTCTCGATAAAGTGAACATTTTTCCCCGGTCCCTTGAAAAATACTCGATAAGTTGAATAAAATCAATATTAATTGGTTCCCTCGGTAATTGGAAGTTAAAGGAATAGTATCTTGCCTTTGAATTGTATCATTATTCTTGTCTCAAATAAATTGCCGTGTCATCCTGAATTTTGTCTTTCCTAATTTTCTACATTACAAAATCATCGTATCATCATTGTTGTGTCTCTACACTACACCAGGTCACCGAGATCCACTAAGTTAAAGATAAAATCTTTATTGGCTCATAACACTAATATGACTGAATATTTACAATTTAATGATACATATATATACATAAAAATAATTAACATACAAACAAACAAACACTATGCAAAACCTTATTTGCATATCTCGACAATTTATCTAAAACATAACTATTGTTATGCAAAACACCACATCTTCTCACCCCCAATTTGTTACACAATCTTTAAAGTATTCGGGGAGTCTCCGGTTTCTTATTGGTCTACTTGGCCCAGGTGTTTCCTCCAGCCTTGGTGGGTCCCTCCTGATCGGCGTAGTATCCAGGAAGCTCCTGTTGTCCGCATTGGAAGCTGGTCTCGGGCACCGAGGCGAAAAGTGGGAAGTCCACGCCGGGGTTGCCGTACACGCTCAGCCCGTCACCCTCACTGTACATGTCCTCCCCACCGTTCATGTAACCCGCGCCCATTCCATTAGCTCCGCTCATCATTCCATTGGCGTATTTGCCTCCGTTTCCATTCATCATTGCAGCCATTCCATTACCATTCATATAAGCAGCCATTCCATTGCCGTTTCCATTCATAGCCGCGGCCATTCCATTGCCATTACCGTACTTAGCTCCATTGCCATTGCCGTTCATCGCAGCGGCCATACCATTTCCATTCATTACCTCATTGATTTGACATACACTGTCGCCATAACTTATCCATTCAAGACCAATTCCAATCTGGTCAAACGCCTCCCTTCCAATCAGATTTGGGCCCGGACCTTCGATCACAAGAAATTCCATTGTGATACTTCTTTTGTTTACTTTTACGTCGGCTTTTATTTTACCCAGAATCGATAACCTCTGCCTGTTCCATTGCACCAACTTGGTATAATCCTTCTCTATTCTAGGCCTTTCTGACTTCACCCAAGTTTCAACATATGTCTTCTCAGAAATAATATTTTTTCTTGTTCCTGAGTCAATGAGCATATTCATATCTCGACCGCTAGTCCGTACTTTTACCATATAATTCCGCATGTTACTTGTGTCCTTCACTTGATTTATATTAAAAAGGCCATTAGTTGCCTCTGCCTCCTCATCTATCGAGCAATTATTACGATCGCTCCTCCAGTTCCCGTTCTTACAGACCCTAGATATATGCCCTAACTTCTGGCATTTAAAACATCTTTTCTCTTTAAAGAAACATTGCTCTTCTCTGTGGTTTGTGTATCCACAGCGGAAACATTTAAAAATCTTCTCATTCCTCCGTCTCACCTTAACAGCTCTTCCCATTACATTCATTTCTTCCTGAGGTTTTCCGTCTTTAATTTCTGCAACGTTCTTTACCGCAGCCTCATGTGCCAATGCCATCTCTTGAGCCACTTTAAATGTTAGCATACTGTTCATTAACAGCATTGATTGTATTTCCCCGTTTAGAATACCGCATACCAGGGCATCACGCAACCTATCCTCCAAATCAGGGAATTCACACTTCTCGGCAATTTTCTTTAGAGCTGTTATAAATTCAGATATTGTTTCATTTGGCATTTGAAGCCTTTTCGCAAATTTAAAACGCTGCACTATTATATTTGGCGTCGGATCAAAGTATTTTTTTATCCCTGCTACTATCTCCTCCCATTCTGTTTCCAATGGATTCTTGGGAGAGGTCAACGTCCGTATTATATTATACGTTTCTCTTCCGCATAGCGAGAAAAATGTTGCCTTCTTTTTAACGATCTTTACTATATCATTCGCTATGCAATAGGATTCAAAGCGTTCTAAATAACTTGAGATTTCATTTCCATTGTTTGGGTTGAACTGTTCAATATTCATCATTGTTCGCTTACTTTTCCTTCGTCGCCACTGTTGCGTATACGTTCTTTATACTCGTCGCCACTGTTGTGTCTCTACACTACACCAGGTCACCGAGATCCACTAAGTTAAAGATAAAATCTTTATTGGCTCATAACACTAATATGACTGAATATTTACAATTTAATGATACATATACAGTGGACCCTCGGTTTACGAGCACCTTGGAGTACGAGCTTTTCGCAGTACGAGCAAAATTTTTTTAAAAATTTTACCTCGGACTACGAGTGGAATTTCGCATTACGAGCAACTCGTGATGGTTTCCCGTAACCGTGATGGATGAAAATTCACTGGGATCCCTCTTTTCAGATCAGATTCGGGAAATATGTAAAATGAGGGAAACTGTGCAATTGTTCGTAGCAAGAAGAATTGCCCGAGTTTCAATTATTAAAAATAAGAAATTAGTTTCGCACTACGAGTGTTTTGGAGTACGAGCATGGCTCTGGAACGGATTATGCTCGCAAACCGAGGGTCCACTGTATATACATAAAAATAATTAACATACAAACAAACAAACACTAGGCAAAACCTTATTTGCATATCTCGACAATTTATCTAAAACATAACTATTGTTATGCAAAACACCACAATCATGATAATATTTAGAGCAGATTGTTGAATTATAACAGATAAATTAGAATATTTATCTTGATTATTTCTAGGCGAAAAGTTATCTCAAAAATTTTATTTGCTAGAAACCTTCCCAGTACTATACTAAATAACTTCCCAAAGTTTCATGGCGATCCAATGAGTGGTTTGGTCAGGCATAAAGGACAAACAAACAGACACACAAAAATTCATTTTTATATATATATATAGATATTATACATATTATATAATATATGACATTCGTATTAGATATTTTCAATAAAATAATGAAAGTAATTGAAAACTGCGAAACAAAAATTATAATTTTGAATTTATGAAAAGGCCACAACTTGGGCAAGAAAAGGCCACATGCGGCATTAAGGCCGCACGTTCGCCACCCCTGGTTTAGACCATCCTTCTACTGATTCCCTTCTTTTAAACTTAAATGAAATAACCACTTAAAACAAATAGGTACTTTGTTCAGTATAAGGTGTTCAGCCCTATGCAAGAGGGTCATTTTGTCCCCTGGGGGGATCCCCCCGGTTACTTCTTAAGGAAGTGGATTTTCTTTGATGTCGCCAGTTATTTGTTTCTTTGAAGAAGACAGAGGTAATTTTGTTCACATTTGGTTATCTCGTGTGTCTTCAATAAGGTCACTGTGTATCAAATATCTTTTAGAGGTATTGTCCCGATATAAGTGGTAAAAGGTACAACCTCCTTAAATTCTGTCCATGAGTGTATACATTTTGAGGGATAGTAGGCTTATTTATTCTTTGATTATAGGGATATTGATCTCCTTATTTTGTAATGGCTAACTTTAGAGGGGTGAGAATGGTTTGATTTTATTATATCGGGAAAACATTTGGAGCTTTAATTATGATTTCTTAGGTATCATTTCGCATGTGCAACCCCTGTTGCAGATTATAATTACATTTTTAAAAAATAGAGAAGTTTGTAGAGTTCACAATACTCTCCCATACATTGCTGATATCATTGTTTGAAATTAGCTAGGACCCGACCTAGACAATATTTTTGACAATTAACTTTATTTTATTGACATATTGACAATACAGTAAAACCTTAATGAGAGGACCATCATGCTAGAGGACAACTCTCTATAAAGGACAGTTTTCATTTGAAAAAAATATTATTTTTACTATTTAGAAACTCTCCGGTAAGAGGACATCTCTTTCTAAAGAGGACAATTTGGCTTTGAAATTAGGTGTTTTCTACAGGGAGGTTCTACTGTATATGCAAAAGTGCACAGTCTGTTATAGTTTTAAAATCATATTTTATAAATATATATAACACTGTGACACTTGTCTCACGCAATTCTGGCCTTAACTACCCGTTTCATGATTTTTCAGGGTGTCTGAATAACCACTTTTTTTGGTCGTTGAGGTACAGCTTGCACCACGCTGATAAGGGCCAACAGCCCGAAACGTGTCCGTGGTTAGCTTTTCTTGATTAATCAAGAATGGGTATATGGCCAATTCTGGAAAAATTAAAAATCAACGAGAATAGATGATAATTATTCCGATAGATGGCGTAAGCCATCAGCAAATTTCAGTTGCACGATAAAGAGATGCCTTTTTCTTAATATAGAACACTGAAAATATACTTAAAGAGGCATATATTTCTTTGATAATGAATCAGAACGATGCATTATGTTCATGAATGCGTAATAATATCATTTTTGGAGAATTCAGACAAAAGACAACTACCTGTTTACTATGGGTTCAGGCTATGGCTCTCATCAGTACAGTGGCGGCTTCGATTTCAGAGCATCCTATGAGAGAAGTTAGGAAATCGGTCGAATTTACCAAACAGATGTTAAACTGGAGATGCTGGTTATCAATCCCAGTACCTCTCGCATGTTAAGCGAGCGCTCTACCATCTGAGCTACATCCCCTTATAAAAAGATGGAGATGCTGGGTATCGATCCCAGTACCTCTCGCATGCTAAGCGAGTGCTCTACCATCTGAGCTACATCCCCTTATAAAAAGATGGAGATGCTGGGTATCGATCCCAGTACCTCTCGCATGTTAAGCGAGCGCTCTACCATCTGAGCTACATCCCCTTATAAAAAGATGGAGATGCTGGGTATCGATCCCAGTACCTCTCGCATGCTAAGCGAGCGCTCTAGGGGATGTAGCTCAGATGGTAGAGCGCTCGCTTAGCATGCGAGAGGTACTGGGATTGATACTCAGCATCTCCATCTTTTATAAGGATATCATTAAGCTGTTTGGTTGACAAGGGCAGATTCTCAGGCTAGAATACAACATAAAGTTACGGAAGGATGGTATTCCTGTATCTATAGAGACATCTCTAGTTGACTTTTTTCTGAATTTTCCAAAACTGGTATTATGACTTCTTCATCACCGATGGTAAAGATCATTTAAGTGTGATGAATATAATGCATTGTTAAAACGACACTAGAAGTTACATTGCATGAATTTTCTTTTCAACGATAAATTAAAATTTTTTTTCAAGGTGAAATATCGACTATTTCTAACCTTTTTGGATGAGGTATGGAAGGATGAATTATGAAGAGTAATGACGAACGGAAAAATAAAAGTGTCCAGGGATGGGAATCGAACCCACAATGTTCCGCTTACCGGGCAGATGCCATGTCCACTAGGCTACCCTGGACGTATTTTTCCGTTCGTAAATGATACATAAAGTAACTTATAATATAATATAATACACTGCGGCCTGTGATTGTAAAACGATACTAGAAGTTTCACCGCATTAGTTTCTTTTCAACGACAAATTAAAAGGTTAGAAATAGTCGATATTTCACCTTGAAATAAAATTTTAATTTGTCGTTGAAAAGAAACTCATGCGGTGTAACTTCTATTGTCGTTTTACAATCACAGGCCGCAGTGTATTGCATGATATTATTTATATGAAAAATAGACATTTCGGCCAGTTGGAGTTTTTTATTTTCTCAACGTTTCGACAAATATCTTTTGTCTTCATCAGAAGTAAATAAAAATATTTTTTTTTATTTTTATTTACTTCTCCTGACGAAGACAAAAGATATTTGTCGAAACGTTGAGAAAATAAAAAAACTCCTACTGGCCGAAATGTCTATTTTTTATATAAATATGAATGCCGTCCAGGCAGCCTCTATCTTTACGATACATTATATTATAATGCATTGTTCTGATGGATAATTGAAGGGAGATGTGCCTCTCTATGTACATTAATATACTTATCCCAAAACTTTATGTTATATACAACTATGTAAAATGTAATTAATTATAAGGCGTTAACGTTCTATCTAATCGATGTATGCCTAACTGGCCTTGTATTTATTGTTTACAGAAGAGCATTGCTCGATATAAATATATGTAATTCTAATGTTATAAAAGCTTACGTCCGTAGTTTACTTAAATACCATTTCTAAGATTTAACCGTTTATTGCAGCATTATATAAGCAGAATCGTTCAATACAGTATTAGAACTCTAAGAAGTGGTCTGGTAGATTAAATTGGCGAAAGTACTGGGAAGGTTCACCACTGATGAGCCAAGCCCTCTCAATATATTTTCATCGTAGGACAGTAGAAGTTTGTTTTATATTTAAAAGAAACATTCGTTGTTAAATGCTTTTCATTTTTATGTGAAAAATAGCACAAAAATAAATTTGTACTTAGATCATGTGGATAAATAGAGAAAAAAGCCTTTCCTGATCGTAAAACTAAAATTTGCTGATTGTTTGCGCCATCTATCGGAATAAATATCAACTAATCGTTGGTTTTTAATTATTCCAGAATGCGCAAGACATCAGCAACTTTTATTAGCACGATCAGTAAATACATACGAAACAATATGGACAAATACTACCCTATTGATGTAGGCAGTCTTCTATATATAACACAATAGTTCATGAATATATTAAATTTAATTTGAAATCTTGAGATATCATTCAACCAGCACGTATCATCCACCATGCACGTATATTTTCAAAAATTGTTTATAACACACAAATCTATATATATAAAATTGAATGTCTGTGTGTCTGTCTGTCTGTGTGTGTGTGTGTGTCCTCTATGGATTCGAAAACCATACATCCAATCGCCGTGAAATTTCGGGATATTATTAGGCATATCCCCGGAAAGGTTTACGAAAAATAATATCTTGAATATCTTTAATATCCTTAGAGTTATTTGCAGATTTGTAGCTTTAACTCGCAAGCAGCGCCACCATTGAGACGGAGATAGGCTTTTTCAAGAGGGGGAGTAATGTTAGGAGAGAGGAGCGCGTCTCGAGGCGGGTGCTCACGTGTCACTGTTAAAAACCTATTTGTTTTGGCTACATCTTTTCCCGTGGACTTAACGATAACTTTTCTAAAACTTATATCAAATTTCATGTATAATTATTTTTACATCATTTAGTTTAGTATAATTATTTACTATAATTTCCTATCGTTCAATTATTATACTTTTTGTTCTTAAAGATTATTTAAGACAATAATCTTTAATTAGAAAGTGCTTTGCCAAAAGTTTGGAGTGGGGCAGACCCCGTGCGAGAATGGATTCGCCCGGCCGCCGGCCGACAGTCAAAGTACCCACCGACCAATCAGGGCGGAGTTGGCAACACAGCTATGCCAAGTAGACAAGAAAAAAAGCCTCGCGGGAGCTTGCCCAAGATGACCTCCGGGAACTTCGTCCATCTTCCATAAACGACCATGAATTTATTCAACCTTATCGAGTATTTTTCAAGGGACCGGGAAAAAATGTTCACTAGATAAAACGATGATTTTGTAATGTAGAAAATTATGAAAGACAAAATTCAGGATGACACGGCACACAGGGACCGGGAAAAAATGTTCACTTTATCGAGAGATTCAAATTTACGAGTTTCAAATTATCAAAATATATCTTTTTTTTTTCAAGTTTATAGAGAATTGTTTTAACAAATGTTCGTTAGACAAACCTTTACTCGGGTAAAACCTCGGGCGAAGCCGGGTACGTCCGCTAGTAATTAAAATATACAAGTATCAGAGTCATCAATCACCAAATCTTAATAAATTCTGTCACCGTTTGCTTTTGTGAATGGAATAAATACCCAAATATGGCCATTTCTTATAAGCATCGGTAGTTCAATGGTAAAATGCTCGCCTGCCACGCGGGCGGCCCGGGTTCGATTCCCGGCCGATGCATTTTTTTTTTTTACAATTTTTAAAACTCATTTATATATTATACAAGAATGATATCCACGGCGCCAATTTATAATTGTAACGAATAGTATTTGAATAAAAGCATTTAATCGGGTAAAACCCGGGCGTTGCCCAGGTCATTCGGCTAGTGTAATATATTTTTCTCTCCCTTTCAATATCATTAATATTTAAAATATGTAAATAATAATTTGTATATAAAATAGTATTTATCATCAATTTATTAATGTGATACTCCTGTTGAAGGACTGACAAGTCCTAAAGCTTGAAAAAAAATTGAATAAGAAACTTAACCCTGGAAGCTTTATTTATTTTATAATACAGTGGTACCTCGACATACGAGTTTAATTCGTTCCGCAGCCTTGCTCGTATCTTGAATTACTCGTATCTCGAAGCAAATTTCCCCATACAAAATTCCCATTTAAAATCACAGATTAATATCTTCAACACTACCGAACCGAACTCGTATCTCGAATTTCGCTCGTAACTCAAAGCAAAAAATTACTTGCTCGTCGGCTCGTATCTCGAAAAACTCGTATGTTGGGGCGCTCGTATGTCGAGGTACCACTGTATTATAAATCAGGGAAGAATGTTTAGTTACGATCAGGTAATGCCTTTTTTTCTCAATTTCTTATATGTACAATGTACATGGCACTACCGCTGCAGAGTTTGGTGGAGAATCGCTAGCGGGTCTCCAGCGACACCACGCACTCGAACTAGAGAAAGGTTTAGAATTGTAGATGCCAGTACAATAGGAATCTATAGATCACCAATGTATCTACATTGGGACAAGACACGATGTAGATATTTAAACAAAAGATTTCCAATAATTTTCAACCACAGAGTTATTTGTTTATCGGACGTTTGAACTAATTACCAGGGGGACCAATTGCAATAATGGGATTTATTCTGTGATTATTTATTTTCTCATTGTATATATATATCTAATTCAGTATGTGAGTATAATTAAATTCATTATTTATTTCTCCTGTTGTTTATTTTATGGAAACACACAACAATTAACATAGTTATTTGAGATAATATGGTTCATAATTAAAGTTTTATTGTTAAAATTAATTTACTCTATATCAACATTAATTAACCTATTAATATTGCCACATGGAAAATTAGGAAAGGCAAGCTTCGGAATGACACAGAAATTTATTTAAGACAAGAACAAAAACTATGATAAACAAAAGATAAGCAATGAGTAAAGTTTAGATCAATATCCACCCGGCAAAATTTCCATCTATATTTTAGCCATAGATTTGGCCCAGCCACTTTGCCAGCTAAACACCTTTTTGGCAGATTGTCAAGATTCCATTAGATCCCGTGTGGATCTCATGGAATAAAGTCCGCCCTAGACTGACGAGGGCCATTAGCCCGAAACCATGGTCTCTAGGTGGACGCTTTTCAGTTTGCCAAAGCTGGTGTTGTGGCTTTGTCACCGACCCGAGGCTCTAGTTGCGGCGACGGTCAATAGATGGCGTCTAGTTTTGACATCTCTTTTGACTGGAGAGGCGACCTTTGTCTCTTTAGAGTAAAATTTTGTTGGAAACTGAATGCTATGACTACAGCTAGCGTAACACTGGCCTTATCATCACTACAGTTTGTTTACTTCTTCTCACTTATCTGCATACTGTTAATATGTTCGCTATTTTAACTTCTTTTTACTAAATGGATAATAAAGGTTATTATCATATATTCATCAAAGGTCTCATACCTTTATACAAGCTCTAAGTACCTAAATCTTACAACACGTTTATATAGTTCAAAATATACACATCAAAAATGATACTCTGTTAATTGAGTAAAATATATCATTCCTCCAGGGAAAAGTTTATTCTTCAAAAACATTTTTATTCTCTAGCTTTCGGGCACGGACGCCCTTCTACATGATAAAACCTGGTATAATGATACGCCAATAGAACACGAGTTGAATATAATCGGATACTATTTTACATATATTCATGAAGTTCTATAGATATAAAAGCTAGAGAACAATAAAAATGCTTTTAAAAAGACACTTTTCCCTGGAGGAATGATTAATTTTACTCAATATTAATGCAAGGGATTATTTTATAGAATTGTCGTACTCTGTTAATAAATACTTTGCTAAAATATTTTAATTGTGATATAGTTAATTTAAAACTTTGTTAAGAAACGAATTTGTCTAAAGAGAATTTATACATGACCGCATTATATATGACTGGAGACTTCACGCTCTCTAATCTTTCAATTCAAATTAAAAGAATTCTTGAAATAAAAAATTCTTAGGATATTCTGGTCATATTTTATAAGATATAGGTATAAATAATGTTGATCAAAACGTGAGGTAAGTGAAAATGATATTTAAATATATATATGTTATGAATAATTTGTTTGTTGTTAGAGAAAGTGTTGATAAGGCTAAGGATCGATAAGATAAAGGGTTGGTACAGTCGTGATAAGAAAAATATAATTATTTACCATCAATTAGCTTTTATTTTCAATTACTTGAAGAAATATTACTCATTAGTTATTTTCACATTATATAGAATTTATAAAGTTAAGCCTATATTAGGGATTCAAAAAGATAGATATGTTAACTACGCATATTTACAACAAAACTGAAAGTCATTCTCAAAACGATGATAACCAAAAGTGAAAATATCAATGAATAAAAATAAAATATATATTTTTAAAATATAGAAATATTTGAGTTTTTATATTATATAATATATATATATATATAGTGTAGAAACTATATAACAAAATTATAACAGTGATTCTAATTTTAAAAACTTAAGGAGCAAACTGATAATAATGATAACTTATATCAGTTAGATTTGATTAGATTAGCAAGCTAAATCTAAATTAATTATTAATTATACTAATTATATATTATTAATTTTTATATAATTAATATTTTCATTTTTTAATTTAATTTAAATTAATAATAATAATAAAATTAATAATAATAATAAAATAATTTAATTAATATTTTAATTAATATATTATTAATTATTATATTAATTATACTAATTATAATTATTACTAATTATTAATTATAAATATATAATTAACTTGAGGATGTAATAGAAGTAAAGGATTTTTTTTTTTTCTCTCTCTATCTACAAATTAATAACATTTTACAAATTTTATAATTTGTATTTAAATGATCATAATAGTGAAGATAATTTTAATACAAAACTGGACTATAAAATTAAATAACTATTTATTATTATATATATATATATATATATATATATATATATATAGTGTAAAAACTATATAATAAAAATATAACAGTGATACTACATTTAAAACTTAAGGAGCAAACTGATCATAATGATAAATCATATCAAGTAGATTTGGTTCTACCTTATTTACAAAACTTTTTGTTTTCTTATTATTAGTTTGATTAATAGTGCATGGTTCTGTCTTTCTCTCTTTTTTCTAACTATCATATATATTCTCACTTCTATTATTCTATATATAGGATTAGAGTATGTCTAAATGACGTGTAAAAGCCGATACAAAAGACGTTACGTTGTAAAATTTTTATTGTTATTAATTATAAATATATAATTAAATAGATGATGTTTTAGAAGTAAAGGATTTTTTTTTCTCTCTATCTATACTAAATAATAACAATTTACAAATTTTATAATTTAAATTTAAATAATCAAAATAATGAAGATAATTTTAATAGAATACTTAACTATAAAACTATACAACTATTTATTTTTATAATTATATATATATATATATATATATTTGAAAATAGAGCAATCCATAAATAGATCTTTAATTAAAAAGGCATATTTCGAATCAAAATATAATATATTTTACCAATATTTCAGTTGGCTGAACGCCAACCTTTTTCAAGGTGTTATAACATATTTAATGTGTGTCAACAACAAAATCAGCGCCACATAATGTAAATAGAATTATGTTTAAAAATAAATTTTGCTTATATTTAATGGAGAGAAAAAACTTTTGATATAAATATATATTATAGACAAAATATTTTGAATATTAACAATATTGGTGAAATAAATTATATTTTAATCCAATATATGTCTTTTTAATTGAATATTTAAATATATATGTTAAATAATAAAAAGGCATCTCCTGTACGCGCTCACATAGCAGAGTGCTATCTGGTGGAATAAAAATAACCTAAACGCCTTTTCAATGATATTCATGTACTAATAGAGACATCTCTCCCTTTAAATATGTATTAGAACGTTGGGGCACTATTACATCACCCTAGTAAAATAATTATATATAGAAATATAGATGGAAAGCCATAGATTTGGCCAAGCCACTTTGCCAGCTAAACACCTCTTTGGCAGATTGTCAAGATTCCATTAGATCCCGTTTGGATCTCATGGAATAAAGTCCGCCCTAGACTGACGAGGGCCATTAGCCCGAAACCATGGTCTTTAGGTGGACGCTTTTCAGTTTGCCAAAGCTGGTGCTGTAGCTTTGTCACCGACCCGAGGCCGCTAGTTGCGGCGACGGTCAATAGATGGCGTCTAGTTTTGACGTCTATTTTGACGTTGTTGCATTTGCTCCCAGTAATAGTCAGACACAGTCAAGCATCCGTTTATCTCGAGATACTTCTCCAGGTACACACCACGTGCCGAGATCTACTAGTCAATTTTTTCTAATTACACAGTTAATGTCCTATATATACAAATATATATTTATATATATAATAAAAATATGTTTGGTCGCAGTGGTTACAGCCTTCTCCACGCTGACAAGCGCCAACAGCGCGAAACGCGTTCGTGGATGGCTTTTCTTGATAAATCAAGAAATTGGGTTGGCCAAATATCACGGAGAAAGCTAAATAAACGTTTAGTTTATTTTTGCTCCACTAGATGGCGCTCTGCCATCTAAAAACCACATGTGCTCGTGGTCAGGAGATGCCTTTTTTATTTTTAAATATATATTTACAGATGATAATGATAAAACATGCAAAATAAATACAGATGTTCAACCATTCACATACACAACAGACGGGAAAGGCTACCTTTGTCTCTTTAGATATAGAAATACTAGACGGGTGACCCGGGCTTCGCCCCGGGATTGACCCGTGTGCATATCTACCCGAGTGATATATATTTAGATAAGATATTTTTAAAATAATTGTTTGTTATTAGCATTATCTATTTGTTTGCATCAGCATAATATAATCTAATCTTTGATTGAGGGCGCTGTGTTCGTGAGTTAGGTAGAATAATTTGAATATATAGTTTTAATAATTGATTTATATATTTTTTAAAATAGCCTATCGTCTTTCCCGTATTTCTTTACCTATGTATGGAAATTTTGGTTTGAATTAGTGAACTACTGCGAATTTGTATACCGGACATACAAACAAACAAACATACAAACAAACAAACATACAAACATTGATTTTTTATATATATAGATAACAGTAGTTGCGAAAATATATCCCTATATATATCCCTAATGATAATAGTACTTACATATGTACATAGGTATGTGTATATATATACGCCTTAATAGTACAAAAGCTACATACCTATACTTCCGAAATTTGCGGACCTATAATGAGGTATTGTTAACAATAGATTATTTAAGGAGCGACCCGCTCCAACACAATAGTTACAAAATCCAAAAAGCGAGTGGGGGGGGCGGGCAAAGGTGGCGTGATCGTAGCCAACCAATAGAACAATAGGAGAGCGCCATTCCAAAAAAAAAAAAAAGCAAACGGTGACAGATATGAAGAATTATTAAGAACGCATGACGCTCGTAACTGTATATAGAATATTTGGTCGTAGAGGCACGGACTACACCACGATGACGAGGGCCAACAGCCCGAAACGCGTACGTGGTTGACCTTTCTCGATTTATCAAGAAATTGGGTTGGTCCAATATCACGGAACAAGTTAAATAAACGTTTAATTTATTTTTGTTCCACGGCACTCTGCCATCTAGAAATGCTCATATGAGCACAGTCAGGATATACCTTTTTTATTTTTTATATCAACACCTGACCTTATATATATATATATATTATTTTTATTGTTTTTTTTTTCACGTATAGAAAAATGTATCAAAAGAATTTCATTTCGAACAAAAAAAATATATAGACCTATTTCTTTTTATAAAAAATTAAATCAAATAACATTTTTAAAATAATAAAATTTGATTTCAATATTTCTTTGCTACCAGTTTTTAAAATATATATATATATACTATATTTCTCTCTATATTACAGGGTAATAATAAAACTAAAAGTATTTTCAGAAAACTAAATTATATGTGAAAAATAAAAATCATTGTTGGAAGGATGTCTAAAGTTTCTAAAATAGATTATTGATCTTTTGGTTAAAAAATACGTTAAAAGAGCTGTCAGAAGATGGATTTAGTCTATCAACCCAATATGGTAAAATACACGCAACCTTTTTATGTGTAAATACATACTTGTCGATATATGTAAATATATACTTTATATACATAATTTCATTTATTCTATTTTAAACATTTGTTTGTAATAAATTTGTATTTTGTGAAATTTAACGTGTGTTATTTAATACAAAATAGCTTGAGTTACTGTTTATTTTTTATATTATTATTTTAAAAAGCATTTTTAGATGAGTTTAGTCTATCAACCAATAGGTAATATACACGCAATTTCTTATTGTAAATGCTTTATTTTAGATATATGTAAATATACTTTATTTACATAATTATATTTATTCTATTTAGCAAGTTTTGTTTGTAATAAAATTGTATTTTGTGAAAAATAACAAGTGTATTTAATATAAAAATAGTTTGAGTTACTGTTTATTTTTGATATTATTATTTTAAATAGAATTTTAAATGTGTACATAAAATAGAGTTTTTCACGCTTTAAAAATATTCAATTTTCTAATTTTAGGTTTATTATTTATTTATGAAGGTGTTTTTAAAAATAGCTGATATATTTTAAAAATAAAAATGGTTAATAAATACACTCATGGATAAAACTTAGAAAGGTTGTACCTTTCAGCATGTGTATCGGGATTCAGAAAATTTTAAGTTAAAAAGTCGAGCTGCTTTATACACATGTAAACATATGGTGAACCTTCATTAAAAGCAGTCGCCTTCTTCTACCCATCATCATTGATTGGCCTGTACCACGTGTACTAAGTATAAAATATTTTTTGAAATGTTACATTTTATCTAAACTATTATACCAATATATATTGTTGAGTAGACAGCGCCGTGTCAAGGATGGCAAAATAGGCACGCTGGATTGGTAGAGATCTCTGTTTGACTTCTCTTTATTTACCTTAGTGTATTATAGGGGGAACAAGTAACATACATCATGCAACAGTTAACAACAGGGAAGATGCCTTCATTCCTGGCCACTAAGATGGGCTTCTTTTTTTCTTGGCTGGTCCGTCTTTAGCTATTACTGGCGCCCACACATGGGGTCCGACATGAACCTGCTAGCTACCACGGCGATGCTGAACCATCTCGTCACAACACTATACATGTTGCACCGTCCTGGAAGGTCATGTCAACATTTGATTTCTACATGTCTGAAGGCCTGATAAATTTTACTCTACATGTCTATATTATAGGTAAGATCACACACACACACACATAACGAATGATCATTATAAAAAACGAATATATTTCCACAAGAAAGTATTAACAAATTTTTCAATAATTTCATAAATAGACAGAGATATATATATAAGATATTTCCATAGAATGATAATAATTCACTGAGTATACCATCGCAGGGAATTATATGTAACGATACATATTATTATATACATAATGGTTAGCTTTTCTTGATTAATCAAGAATGGGTATTTGGCCAATTCTGGAATAATTAAAAATCAACGAGAATAGTTGATATTTATTCCGACAGATGGCGCAAGCCATCAACAACTTTCAGTTGCACGATAAGGAGATGCCCTTTTCTTAATATATGCACCTTATCCCAGTACAATTTCACATTTGTACTATTTTTTCATAAGTTTATATATATAATACATTTATATATCCTTCACACAATGGGGAGATATTTGTGATCATTATCAGCGCTTATATATATATTTTTTTAATAAAGGTTATATACTCTCTCTCTCTCATGGTCAAAATTTAAAGAAATGGAAAGTTTCTTTTATAGCCGGTCGTTTGCTTTTTTAAAGGAGACAAAAGTATTTTTGTTTACACTTGATTATCTCTTGTGTCTTCAATAAAGATACTGTGTATTAAATATCTTTCAGAGATGTTGTTTGAATCTCGATATACATGCTAATGTTACAACTTCCTTATGTTTTGTCCCCATGAGTGCATAATTACTAAACAAAAGGATAAGCATATATATACTGAGAAGTCTCGGCTAATAAGTGGCGAACCCTTTCGGCTGTTTTGTCAATATGATCAAATTTAGCGATTATAGATTTTTCTTTCCCTCTCTCCAATATACAAAAATTAAGCAATCAAAATAATTATCTTTACTAATGATTATAACTGAGGAGGGGGTCGGTAAAAGGGTGATTTGAACCGTTGGTTTTCGATTGCTACGACCTGGGATCGAATCCCGCATTGGACACTTTTTTTCAAATAAAAATAATTTTAAAAAATTGCTCCAATGACCCCTAATTCCTGCAAAAGTCCAACCCCACCATCAAGTACAAGTAACAAAACGGGGCTATGGCACATTTTAAAGTGCAAAAGTCGAACTGATTTTCACATACGTAGAAATGTGGTGCACTTACAGTAAAGGCAGTCGCCAACTTTGACCCACTATGATTATCATGGCCTGTACCACGTGTACTAAGGATAATTATAATAAAAAAATGATTATAACTTCAAATTTTCACTAATCGGTGGAACACAAAATAATTTTTAAACATTAATATATCCATTTGGAAGAATATATAATGAAATTTATATTAATTCTCTCTTTTTGCGGGAAAGGAAAATGACTCGTCTGATAAGATAAAACGTAATTTGGAAACAAAGAACAAGTCCGTCAGGTAATTGGCACCTGTTTACCTTACGCAAAAATAACCAACCACCACGACCTATTTTCTTAGCATCTTTTTATTCTTCCGCGAGAAAAAATAGTTACTTTTTCTTCGACAACTCTATCTAATATATATTATTTTATATATATATATAACATTTTTAGAGTAAGAATTTTAAGCTTTTAAAATCTTTTATGATATCAATAATATGTGTGTTCTTTATTTTTATCAACAATTATTTTAAAATAAATATTAAACAATTTGGATTATAAAGTCGTTTTTTATATATTCTATGAATTTATTATTATTCGATTATATATTCAATATTGTGAAAATATATAGTAAAAATAATAATTATAAAGAATCTAAAATCAATTAATAAAAAGTACGCTAATGTTTGAAAGTTAAGAAACAAACGGAGTATTAGAGGAATTAATCTAAAAAAGAATACATAGATCACAGAATAATCAATCGTGAGCGCTCTAAGCTAAAGGAGATAATAGGGAATTTATATTTTATTGAATTAATGTTTTCTCTATTATTATTGTTGTATACGTACTCCAGGCACCTGGTTTATCAATATATATTTATTGCTGTATAGTGTATGTATTATAAGGCAAACCACGTCATATATATATAAATAAATAGTTATCAGCGTCATAATCAATTATTTCTTAATAAATTGTCACCGTTTGCTTTTGTGAAGAATAAATACCCAAATATGGCCATTTCTCATAACCATCGGTGGTTCAGTGGTAGAATGCTCGCCTGCCACGCGGGCGGCCCGGGTTCGATTCCCGGCCGATTCATTTTTATTTTTTTTTACAATTTTTAAAACTCAATTATATATTATACAAGAATGACATCCACGGCGCCAATTTATAATTGTAACGAAAAGTATTTGAATAAAATCATTTAATCGGGTAAACTCCGGGCGTTGCCCGGGTCATTCGGCTAGTATATATATAAATAAAACATTAAAGCACGAATTTCTTCTAACTGCTTATGTTGTTTCTTATTTGTTTAATGTATATTTTTATTCAATGCTCTTTTTCTTAATTGTTTAGTTTCTTTTTGATAATTCTGTTACCTACTCTACTACAATTATTGTAAATAGTTTCACGCGCAATTATCCAGATCGGATATAGCGTGTGTTATTTACAACTGGTTATAAAATAATAAAGCACAAATGTTTCTTTTACGCATAAAAAACTTCTACTATTCTTATTTTTCGATAAAAATATTTTTATGTAATTTAACTGTCTTAAAGCTCATATTCAAAGTTTGCTTGAATACTATTTCTAATATCCCACTCTTCAGTGTAGCATTAATAAGAAGTATAGATAAAGAATTCTTCTTGGATTGAAATTAGACGAAAACATGGTGAAGGAAGACGAGTTTATTTTATATTAATAAAAGAAATTCGTCTTCCTTCACCGTGTTTTTCGTCTAATTAATAAGAAGTATTAGAGCTCTAAAAAGTGATCTGGTAGATTAAATTGGCAAACCCATGGGATGGTTCACCATTAATGAATCAAGCCCTCTCGATATTTTTCTATCGTTGTAAAGACATAAGAAGTTTGTTTTATGTATAAAAGTATAAAGTATGTATTCATGTCTTAATTAGTTTTCCTATTTAATGTATTGTTGAATTGAAAGTAAAACCTATTTATACTAAAATGTTTGTTTGATTAATATTAACGCTAACAAATTATTATTTGTAAAAATTACAGAAAGATAATGGGAGATTTGCCTATATTAACATCACACCTTTACTGATAATCTATATATTTATTACTAAAGATATACTTACAAGGCCAAATTGTAATATTAATAAAATATTTTCCAGCAATTCTCATTTTTAACTATATGTATATTATACATATTAAGATAGTAATATGCAAACATAGTAATTGTCAAGTTATTTTCATATTTTAAAAAGTTTCCAGTTATGCTTTATGCAAATCGTTAAAATAATATTGGTATAATATAAATTGGAACAAATTCAGATTGTTTCTTTTCAATTTAATAGAAATCATTTAGTGAAAAAAAAAGTATAAAAGTGAATTTTCGTACTAAGACCAGAGTAATAAATTAAGAAAAAGACATCTCTTGATCGTGTAAAAATAGTTGCATGACCAGGAGATTCTTTTGTTCCTTAAAAATTATTTTTGTTTTTCAAAAATTTTACATATCAGTGTAGAATTCCATCAAGCTATGTTTTTGAAATGTATTCTTAATACCTACAAAACCAGTGATATCTTTGCACTAAAGAATATTGTGGCGAAGAAATAATTTATTATTTAATTTTAAATATTCAATGAAAATGTTTAACAGATTGGAGAGTACTCTAATTTGTGAAATCATCATATATGTTCTTTAACTTGCTTGTTCGATATTCTCTAACTGTCCCGGTTAGTTGGGTCTGTGCTCCAGGAACCTTGGTTATAAATATATCTATCTCTCTATCCGTATATAGTTTTATTGGGGCTTTGCTGATATTTGCCCCTACTAGTCGTGCTGATGTCATCAATAAATACTTTCACATCTTCAGATATACAAAGAATAGATTTCTACGCTACAGTATATACATCCTGTAGTTTATCTTTATAAGATATAAACAATCTTGTTGTAATGAGACAATATTGTTACGTCGTACCCAGACGCTATTCGTGTACTTTGTCTACTCAGGATGCCACAGAGATACACATGTGAGTTCGAAGGGATGCAGCTAAAGTTAGCGCTTTATTGATTCGTACTTAACAGAAGGAATACAACAGTGGGACTTGCCTTCAACTTCCCCGTCAGAAGAATCCTTGGCGCCATGGATGTCCTCTTGTGAAGCTTCCCGTTCCACACTGTACACGCCAGCCTGGACTTACACCGTCTTGTAGGTCGCTCCGATGTCAGTCTCTTCTGGCACCGCCTTGTTGGATCATCCACACGCCCGGAGGCAAGTCGCCACGTCTTCTCCTTGCCGCAGATGTCACACCCTGGAATGCTGTTTTTAGCGCCTGCCACATGGCAGCTGAAGTCCACCCCTCTTTCGCCAACTTTACTCTGGTATCTTGGCCTTGTCATCCGTGTTACAATATATTTTTACACAGAGTAGTGTTTAACAAAGAGAATACTAAAATATCAAACAGGATTCTAATATTTATCCTTTTATTACCTATATTTCATTTTGTCTTTGTGTATTTTGCTTTCAAAGAATCTCAAAACGAATATATACACATTGTTCCACCCAACTCTCAAAAGATACAGAAACCCAATTTTTGATCAATAAACTCACTTCTAGTGGATATCCGAAAAACTTTATATTAAGACATTTCCATAATCCCTCTCTTATAAGAAATAATCATGTTTATATATCAATATGTATATTCCTCTATTCCCATAGTAGTACCAATATAGCCAGAATTTTAAGCAAACACGGTATAAGAACATACTATGAAAGCAACCCGAGTATAGCAACCATAATAAGAAACCCTATTACAAGAAACAGTATTCCTATAACAAAACTATACAATAGCAAAGCAGTATATTCCATACCATGCAACCAATGTAATAATGTATATGTAGGTGAAACAGGCAGACATATAAAAGATAGAATAGACGAACATAGAAGAAATATTAAAAACAAAGACCCCAAATCTCTAGTAGTACAACATATTAGAAACACAGATCACGATTTCAACCTAGCAAACCCTAATATTCATTATACAAACATAAATAGTAAATACAAAAGATTAATACTGGAAACACTGATTTCATCAAAATATAATAGTATAAATAGACACATAGATATCCCGGAGACATATGATAGGCTGGTCCAAATACTAAAATAGAATTATCCGTTTTCTCTGCATCACACCACTAAACAATTTTGCATATAATAATATAAACCAATTGAATGATTTACATAGCAATAATTTTTCTTAAATAATAAAATATAAAACTACATAAATAATCCTAGATATGCAAAAAATAGCTTATATATATATGTATAGATAAATATAGGGCATATACTGGATATAAATTATTGGTCAACTAGTATTTCTAGGGGCAACACGCCTCTCTTTATCAAGGCTTTTCTTTGATTTAAACTAAATCACGTGGGTATGCGATCCACTCACGCTATACAAGACCAAAGCGAGAAACCATTTAAAGAAAATATTTATAACTGTAAATACATGACTACTTAAAATTATATCCATTATTCCTGTAGAAGGGCAGCTTACGCCCGAAAGCTCGAATTTATTTTTCAAATAAAGAAACTTATCCTTTTTGAATCTTTTCGTTATTATAATTATACTTTCAAAGAATGCAAATTCTGTGTATAAATTCCGTTTCAATTTGTTAAAACTCCTTCTGTTGTATAATTTTTGTATAGGACGAAAGGTGTTATTGAGGACATATATATGCATGTATCATATATGATTACTATAATATACAGGAAATTGTGACACCTATATTGTATGTTCTCAACCTGCTGCCGCACCCTGTATATATGATCGAATTTGTTAATCTGAACATAAAATAATAAATATTTTGCTATAATTTATAACTTGAATATTGATTATTAATGTATTTTAAAAAAATCATTTTCCTATGCTGACTTCGTAGCCAAATCCAAGTCTATATATAATATGTATATTTGTATTGGCGACCAGCTCGTGCGCTCTAGTTTAGAATATATACCGTGTTAATCTTCCAGACGCTGCCCAGATATCTATATGCGTCCATAAAAAGTTTATGAGCCAATATATATTATTCGCCGTTATGTATAAAGTAATTATATTATGTATTATTATGTATTCGACGTAATAATATTATTCGCCAAATAATAAGAAAAACAACGTTTTAAAAAAACACGAACTTTTGGGATAACCTTATAATATATATTGATATAATATATTGATTATATTGAACACAACACAGTTAAAAACTTCGTTTGATATGTAAAAATTAAGTGTTAACAATAAAAAATGAAAATGCTTATTATAATGAAATATATAATAAATAAAAGGCAATTTAGGTAATTTTCCTGATATAATTCGAAGGGAGAAGAAAAAGGTTTACAGTATAAATCCTCCAGACGCTGCCCAGATATCTATTTGCGTCCATAAAAAGTTTATGAGCCAATATCTTTAAGGAAAGCAATCACCGTCTGCTTATTGAACTCCTCGTTCCGGTCAAATTTGACTGCTGATTTCCATCACCAATTCTCCTCTGTGTATTCTTCATAGAATCATCCCTTTTACACACACATATATATATATATATATTTATAAAAGATGCATATATTGGATTTCTAATTATTTTATTGTTCCAATATTTCGAGGGGCAACTCGCCTCTCTTTTACGAGGATGTTTTTGTTTTTCACTAGAACATGCGCGCGCGCGCGTACACCACTCTCGTTCTACAAGGCCAATGAAAGAATTGTATCTTTGATTTAACTATTGTATTCAGTTTATATACAGCAAATAATTATATTTAATATTATATATTATTATTTTATCTATAAAAGATATAGAGATTTATATACAACAGTGTAATTGTAAAAAATAGTGTGCTTACATATTAATTCTAAATTTAAAAATATTGAAAGTAAAATAAATGAGTAAATTAAAAGTATATATATATACATAGTTATTTATAAATAATTAAGATATGAATTCTTTATAAATTTCTGGAAAATCAATTTTTCTGTTTATACTCTGTTTGTCTTCGGCAGAAGCCCAACTTTCTAAAAACAGTCTACTATGCTTTTCTGTTATATTTTTGTATATAATTGTGGTCTGCTTGAAATCTGGTATATGGCTATTGTTAAGGGAGTGGTCTACTAGTAGGGATAATGGTTTGTAGTTTTTTAAAGCTGCTTTATGTTGATTGATACGATCTTTAAGTGATTTACCTGTTTCTCCAATGTATGTAGCTTGACATGTCTGGCAGGGAATTTTGTAAATTACATTGGTTGTATTTTCTTGGTTTGAAATATTTTTTGTATCTGAGTGGCGTAGGATTTGTCGTAGATTTTGTGTAGATTGATATGTTGTAATTATATTATATCTCTTTAAAATTCGGGCAATTCTCTCTGAGCCGTAGCTATATGGAATAGAGCAATATCTTTTTTGAGACTGATCACGACTATTATTTGAAGGTATAGCTCTTTGTTTATAAAAATGTTTTTCAATAAATTTTTTTGGATAATTATTATTTATTAATTCTTTGAAAATTCTATTTCTTTCTTCTGTTGCACTATTTCTATTTGAGTGGTGTGTTTCTATTCTTTTAGAAAGAGATTTCACTACAGCTATTTTGTTATGTATGGGACCAAAGGAGCTGAAATTTAAATAGTTTCCGGTGTGAGTGGGTTTCCTGTAAATGCATGTTTCGATGTTATATTGATTCCTTTTAAGCTGGATGTCCAAAAAGGCTAGGGAATTATTGCTTTCTTTTTCATATGTGAACTTTAAAAAAGGTTTGAGACTATTGAGAAAGCGTATGAAGCTGTCAATGTCTATTTCTGTTAGACAAAAAATGTCATCAATATATCGTAGCCATAATATTATTTTAAATTGGTTTGAATTAATTATTTTTTCATCTATTTCATTCATAAATATGTTGGCTAATGCAGATGAAATCGGGTTGCCCATTGGTAGGCCTTTAATTTGTCGGAAGAATCTGTTTTTGAAACTGAAATAACTATTGTCTAAACAAAGTTTCATTAAATCTATTAATGCTTCTTTAGAGAGGGGCATAACTATTTCTGGGTGGATTTCAAGAAATGATTGGAGGGCCAGGAGTGCTTCATCGTGCGGGATTGAAGTGTATAGAGATTCTATATCGAAGGAAACCATCCTGCTCTCATTTGATATTTGAACGGTTTTGATAGCTTCAACAGCTACTATGGGATTGGGGACTGTGTGAGGTAGTTGCTTTTGGAATGGAGAGATGACTGAAGATAGAAATTTCGTGAGGGGATAAAGAGGAGAACCAGCATAGCTCACTATTGGTCGTAATGGGATGTTGGGTTTATGGATTTTAGGTAGGCCGTAAAAGTTGGGTAGAGTTTTTTCTTCTGCTTTGAAATTTTCGAACGATTTTTTATTAAGCTTATGTGTGCGTATAATTTTATTTAGTTTTTTATTAAATTCTTTAGTGATATTAGGTAATGGATCTTTTGATAATTCTTCGTAAATTTCTTTATCTTGCAGTAATTGTTCGATTTTCGAGTTATATTCAGAGGTATCCATGATTACAGTATTCCTTCCTTTATCGGAAGGTGTTATGATTATATCTTTGTTCTCTCTTAATAGATTAATTGCTTTTCTTTCATCTTGTTGTAAATTGGTCTTATTTTGTCTTTCTATTTTCTTAATAATCGGTGTTATTTCTGTTCTAATTCTAGATTTATCGTCATCGGGTAAAAGCTTTATAGAATTTTCTATAGAGGCTAATGTTTTAGGAATATGCATTTTTTGTGATGGAACAAAATTCAATCCTTTAGATAAAATTGTTATAATATCAGGAGAAATCGACTGTTTTGAAAGGTTCACAACATGATGTGGTTCAGGTTGTATTTTTTGTGTCCATTTATCCAGTTTCTTTGATTGAATATTGCGAATTAATGTTGTTTTGTTTTGACATTTGGTGTCCAAATATTTATTCAATTTGTCGAACAGATCATTAGGTAATATTCCCTTCAACTTGGGGATTAATATTTCCATCTTCATTTTATAATTATTTAAATAATAGTGGCAGTTTTTTATTCTCGCATTTAAAAGTTTTCTGCCCGTTTCTAATATAATCTTTCTTGAAAATTTTGTTCTAACAGGGTCTTTAAGGATCAGTGAAGGAGGAATTATTCTTGAGTCGAGACATCTGTGATTGAAATATAAGTGAAGTTTCCAACTGTTGATAGCTAACTGAATTCTTTCAATTGTTCTTGCTAGGCGAAGAGCTTCTGAACCAAAACTGGTTGATATCATTTTGAAGATTTGGCAATCCATAATTAAAATTATATTTATAAAAGATGCATATATTGGATTTCTAATTATTTTATTGTTCCAATATTTCGAGGGGCAACTCGCCTCTCTTTTACGAGGATGTTTTTCCAGAATTGATTTTCCAGAAATTTATAAAGAATTCATATCTTAATTATTTATAAATAACTATGTATATATATATACTTTTAATTTACTCATTTATTTTACTTTCAATATTTTTAAATTTAGAATTAATATGTAAGCACACTATTTTTTACAATTACACTGTTGTATATAAATCTCTATATCTTTTATAGATAAAATAATAATATATAATATTAAATATAATTATTTGCTGTATATAAACTGAATACAATAGTTAAATCAAAGATACAATTCTTTCATTGGCCTTGTAGAACGAGAGTGGTGTACGCGCGCGCGCGCATGTTCTAGTGAAAAACAAAAACATCCTCGTAAAAGAGAGGCGAGTTGCCCCTCGAAATATTGGAACAATAAAATAATTAGAAATCCAATATATGCATCTTTTATAAATATAATTTTAATTATGGATTGCCAAATCTTCAAAATATATATATATATATATAGTTTATTTTAAACTGTATAATAATGATACTTTTAGTATATGTCACATATCTTCCAATTAGTTAGACCCGATACTTTATAAGATCATACCCTTCTATTAAAATGTACACTGTTCCTATTTGCTACCACCCCTATATTTTGTATGTATGCTATATCTTTATTAATATAACCTGTACACCCTTATTTGTATTTAAATTTAAAATGGTGACGTCAAAATAAAAAGCCAAAGAGTGGTCGGTCAGCTGGTGGCAGCTGGGGGCAGAGGAGGAAAATGCCAACGCCCAGATGGGGGCCTCCCTTCAGGGCTTTTTATAGACGACTCCTGTAAACAGGACAGATTTTAGCAGGGGGTCAGCGGCAGTATGTGCTACATGGTGTCCATCCGCACACCGCTTCTGTCTCTCTCGGTCTCTCTCTCCATGTCTCGGTGATAGGAATCCAAGTTTGTATCATGGCCTCCACCTCTGTCCCGTGGGCTATCCCCGATCACTCTCGGTGCTAACATTTAGCCCCTGCCTCTGCTTCTTGTTGTCCGCGTGTGGGAAGAACATCAACACTCGCCTCACGTACATGACTGCCAGTTTATCCATACGTCGACAGGATCATTTGCTACAATATTATATATATATCTGTGTGTTTGTGTGCAATAGTTACCAAGGTATTATTTGAAAAAGGTAAATAAAATTCAGGAGAAAGGTTTGATTTATTTTAGATTATTTAGAAAAAAGTATATATACTTGTATTTGCTCGTTGAAGAGCAGATATTCGCTCAAAAGCTTGCAAAAATAATAAATAACAGAAATCTTTTACCCGAATTCTATTTTCTCTTTTCATATATACACGTATATATAATTTTTAATTAAAAAGGCATTGGATCAAAATATCATTTATTTTACCAATAAATAAATATTTATTTATAGATTGCCCCATTTTCAAAAATATATATATTAGGGAAAAAAATATTTTCTGTTGATTTTAGAGAATTTTAAATAGATTTATTGATCATTCACTTGATCCCGGAATCCATGAGCATGTGACACTGCATTCGTGGCAATTATAATAAAAATAGTTCAGATCATTATTGCTTTAATTTAGCTTACAAAACACAAATAAAATAATCTGTGAAAATATTGCCTGATTTAAGGCGTAAGAATAAAAAAAAAAAGAAAAACTTATTTACATAATTTACAAAAAGGTTTGAGCCGGCCAACGAGAAACAACAACAATCTGTTTTATATAGGGAAAGTCCCGACATCTGGTGGTAGATATAAACATAATATTTGAATCTATAAATATAATTTTAAATAAAATAATATTTTTATATAACATATATATAATATTTATTTATATTTGCATTTCACTGTGGTATTGGATCATTTATTCCCACCTATGTAAATATTTTAACTCAAACAACATTTTATAAATATAAAGAAATATAGTTATAAATATTTAGTTCCAACAAACCGATCTATTCAATATCATACACAATATGATTATATTCATAAAAAAAGGACAAAATTCTCTCAAATACTCTATGAACTATTGTTGAATAGTAAAATAGTTAAAAGTGAATAAAGTTCAGGGTTGGAGTTCTAATCCCAATTGTCTTCGTATTTTTTTCTCGCCAAAAGAAAAGATTTATTAGATTTACCCAGTACTCCGGTCCCTGGTCAAATTTTATTATGGAAAAAAAGTCGCTCTCACAGAAATTGGACGTAAATCTATGATAATGCGTTTTTTCCTAATCTCTAGAGAATTTTTCTGTATTTTTAACTTATATATTTGTTAGTTAAAACTTTTCACTATATGCACAAGTATAGTAAGTACCATTTTAAACCATAATTAAACAGATATATAACTCTATAAATAAATATAGCAACATATATTCATTGAAATCAATTTTAAAAGGTTCTTTATAAGTAAAAACCTATTCAAAATCTAAAAATATTCTTATTCGTCTGATATAAACTAAGATATTAATAGATTTGCAAGAATATAAGAAATTCTTCTGAAAATAGACCAATCCATATTTAGATCTTTAGATAATAAAAATACATATATTGGCAAATGGAAGCCAACTGAAATATTGGTAAAATGAATGACATTTTGATCCAATATATGCCTTTTTAATTTAAAATATATATATATATATATGAGGCATAAAGCCATATTCACAAGATACAAAGATCTATTTGGAGAAGAGAATAAAAAAAATCCAAAGATATCTATCAGTAAATTCATAATAATGTATATTTCGTCTCTTGTAGAATTTATTTATTTAAAAAAAAGTTGGCACATTTTCAGTAAGTCTCGCTATTTTTATTTTTGAATAAAGTTGAAATTAATCCAATTAGTGTCTTCAACCAAGCACGAAGTGGGGTCATATAGTTTCCGACTGAATGAAACCTATTTTCTCCATATATTTATGTTAGAAATTTTATTATTTGGCTGGTATACAGAGATAAAAAGATAAGACAAATGGTTTTAATACCAAACTTTATATATTAGTTTTTTGTTTAGAGTTCTTATTTGAAAATATGAACTATTAAAAATAGATATAGAGTAGTGCGCCATCTATATTCGAAAAGATAAACTAATATTAAGAAAAAAAAATCCTTATCGTGCAACTGAAAGTTGCTGATGGCTTACGCCATCTATCGGAATAAATATCAATATATATCGCCATAGATGGCGAAATCCATCAACAACTTTCATTTGCACGATAAGGAGATGCCTTTTTCTTAATTTATGCACCTTATCCCAGTACAATATTACATTTGTACTATTTTTTCACATTAATCTTAACTTGACAGTTCATTTAAAAATTTGAGAACAATTTTATACTGCTCCTACTACAATGGAACAATATTTGGAACAATATTAGCCAGGTTCTTCTAATACTTGTATCATTGCAATATGGCCAATGTGTAAAATTGTTTTATGTGTTACATAAAAAGGAAACGGTGTCGTTTTTTTTTATAAATGGTTTATTTTTTCTAATAAACTATCTAAGCATGAATGTCTTTTTTTTTTTTTCAATAAAACTGGTAGATAAAACTAGAAAACCTGCTGGGAGGGTTCACCAATGATGATACAGGTCCTTCCAATATTTTATACTTGTTATAGAAGTAATAAAACAATTTTACTACTCTTATATAAATGCTAAAAATAATGGAAGGGCCTGGATCATCAGTGGTGAACCCTCTCAGCAGGTTTGCCAGTTTTATCTACCATACCTCTCTCATAATGTATTGAGTTATATATTGTTGCATCATGGCTAATGTGAACCTATTTTATTTTAATTTGTAAATTTATTTTTCATATATTTCAAATTCAAATTTATATTTTATATTTATTTATTTTATTAAACAGAATATATGTATTATAGAATCACCATTTGTATTTTGGTACACTGTGTGACTTCACTGCTCTCTTTGTTGTGAGAAATAAATAAAGGAATCTATAGGCTACTTAAAGTAGAGTTATCTCATTATTCCCTTATAAAATTTGTAGGATGGTTGAAACACGCTCTGGTAAGATACAAGACCCGGCACATAAGAAAATCAAGGTTGAAGAGTCTGCCAAGCCGCAACCTGGTGCAACAATAAATACTTGTATATCGGTATTGCAGATTATGCTAGCAGAACTGATGGGAGGGTTCACTAATAATGATAACCAGGCCTTTCCAATATTTTTCAATTTTGTAACAAAGGCAGTATAGATATTTTGTTTCTTTTCAAAAAGAAACGTTATTTCAATACAAATTTCACATTTTCAAAATATATTTAGCCTCCTATGTCTAATATAAGAATCGAATTGCAATATTTGGTTATTATTACACAAAAGCATAGTCATATATATGATTTATGCTGTTGATTTTGGAATATTATTGTTATAAAATTATTACTTGCTGATTGATATAGAGAATTGAGCATTTGCTTGAGGTTGGTATACATGAGTATTTAAATTGCAGTCGTGATAAAATAATAAAACATATTTACAATTAGCTTTAATTGAGCTTGAGGAATATAAAATATACCTATTTTGAGAAAGCAATACCTTACTTAAGGCGTGAAGAATAAAGAAAACAAAAGACTTATTTACATATCTACAGAAAGATTTGAGCCGGCCAGCGGGAAACAACAACAATAGGTTTATATAGGAAAAGCGGCGACCTCTGGCATCGACTTTACAGAATATTTTATAATAGAAATTATAAATTTAAAATTAAATAGAAGTTTATATTTAACATATATATAGCAAACATATCTTCCATGTATTCCTAATCAAATACCTGGGGATATATAAGTGTAAATATCAATCAACTAATCAATGATATCATTTCAATTGATTTAAAATCTTCAGGATATGAATTAGATAATACAACAGATTTCTAGAGATGGGTTTCTTTTCAAAGAAAGAACTTCACCTCCAGAAACCTCTCTCTGCTGTATTATTTTATTTAATAAATGATTTTTAAGACCTGTAGTTGATTAATTAAGTTTTTTTACAACGAGCATTCTATTGTTTCAATTAGATAGGTGCTAGAGCTTTCACAAGTGAAATTTCACTATTCGACAGACTGAATAATAACGATTTCCACTTAAAATCTAGAATTTCTTATCGAAAAAAGATGTATTTGAAGAAAATATTTTTAATTACATATCTTTCAAAACTTTAAATCAAAATACACTTTTATCTTATAAGTAGATTTTCTTGAGAGATACAGAAAAGGAGTAGGGAAAAAGCCAAAAAGAAATTAGAATTATATGGGAAATATGTATATATAGAGCGATAATTATTTTGAAAGAATAATATATATATGAGTCAGTAAACTACTTGTATTTAAGACATTGTGTTCTCTAATCAAAACCCATATATCAAATTTACATTGAGGCGTTAAACGAGGGCTGTTCTATAAGTAAGGTAAAAAAGAAAAAGAAATAAAAAACTTGTGTTTATAAAATGATGTTTTTTTTGTTTAAACATAGTCTCCGTTTAGCACCACACACCTGGTCCAGTGATGTTCTCAATTTTATCCTCTCGGTAAAGTTTGATGTTTCGAGGTCCTCAAAGTATCCATCTACATCGTCAATAACCTCTTCATTTGATGAAAATTTCCTCACTCCCAGCTATTTGTTTATATTAGAGAAGAGGAAGAAGACACATGGGGCTTAATCTGGGGAATAAGGTGGATGAGGGACCAATTAGAAACCTAATTCGAACAATTTGGCAGCTGCTACATTCAACATATGAGGCGGAGCATTTTCGTGGTGAAAAAGCATCTTTTCCCGGGATATCTCAGACGTTTCGCACGCAATTCTGCATTTAATCGATCCAGAAGTTTTGTATAATACTCTCCTGTTATTGGTTTTTCATTTTTAATGTAGTCAAATATAATTATCTCTTGGGAATACCAAGAAACAGTGACCATCACCTTTCCGGCTGACATAACAGTCTTTTTTTTTTTTTTTTTGCGGAAAAGCCATTGCTCGAAGCATTTTATATATTTATAAATGTATGTAATTCTGCTGTTCTCAAAGCTTATGTCCATAGTTCATCTAAAATACCCATTCAGAGAGTCTAGCATCAGTTTCACTATAAAAGGGAGTTCGAAAAATGCAATATAAGAGCGGTATGGTAGATTAAACTTTTCTTTTGCAGTAAGGAGAGTAGAAATTGTTTATTTAAAAAAATCATACGCGTCTATAATAGTTTCGAATTTTGATAACAGTCTTTGCCTTCTTTCGATTCCTTTCCCCCGGACATGCCCACTGCTTTGACTACTCTTTGGACTCTGGTGTGTAGTGGTGTATACAGGTTTTATCTATTGTCACAAAACGACGCCAAAAGTCCAAAAGATTAAGAGCGATTAACGATAAATACTGTTGGAAAATGTTTGCCCGAATGCGTTTTTGGTCGATCTTGAGCAATTGCGGCACCCATATGGCACACAGCTTCTCATCTGTAATTTCACATGAAGGATATGGTGTTGCCTGTCTAATGAGATGGTCTCAGCTATCTCACGTATCTTCACTCGTCGATCTCACATAACGATGCAAAGGGGTTTTGATACCATTTCTGGCGTGGCTACATACATAGGCCGACCGAGACGTTGTTCATCTTGTGTTGATTTTCAACCACGTTTAAATTCATTTATCCAGTAATAAATGGTATCAAATGATGGGGTTGAGTCTCCATGAACTTTGTTCAGCTCGGCTTTGAATTGGGAAGCTGCCAATGTTTAAAAAACAGCTCTCTCTCTCTCTCTCTCTCTCTCTCTCTCTCTCTCTCTCTCTCTCTCTCTCTCTTGACGACATATAAAGGAACCTCCTTCACCAGGGAGATAGGTGTCGCCATCTATATTCTTTGTGCCTTACTTATCGAACACACACAGTCCTCGTATTATAAACTCTTTTTAATACAAATTTAGACTCTTAGACCAGCATACCCTATCACTGAGTGCTAGTAACCAAACAGGACACTGGTACAGAAAAAGCAGTAGCTAAAACCCACCATGATAATCATGTTCTGTAACAGGATTATTTGGGATGAGTAAGAAAAAAAAAGAAAAAAAATCGTTTCAATATTCTAAGAATTTATGAGACTTTGAAACTATTATAGACGCGTATGATTCTTTCAAAAATTAACCATTTATACTGCCCATGCTGCAATGAAAAATTAATGGGAGGGATTGGTTCAGCAGTGGTGAACCACTGTTACAGTAAAGGCAGTATAAATTGTTTAATTTTTGAATGATTCATACGCGTCTATAATAGTTTCAAAGCCTCATAACAGATGATGCGCTAATATATCATATTCTAAAACTTGAACGGACTATTGCTTTGACATAATTATTGATTTATTTCTTATTTACGGCGAGCACCACCCTATGGCGACCGAACCTAGACGCTATTGTTGTTATTTGACTTCTTTGCCATCTACCAGACCTTATTGTCATTTCTAAACTTTTTACCATCTACCAACCCGATTACCGTTTTTAGACTCTGCCATCTACCAGACCTTATTGTCATTTCTAAGCCTTTTTTGCCATCTACCAATCCGATTACCGTTTCTAGACTTTTGCCATATACCAGACCTTATTGTCATTTCTAAACTTTTTTGCCATCTACCAGACCTTATTGTCATTTCTAAACTTTTTTTTGCCATCTACCAGACCTTATTGTCATTTCTAAACTTTTTTGCCATCTACCAGACCTTATTGTCATTTCTAAACTTTTTTGCCATCTACCAGACCTTATTGTCATTTCTAAACTTTTTTTGCCATCTACCAGACCTTATTGTCATTTCTAAACTTTTTTGCCATCTACCAGACCTTATTGTCATTTCTAAACTTTTTTGCCATCTACCAACCCGATTACCGTTTCTAGATTCTGCCATCTACCAGACCCTATTGTCATTTCTAGACTTTTTTACCATCTACCAACCCGATTACTGTTTCTAGACTCTGCCATCTACCAGACCTTATTATCATTTCTAGACTTTTTTGCCATCTACCAACCCGATTACCGTTTCTAGACTTTTCCCATCTACCAGACCTTATCGTCATTTCTAAACTTTTTGCCATCTACCAACCCGATTAACGTTTCTAGACTTTATCATCTACCAGACCTTATTGTCATTTCTAAACCTTTTTGCCATCTACCAACCCGATTACTGTTTCTAGACTCTGCCATCTACCAGGCCTTATTGTCATTTCTAAACTTTTTTTTGCCATCTACCAACCTGATTACCGTTTCTAGATTCTGCCATCTACCAGACCTTATTGTCATTTCTAGACTTTTTTGCCATCTACCAGACCTTATTGTCATTTCTAAACTTTTTTGCCATCTACCAGACCTTATTGTCATTTCTAAACTTTTTTTGCCATCTACCAGACCTTATTGTCATTTCTAAACTTTTTTGCCATCTACCAGACCTTATTGTCATTTCTAAACTTTTTTGCCATCTACCAACCCGATTACTGTTTCTAGACTCTGCCATCTACCAGACCTTATTGTCATTTCTAAACTTTTTTTGCCATCTACCAGACCTTATTGTCATTTCTAAACTTTTTTTGCCATCTACCAACCGTTTTTCAGACTTCTTTGCTATCTTCCTAACCTGTTTTCTGTTTCTAGACTTCTTCTACCAGTCCCAATTGTCAATTCTAGACATTTTGCCATCTACCAGACAGGATTTGGTCATTGCTTGATTGATATACACTCTCATTAAAAATATAAATTATTATTATATTGTAAAACTAACAATTCAAAAAATATTTATTTTATTAGAAAACTTAGCACAATTAATAAATAATTAGTAACTTCTTAATAAACAACGAAGTTGTCCAATGAATATGCAAAAAAGGTAATTATTTATCAAAATATTATTTGAATTTCAAAATGGAAGCTTCTACCTAATTAGTAAAATTCTCATTAAAAAGGTTTCAGAAGATAAGAAGTGGGAAAAAATGGAAACTTTTTTTGAAGATATTCGTTTGATAAGGCACGACAGTCTTTAGGTTTTATTTTGTTGGTAACGATAACAACCAATTTACCATATGTGAAAATGTATTGTGAGTTGTATCAATTTACATCGTTTATGTATTACAGCAGACATTAAACTATTCAACTCACGGTATTTTCTTCATTTTCAAATAAAACAATAGTCAAGATATGCCATTTTATTTTTAATATTAAAATACCTGGACCATTTGTTTTCTTATTTTTTGTTCCACGCGTCTAGCGTCTTTACGGAATTTTGGCTTTAAATACTCCTTTCATAATTTCTCAGGAAGTCTCTAGAACCAAATTTTTGGTCGTTGAGGTATCACCTTGCACGAAGCTGACGAGGGACAACAGCAAGAAATGCGTTCGTGAATGGCTTTTCTTGATTTATCAAGAAAATGAGTTGGCCAAATAAAACGGAACAAGTTATATCAACGTTTAGTTGATTTTTGCTCCATTAGATGGCGCTCTGTCAAATAAAATGCTCATATAAACAGGCAGGATATGCCTCTTTTGTTTTTATTATATATGGTGAAATAATATATATATGGGTTAGCCAAATATCAGGAAACAGACTAAATCAATGTTTAGTTGATTTATGTTCTACCAGATGGTGCTCTGCCTTATGTAAAGCACATGTGCTCCTGTTCAGGATATGCCATTTTTATTTTTAATATCAACACCTGACCTTTTTTAAATTTTGTTCTATTGGTATATATATATATGTTATATAAAATATTATTTTAATTTAAATTATAATTTCATAGATTTAAATACTCTGCTAAATCGACCGCCAGAGGTCATGCTTCCCCTATAAAAACTCGTTGTTGTTCTTCCACGTTGGCCGGCTCAAAACTTTTGTACATTATGTAAATAATCTTTTGTTTTTCCTTTGTTCTACTCGCCTTAAGCCAGGCAGTACTTCAATCAAATTATGTTTTTCATATATATTCCTTAGCTCAATTAAAGAAATCTCTGATCAAGACTTATTATTATTTTTGCCACGACTGCATCACCATAGCATAATCTCAACAATTTCAAAATCAGCAGAAAATCTCATTCATTTTCTTTATTAAATATAATATATATATATATATATATGGTGGAACTTTCTTTTCTGTAAAGGACACCTAATTTACAGAACAAAAGTGTCCTTTAGAGAGAGGTATCCTCTTAGTGTATTTTCTAAATTGTAAAGCTTCTAATAGTAAAAATAGGAATTTTGGTGATGGCAGATGTCTGCTAATTAACATGATGTACTAGCGCGTCATCTTTTATAAGAAATTTTAACTATTTTCGAATTCATTGAATCAAATAACGTTAAAATATTTGCAGAGTTTCTTTATTCAGATATTAGGAGACAAGCTTTCACGCGGTCGTGTTTCATCAGGCCACTGGCTCCGTAAAAGCGTTTAATTCAATTTTTCGGATGGTTCAAAATCACATAAATAGGTACCGCTCAACAAGAGCAACCTAGTTCATGATAATTGAAACAGTGAATAATATGTGAAGGTTATTCACATATTAAACAAATTTTAACGCGGAATTCAATCCCGGTTCATGACTGTCGGGAATCGAGCGTGTTACCCTTTCATCCACCGACTTTATTTTTTTAAAATTCAATTATAATATTATTTGCATCAATATTTCAAGTACAAATATTTTTGACGTGTATGATTCTTAAAAAAATAATTCTACTGGCCTTATTGTAATGATAAATTATTGGGAGAGCCTGGCTCATCAAAGGTGAATCCTCCCAGCTTTTTAATATTGTAGCAACGTATTTTTATTTTATTAACAGAGTATACTTTTTTATAAAATTTTACACAAATAAATTTACTGGCAATGCGTTTCTTTTAAATATCATTATGATATTTAAAAGAAACGCATTGCAAGTAAAATTATTTGTGTAAAAATTTAACGATAGATGGCAATTAAATTTAATTTACTAATACTTTTTATGTTTACATTTTGCTACTATGTAAACTTCCCTCGTTGCTTATCTTTTGTTTATCATTCATAGTTTGTACTTTCCTTAAATCAATTTTTGTGTTATCCTGGAGTTTTTTTTTTTTTTTACTAATTTTACACGTGGTAATATATTGTCAGAGATTTTCTTTGTGTCAACGGATACTAGGATTAGAGTTACCAATAACTATCTTGCGAGGTGCAGTTTTCTAACTTTATTGACCATATACAAGCCAAAACAAGTCTTCTTTTATAAAGTCAATTTTTGCCATATATTTACCTACAAGATTATTATGGATGGAAATTTTGCCGGGATGATATTGATCTAAAGAGACAAGGGTCGCCTCTCCCGTCAAAATATACGTAAAAACCAGACGTCATCTATATTATAGCCATAGATTTGGCCCAGCCACTTTGCCAGCTAAACACCTCTTTGGCAGATTGTCAATATTTCATTAGATCCCGTGTGCATCTCATGGAATAAAGTCCGCCCTAGGCTAACGAGGGCCATTAGCCCGAAACCATGGTCTCTAGGTGGACGCTTTTCAGTTAGCCAAAGCTGGTGTTGTGGCTTTGTCACCGACCTGAGGCCGCTAGTTTGCAGCGACGGTCAATAGATGGCGTCTGGTTTTGACGTCTATTTTGACGGGAGAGGCGACTCTTGTCTCTTTAAAGATTATTATAAGAAATTTACATAACAAATTTGTAAATAGAGATATCAAAACTATGCAAATATTATCCTAAAGATAGAAGTTGTCTGGCGGGTATTCATATTTCTGTGAAAAAATAGACACTTCGGCCAGTTAGAGTTTTTTTATTTTCTCAAATATCTCAAATGAGAAAATAAAAACTCTAACTAGCCGAAGTGTCTATTTTTCAGAGATGCAAATATTATACAGTGACAATATTAATTTCATATATTATAGGTTTGGTAATTTATATCAGAAAATAAACTCTTAAATGATTTGTTTGAAATTTATATGTTACGTTTGTAATTATTCTTATTTTTTAATTCATAGAAGCATTTTTCTGGCAGACATATTCAATTGTTTTATCATCAGCATTTTTAAAAATCATCATTGTTATTTCTTCTTTGTTAGTTATCAAATCATTTGTAATTTTAGTTTCTTTTTTATTTTGTTGTGTTCCCTTTTAAGCAATAAAATATATAAAGCTAAGGTGTGATATTCAATTCAAGTATATGGAACCAATATCGATTCATTTTTAAAACAAAGCAAAATCATAAGCTTATACAACTTTCACTTTTTCATACAGATTATAATATTTGTCAAAGATAATATATACAGTACCTATACGTGGAACAACCATTCAATACATCATTAATGCTATTGTCTTTTCATGGAGATGGTCTTTCAACGGAGGTAGTCTCTCATTAGAGGTTGTACTAAGGGAGATCATTTTCAATCTTACTAGGATAGTCCTTCTGAGATGTAGGTCTCACTCATCGGATGTGTCACAGTAACCTGAATATATTTTCAAAACACACAATATATATGTGAAAACGAGAATAGTTGATATTTATTCCGATAGATGGCGCAAGCCTTTGAAACATTACCAAATTCTCTTTGTGTATATACTCTATCTTATGAGAACTTTGTTAAGTTTAGAACTATTTGTCCAATAATTTACAAAACACTACTAATCCATCGTGTAAATAATTAATCATATATATGTAAATAATACTAGCACAGCACAATAGTCCTTTGGACTTCGTGCTTTTTGTAACAATAAATAAATAAATTAAAAAAAGCCATCAGCAACTTTCAGTTTCACGATAAGGAGATGCCTTTTTCATAACACAATATATATGCAAATAATATTGTATATTTACATATCCTCATTCTCTCAACTTATAGCTATGTCTGTAGAAGGATTATAAAGATCCGAAAGCTTGTACTTTTAACGAATAAAAAAAAACGCATTGCTACTGTCTATATTTTATTTTATAACACACTATGCAAATTGAATAATAGTGCAAAGTGAAATTGTACCAGGATCAGGTGGATAAATTTAGAAAAATGTTAGAATGGTTATAGGTTTTATTTATTTTAAAAATAATCAATACATACGATTTTAATTAAATTAAAAGAACAAAACAAAAGATACAACTTATACTTAAGTTGTTTTCATTCTAAATTTTTACACCAATGTTATAAGATACAGTGGTACCTCGACATACGAGCGCCCCAACATACGAGTTTTTCGAGATACGAGCCGACGAGCAAGTGATTTTTTACTTTTAGTTACGAGCGAAATTCGAGATACGAGTTCGGTTCGGTAGTAACACGCAGTCGCGCCATCACGATCAGTTAGCAGCGTGCTTCCGCTGTGATAAGTTGTGTTTTGTGTTGCGTTTACATTTACAGTTTTAGTTCATTTATTTTTATAACCATGGATCGGAAGAAAGTTTGTAAAAGGTCGAGTGCTAAGAAAAAGATGATGTGTGTGAGTATTGAATTAAAACGTGAAATTATAGAAAAACATGAGCAAGGTGTTCGAGTTGTTGACTTGTCGAGGCAGTATGGCCGTAGTACGTCCATGGTATGAGGTGCTTAAACGGAAGGAGTCGATAAAGAGTGTAACGCCGGCTAAGGGCCTTACGATGGTTACATTGGTTTTGAGGAGTCAGAGGAGGAGGTTATTTCTACAAGTGAGATGAAGGAGATCTCAGGAATGTGGGAGAGAGTTTCACAGTTCGTGGAAAAAAAAACACCCAGAAAAAGTTGCAACAGGTCGTGCATCTGACCTTTTTAATGACACTTGCCTAACTCATTTCCGGAAGATTCTGAGAGGGAGGAAGAAACAAACCTCCTTGGACATGTTTTTTCTAAACGGCCTACAGGTGAAAGCGAGAAAAATGTAGCGAAAAAGGCAAAGACCAGTGAGGATATCTAATTTATTTCTTTACATTCTCTTTTTTGTTTTTGTGCAATAAATATTTGATATTTATAAATACGTTTTTATTATTTAAAACCACGTAACAAAAATAACTGGGGTGACATTTTGGAGGTTGGAACGGATTAATGGTAGTTCAATTGTTTTGTATGGGGAAATTTGCTTCGAGATACGAGTAATTCAAGATACGAGCAAGGTTGCGGAACGAATTAAACTCGTATGTCGAGGTACCACTGTATATATTTTTAATTAATTAATTAATTATTTTATAAAATATTAAAAGTTTAAAATTGAATTCACATATTCACACACACACGCACATACTTATTTATTAAGACCACAGGGCTTATATAGATTCAGCACAGGAAGAAAGGAAGCATAGATGGAGCTCCTATACTCCAGGCAGCACAGAACCCAACAACAGCCTCCAGGTCTGACGTATGTCCAGTAGATATTCACATATTCAACAAAAAATGAAAGGGATCTCCAGATTATGCAACTAAAGGGTGCTGATGGCTTGCGCCCTCTATCGGAATAAATATCAACTAAACACGTAACTTTTTTATTATATTAACTTGAATAAGAATTGGCCAAATACCCTTTCTTTATTAATCAAGAAAAGATAACTAAGTAGGCATTTCGGGGCTGTTGGCCCTTATCAGCGTGGTACAAGATGTACCTCAATAACCAAATGGCTTATTCTGGAATAATTTAAAATCCACGATTAGTTGATATTTATTCCGGTAGATGGCGCAAGCTACAAGCGACTTTTATATCCATGATCAGGATATACCATTTTTTCTTAATTTACACTAAGCAAAGTTTTATCACAGTTTTCTTGGAAGAGATATTAAAGGTCACACTATAAAGTAAAATTAAATATAACATAGAAAAAAAAATTCAAAGAAACAAAATTAAATTTTAATGTGTATAACACACTGACTTCATAAAAATTAATATCTAAATAAAAAAGAATTCAGTGAAAAATAATTTTTATAGTTGAAAAAATAAATCTAGTTATAAACGCGAAATTCTAAAATTAAAAAATATATAAAATATAATAAGAAATTTCTTTTAAAAAAATCTAATTTCGGTTTAAAAATAAATGATAATAATAATGTAGAAATATTAAATAGAGATAGAAAATTTTTATTACAACTTTTTTTATTCAAATTAAAACTGAAAAGTACAAGAAGCAAAAAAAAAAGTCATTTCCTTTTCTTTATAAAACTAAAATACGGGGTTTTATCTTTTAGTTGTTGAGCGCTCAGGGAGAAATAATTAATTGTGTCTACTCGGTGGTTAATTCACAGATATTCTGACACTTTGTTCTAATGTGTTTATCACCTTACAATCTTATTGTAAAGTGGGGAACAATAGAAGAGTTTTGGAAGATGCGACACAACACCTTACAACTATCAGTAGAAGTGAATTAAAAGTTCTCGTGTTTATTTTATTTAAGGAGATTATATCCTTAAAAATAAGTAAAGCATAGAGAATTACTTCAGAAAAGTATTTTATAATTAAAATTTCTGTAATGTCAGGTTGTGTGGGTATAAATATTGAGAGAATGCCACCTTTAATCTTTAGAAAATAATCAAATTTTGTTGTGGTGTTAATTTTTGTTAAGATCTTAATAATCAAGGTGGGTAGAGGGTTGTGACTGCTTGTACTGTAAGTACACGTAGTACAGGCCGTGATAATAACGGTGGGTAGAGGGTTGTGACTGCTTGTACTGTAAGTACACGTAGTACAGGTCGTGATAATCACGGTGGGTAGAGGGTTGTGACTGCTTGTAATGTAAGTACACGTAGTACAGGCCGTGATAATCACGGTGGGTAGAGGGTTGTGACTGCTTGTACTGTAAGTACACGTAGTACAGGCCGTTATAATCACGGTGGGTAGAGGGTTGTGACTGCTTTTACTGTCGGTACACGTAGTACAGGCCGTGATAATCACGGTGGGTAGAGGGTTGTGACGGCTTTTACTGTAAGTACACGTAGTACAGGCCGTGATAATCACGGTGGGTAGAGGGTTGTGACTGCTGGTACTGTGAGTACACGTAGTACAGGCCGTGATAATCACGGTGGGTAGAGGGTTGTGACTGCTTTTACTGTAAGTATACACGTAGTACAGGCCGTGATAATCACGGTGGGTAGAGGGTTGTGACTGCTTTTACTGTAAGTACACGTTGTACAGGCCGTGATAATCACGGTGGGTAGAGGGTTGTGACTGCTGGTACTGTAAGTAGACGTAGTACAGGCCGTGATAATCACGGTGGGTAGAGGGTTGTGACTGCTTGTACTGTAAGTACACGTAGTACAGGCCGTGATAATCACGGTGGGTAGAGAGTTGTGACTACTTGTACTGTAAGTACACGTAGTACAGGCCGTGATAATCACGGTGGGTAGAGGGTTGTGACTGCTTGTACTGTAAGTACACGTAGTACAGGCCGTGATAATAACGGTGGGTAGAGGTTTGTGACTGCTTTTACTGTAAGTACACGTAGTACAGGCCGTGATAATCACGGTGGGTAGAGGGTTGTGACTGCTTGTACTGTAAGTACGCGTAGTACAGGCCGTGATAATCACGGTGGGTAGAGGGTTGTGACTGCTGGTACTGCAAGTACACGTAGTACAGGCCGTGATAATCACGGTGGGTAGAGGGGTGTGACTGCTTTTACTGTAAGTACACGTAGTACAGGCCGTGATAATCACGGTGGGTAGAGGGTTGTGACTGCTGGTACTGTGAGTAGACGTAGTACAGGCCGTGATAATCACGGTGGGTAGAGGGTTGTGACTGCTTGTACTGTAAGTACACGTAGTACAGGCCGTGATAATCACGGTGGGTAGAGGATTGTGACTGCTTGTACTGTAAGTACACGTAGTACAGGCCGTGATAATCACGGTGGGTAGAGGGTTGTGACTGCTTGTACTGTAAGTACACGTAGTACCGGCCGTGATAATCACGGTGGGTAGAGGGTTGTGACTGCTTTTACTGTAAGTACACGTAGTACAGGCCGTGATAATCACGGTGGGTAGAGGGTTGTGACTGCTGGTACTGTAAGTAGACGTAGTACAGGCCGTGATAATCACGGTGGGTAGAGGGTTGTGACTGCTTGTACTGTAAGTACACGTAGTACAGGCCGTGATAATCACGGTGGGTAGAGGGTTGTGACTGCTGGTACTGTAAGTAGACGTAGTACAGGCCGTGATAATCACGGTGGGTAGAGGGTTGTGACTGCTTGTACTGTAAGTACACGTAGTACAGGCCGTGATAATCACGGTGGGTAGAGGGTTGTGACTGCTGGTACTGTAAGTAGACGTAGTACAGGCCGTGATAATCACGGTGGGTAGAGGGTTGTGACTGCTTGTACTGTAAGTACACGTAGTACAGGCCGTGATAATCACGGTGGGTAGAGGGTTGTGACTGCTTTTACTGTAAGTACACGTAGTACAGGCCGTGATAATCACGGTGGGTAGAGGGTTGTGACTGCTGGTACTGTAAGTACACGTAGTACAGGCCGTGATAATCACGGTGGGTAGAGGGTTGTGACTGCTGGTACTGTAAGTACACGTAGTACAGGCCGTGATAATCACGGTGGGTAGAGGGTTGTGACTACTTGTACTGTAAGTACACGTAGTACAGGCCGTGTTAATCACGGTGGGTAGAGGGTTGTGACTGCTTGTACTGTAAGTACACGTAGTACAGGCCGTGATAATAACGGTGGGTAGAGGTTTGTGACTGCTTTTACTGTAAGTACACGTAGTACAGGCCGTGATAATCACGGTGGGTAGAGGGTTGCGAAGGCTTGTACTGTAAGTACACGTAGTACAGGCCGTGATAATCACGGTGGGTAGAGGGTTGTGACTGCTTGTACTGTAAGTACGCGTAGTACAGGCCGTGATAATAACGGTGGGTAGGGGGTTGTGACTGATATTACTATAAGTACACGTAGTAAAGGCCGTGGTAATCATGGTGGGTAGAGGGTTGTGACTGCTTGTACTGTAGGTACACGTAGTAAAGGCGTGATAATAACGGTAGGTAGAGGGTTGTGACTGCTTGTACTGTAAGTACACGTAGTACAGGCCGTGATAATCACGGTGGGTAGAGGGTTGTGACTTCTTGTACTGTAAGTACACGTAGTACAGGCCGTGATAATAATGGTGGGTAGAGGTTTGTGACTGCTTTTACTGTAAGTACACGTAGTACAGGCCGTGATAATCACGGTGGTTAGAGGGTTGTGACTGCTTGTACTGTAAGTACACGTAGTACAGGCCGTGATAATCACGGTGGTTAGAGGGTTGTGACTGCTTGTACTGTAAGTACACGTAGTACAGGCCGTGATAATCACGGTGGGTAGAGGGTTGTAACTGCTTGTACTGTAGGTACACGTAGTAAAGGCCGTGATAATAACGGTAGGTAGAGGGTTGTGACTACTTGTACTGTAATTACACGTAGTACAGGCCGTGATAATCACGGTGGGTAGAGGGTTGTGAGTGCTTGTACTGTAAGTACACGTAGTACAGGCCGTGATAATCACGGTGGGTAGAGGGTTGTGACTGCTTGTACTGTAAGTACACGTAGTACAGGCCGTGATAATCACGGTGGGTAGAGGGTTGACAATATCAAAAAAGAGGTGTCGTGCCTATATTTTTCTATATTTTAAAAATAACTGAAAACTTACCGACTTGTTTCTAATATTATGAAAGAAGCTTCTCTTCATATCGTGCTACAAAGAGCTGCTGATGGCTTGCACCATCTGTCGATATTAAAATTTACTAACCGCTTATTTGAATTATTCTAGAATATTGTATGACTATATTGACCAAAACCTACAATTTCACTTTTGTATAATATATATTTTTTCTAATAAAGTCTTCACGTAAAACATTTTGATGTTTAAAATAGAATCTAACTTACATGAATGTCACTGTAAAAGCAGAAAAAGAGAGGATTGAGAAATATCAGAGATATGTGAAAATTTGATATTCCGAAATATGGAAAATTTCCTTTTTCCTAGCACAAGTCAGCTTTTATATCTATTGCATGGTTCCTTAGGGATTTTCTTGCGACTTTTTATGGACTCTCCTTTAGCCCCATTTTCCATACGCATTTCTACATATTGCCTGCCCCTAGCTATTTGAGTGAATTTTATTTGCTAGAAAATATATGGATTATTTTCTCAACAATGGGGTAATAAACAACTGAGAGGGTATTCCCCATCGGTGTATTTCATTGTTCCATTAGAGGTACTTTGTTAAAAATGAATATATTTAGAAACTTTAGGTGTTTTGTTAGAGCATATAGAATATTGTTGCGTTGTTGGTTGACAAAGAATAACTTCTGTGGGTACAAAGGATCTTTAGAACTTTATTTAAGCCTAATCGATAAAATAATTACAGAAGAGTGCAAAATAAAACAACAATAAAAAAAACAGCAGTTACAAACTCACCAACTGCAGCACGGTGAGGGAAAGCAGGAGCAGAACAGGAGACAGAAGTTCGTAGAACCTTCTAGAATCTTCCAGGAAGTACACCGGCGTCAGCGGTAAGCAGCAGTCCGACCTCTTGAGACAGCAGCGTTTGCTTGGAGTATACCACGTAGCTTCGTTCTTCTTCTTCACTTCTTAACTTTCTTCCCCCCGGAATGAGTTTCTCCTCCCTATATATCCCGGAGTAGATCTTTCCAGAACGGTCACGGTTGGTTAGCCAATCAGAAAGCCGCAAGCACCGAGCCTTGCGCAATCGCTTTAGATTGGTCAATCAGTTGTCTTCCGCTTTTTCTACATTATTCTTAAATGTTCTGGAATATTCTCTCTCCATTCTGGAATGTGATTTTCTTTCAACGTAACAATATAAACTAGAACACTTCTGTAGATACGAAGAAGCAATTCAAGACTAATTTAAACTAAAAAAAGATGTCAATAATGTATAAAGTACAAATCGTTAGAGAAAGAGATTTTCGTGAAGTATTTTTATTTATAGCCGAACTTCCGAGCATTTCTGCCCTTCAACAGGAGTGAACATGTTCACCTTTTTACTCCTGTAAAGGAAGAAATGTTCGAAAATCTCGGTTTAAAAATCCCTATAAGAAACTCTTTGCCTCACGATTTGTACTTTTTATAATTTACTTCTCTAAGCAAATATCCAACCTATAACAAGGTTTCAATGTAAGAGAAAAATCAATTTATTTTAAGGTCGCTAAACTTGATCATTATAGAAATAAAGAGTCAATTCCCTATGATTTAAAATGTTAATTTTAATATGAGTTATATTTATAAGAGAGAGTATAGTCCTGAGATAAATGCATTTCAAAAAGTGCAATTTTAGAATATATAGGCAAGAATGAAATATTATCAATAGTATAACCAACAAAAAATGATAGTGTAACCAAAGAAAAATGCTAGTGTCACCAAAAAAAAAGTGTATTCACCCCCAAAAAAGCTAGTGTCACAAAAAAAAAAAAGAGCTTAGGTCACAAAAAAAAGTGTGTGTGCCCCCAAAAAAAGGTTAGTGCACAAAAAAAGGCTAAGGCCACGCAAAAGAATGTTAGTGCAACAAAAAAAAGTTAATGTCACTCAAAAAAAAAAAAAAGAGGTAAGGTCCCAAAAAAAAGTGTATGCCAAAAAAAAAAAAAAAATGTGTGTGCGCCAAAAAAAGGTAGTGCACAAAAAAAAAATTTAGTGTCACCCGAAGAAAAAAAGAAATTCTGAGGATCGAACCCATGCTCTTATAAACTCCGTTGCCCACAATACACCCATTAAGTTCACGCATAATTGGCTATTTAAACCAACGCTGATTGGATGATTAAGTGGATGTTATAGTAAGGAACCAATCAGTGAGACGAATATAACAGAAAATTTATGGAATTCTTAAGGCGGATTTTATAATAGACTAGAATCAACACGTGTCTTATCTTCCCTGGCCTGGAGAATATAACCTTTTTTGAACAACCTTGGTTGCATGCAGCACCTTGATACTTTGATATAGTACATTGCGGCTTGTCTGCTTGCTATATTATTTTTGGGCTCAAAAATCATATATTTTGGTTAGTAGCTTGTAAAACCGTTTTATCTCTTTATAATAGACTAATCGAGTGACCCGGCTCCCCCGAGCTTTACCCGAGTCGAAATTTCCAAAAACGTAAATAACTGCTATAGAAAAATAAAGCCCAAACCTATAAAGGAAAAGTGTAATAATGGATGTTGAACATTTACAATGTTTACGGTTCGTAACACAATAAAAGTAGCTAAATAAAAAAGTATTTATTTTGTGGTAACCTTTTTTTCACATTGTTTCGCGGTCTCACGCAATTCTGGCCTTAACTACCCGTTTCATGATTTTTCAGAATGCCTTGAATGACCAGTTTTTGGGTCGTTGAGGCACAGATTGCACCACGCTGATGAGGGCCAACAACCCAAAACGCGTCCGTGGTTAGCTTTTCTTGATTAATCAAGAATGGGTATTTGGCCAATTCTGGAATAATTAAAAATCAACGAGAATAGTTGATATTTATTCCGATAGATGGCGCAAGCCATCAGCAACTTTCAGTTGCAAGATAAGAAGATGCCTTTTTTCATACTTTTGTGTTTAATTGAAAAGAATTAAAATAGATAAGTTTTTTTTAATATGCAAAAATTCTCTATATTGTTTCACATAACTGCCGGAATATCGGGTTTTGTGTGTTGAAATGAATAAATACAGACAAATAAATAAATTAAGAAAAAGGCATCTCCCTATCGTGCAACTGAAAGTTGCTGATGGCTTGCGCCATCTAGGGAGATGCCTTTTTCTTAATTTATGCACCTTATCCCAGTACAATATCACATTTGTACAATTTTTTCAAATAAATAAATGTTTAAAATTTGGTTAAAATTGATGTACTATAACTAGAGTTTATAGCGAAGCCCACTTATGAAAATATTTCGCATTTATATATATAGATATTTTATATTTGTTTAATCTATTCATATCGTAATCCATCGTTTCTCTTCAATATATTTGTAAAATATATTTTTTTCTAATACATTATACAATTACTTTATACATAATACAAAGACATTATATACAAGGTGCGTTCATTAATTTCCAGGACTGGTTGAAAAATAAAATAAATAAAAAAGCTAAATATTTTTTTTTATACAGAGTTAAATATTGGACATTCGACCACACCTGACTGAAAGCACGAGTCTCGTGGCGCACGCGCCGATCTAAAAATAGAACAAAACAACTTCCTTGTAAGGTTCGCATTTCTAATTTTAAAATGGCCATTTTCGAAGAGCAGAGAATCTGCATTAAGTTTTGTTTTGACTTGAAAAAAGTGCTACTGAGACGCATGAATTGATTAAAGAAGCTTTTGGCGATGCAGCTTTTTCCCGTTCAAGAACTTTTGAATGGTTTTCACGCTTCCTAAAAGGTCGGGAAAAGGTAAACGATGATCAGCATACTGGGCGTCCAAGATCAATACGTTGCAAGGAAAACAAGCTCAAAATAAAGGAATTAATTAAATCTAACAGAAGAATTCTATTAAAGACTTATCTTCAGAGACTGGACTATCTGTAGAACTGTGTCATCAAATAGTAACAAAAGATTTGGACATGATCCGGACGTCTTCAAAATTTGTTCCCCGGATTCTAACAGAGGAATAAAAGGAGGTTAGAATGGATGTCTGCAAAAACATGGTTGAAATGACTCGGACCGATCCAGAATGGATGCAAAATATCATTACCGGGGATGAGACATGGGTGTATCAGTATAACCCGGAAACCAAACGTCAATCCAGCCAATGGATTGAAAGAGGGGAACCGAAACCCAAAAAAGCAAGATTTACAAAATCCAAAGTCAAGACATTGATTGTTACCTTTTTTTATATTAATGGTTTGGTTCACCATGAATTTATTCCTTTCGGACGTACAATTAATCAAGAGGTTTATTTGGGGATAACGAGGCGCTCAAGGGAGGCAGTGCGCCTTAAAAGACCTGAAAGATGGCAAAACAATGACTGGATACTTCACGTCGATAATGCGCGGCCGCACACAGACCATGTTGTTTTGCAGTTCTTGGCCAAGCATTCAACCATACAGATCCCTCTCTCATCTACCCTATTCCCCTGACTTAGCCCCCAGTGACTTTTTCCTCTATCCTAAATTGAAAATTAAGTTAAAAGGAAGTAAATTTGACATCGTTGATATGATACAAGCTGAATCGAAGGCAACCTTGAGGAACCTCTCAAAAAGTGATTTAATCTCCTGCTTCGACAATTGGAAAAAAGATGGAACAGGTGTATTGAGGCAGGAGGGGCATATTTTGAAAAATATTAAATTAGTTTATTTATTTGTTTTATTTTTTCAAAGATACAGAGCAGTCCTGGAAATTAATGAACGCACCTTGTATACCGGCGAATAATATTGGTATTTCAATTTTTGCAAGTGTTTACGAACTTTTGGGAAAACCTTGTATTTATTTAATTATCAATTGGAATTTCTGTGTATCTCTATATATTGAGCCATCTTTTGGAAAAACTAAATTTTAAAAGACTTCACAAGTTTATGGTTTTAAAAATAATTTCATATTGAGAAATACAATCTTTTCATATTAATTTCCCCTGAAAATTTACATTTCTTTTCGGAGTATTTTTTTATTTAAAATAAAGAATATAAGGTTAATGAGTATTTATTCTTAAAATATGTGTAAAAAGGAATAATTTGAAACTTAATATTTCAAAGTCACAAATATTTGGAAAATAAACATAATTAACTTTTCACACAAACATCAATACAATTCAATTCTGTGAAAACAAAATCAATAAAAATAGTTTCTTGAAACTTTTACTTTATGTATACATTTTCTTAGATATATTTTTAAAGGTTAATAGTTATTGCTAAAAATCTTATTCCTATTTTTAAAAATAATAAAAGCAATCATATTTTTCAAAAGAATCAAATATTTGAAAATCTGTGAAAAAAGTCAATAAAAACTATTTGAGGTACGATATTTCAAAGGCAAACGATTATTTAGACAATTTAAAAACGTTATAAATTGAATTTTAGAAAGAAACGGTCAAATTTGAAATTCAATAAGTGCCTGAAATTAACAAATTAAAACGTTTCCTTTCTTTAATTAATTTTTTAAAACACTTGTTTTTTATTACAACAGGCTTATAGATAAAAAAAACTCAAGAGTTATAAAGAACAAACATTTCAACTAAATAAATCAGTATCTTCTATTCTATAAGTTTTTTTAGGTTCGTCTGAGAAAATAACAAGATTATATGAATGCGAATTCTTCTCTAAATTATATGAAGAGCTCTACGACCTGAAACCTAACGTAATACTCTTAAAAAACATTTATTCATATATTCTTTTTGCAAAAAAACATTGAAGAACTAGGATTCTAAAATGTTTTAGAAGAGTTCCAAATTCTATAATATACATAACTTTGAATAGGTATATATGTATTTGTGTATATTGGTAAGTGCCCAGTTTATTCGTCAACTGTTTGGTTCTCCACTATCACGTGATCTCAGTGAACCAATCGCCGTGATACGAGATTGCGATGACAAATATTATATTTTGGTAAAATTTTAAGGCTTATTGCAATAGAATGAATCATGGGGCTGGTGGCGCAACGGTAGCGCGTCTGACTCCAGATCAGAAGGTTGCATGTTCGAATCACGTCCGGCTCAATTTTTTAGGGTAACACGCTCGATTCCCGACAGTCATGAACCGGGATTGAATCCCGCGTTAAAAATTGTTTAATATGTGAATAACCTTCACATATTATTCATTGTTTCAATTATCATGAACTAGGTTGCTCTTGCTGAGCGGTACCTATTAATGTGAATTTGAACCAGAATGAATCACAGAATACCATTGCTAATAAGAAACCAAAGTTAAAATCAACAACTTTCTATATTGAAGAGGTGGGAGCATTCGGACAATAACGCCTTTCAACAGGCTGTAACGCGGAAATAATTGTTGAAGGAATTCATTGTTCGAAAGCTCATACTTCTTCAGTAAAGAAAATCGTCACTTCTACCTTTGGTCTCTTCTTAACTTAAGGCTTAGTCAAAACATAACTAAGAATAAGGAATGTAGTCTAAAATCCAGTCGTAGATCTGTAATTGTCTATATATATATAGTATATTTTAAATTGTATAATAATGACACTTTTAGTATATGTCACATATCAGGCCGCTTCAGTCTCTCTCTCCAGGTCTCGGTGATAGGCATCCAAGTTTGTGTCATGGCCTCTACCTCTGTCCCGTGGGCTGTCCCCGATCACTCTCGGTGCTAACATCTAGCCCTGCCTCTGCTTCTTGTTGTCTTCGTGTGGGAAGAACATCAACACTCGCCTCACGTACACGACTGCCAGTTTATCCATTCATCGAAATTTGCAACAATATTACATATATATATATATATATATATATTGCTTATCCCTAGTACACGTGGTAAAGGCCATGTTAATAATGGTGGGTAGAAGTTGGCGAATGCTTTTACTGTAAGTGCACCACATGTCTACACACGTGAAAAGCAGTTCGACTTTACACTTACAAATGTGCCAGAGCCCCGTTTGTTTACTTGCACTCGCTGTGGAGGTATGGCCTTTTGCAAGAATCGGGGGCCATTGGAACATTTTTTTTATCAGAAAAAATTGCCCGGTGCGGGAATCGAACCAGGTCGTAGCGGTCGAAAACCAACGGTTTAGACCATCCTTCCACAGACCACCTATTCTTTATTTTTTATTTATTAATTTTAGGTATTCTAAAATATTATTTTTAAGATAATTTTATCACCCTAATTAAGTACATTTTAATGTTATTATCTAATTTTCATTATAGTTATGGCTTAAAGAAGAGAAAAGAAAAGTTTTAAAGACCAACAACAAAAGATTTTTATCAATCATCAAATTTAGCTTTGTTTTCACCACTGGAAAATAAAAAGTGTCCCGAGGTAAATCAAAAGATGGGAAACCCTGGCAAAACTTTGTCTGGAAGATTTAATTAAAGAATTCCAACAGACATCGATCTCATCACCGAATCATTTTTATTTTCTACTTTTGATGAAAAATTACTTCGTCCTATTGGAAAAATACTTTTTTCCCTTCACTAACTTTTAGAGGAATTTTAGTTATAACAGTTTTAGAGTGAGGTATTAATATATAATAAATATGATATATAATATTTATTGTATAAGTCACCTGCCTAGATTCCTTTGACAATTTTGGTCTCTCCTGGAATTGGTCTCATATCAGAGGTGGACTCATATTGGAGGTGGTCACTCCTTGATGTGTTCTTATATCAGAGGTGGTCTCTCATTGGAGGTGGTTTTATATCAGAGGTGGTATTTCATTGTAGGTGGTCTTATATCTAGGTGGTCTTATATCAGAGGTAGTCTCTCAATGGAGGTGGTCTTATATCAGAGGTGGTCTCTCATTGGAGGTGGTTTTATATCAGAGGTGGTCTTTCATTGGAGGTGGTCTTATATCAGAGGTGGTCTCTCATTGGAGGTGGTTTTATATCAGAGGTAGTCTCTCATTGGAGGTAGTCTCTCATTGGAGGTGGTCTTTCATTGGAAATTTATTGATTCTACAGAGTTGATCATTCAGAAAGACCATTAATACAGAAATGCTTATACAAGAAATTGTAATTATTTTAAACGCGTATGATTCTTTTTAAATATAAACAATTTTCTACTGCCCTTACTGCAATGAAAAAAATTAATGGGAGGGCCTGTCTCATCAGTGGAAAACCCTCCAAGCGGTTTCACCAGTTTAATCTACCATATCGCTGTAATATTGCATTTTGCTGCTTTACTTTTTAACCGATACTGAAGCTGACCTATTTCATTAGAGTAAAGGCAGTAGAAATTGTTCAATTTTATAAAGAATCATACGCGTCTAAAATAGTTTTAATTTATTACAGCAGATAGCGCACTCATGCATTATATTGTCAGGAGGACAGAGCTTCCTGGTATTCCCTCTTAACTTGGCTGGTAGGAGCGGTCGTGACAACAGCGGCGTCACGTGGAACATGCTGGCTCGTGCCGCGTGAAGAACAGTCTCTCGCTCTAACTCTTGAGTCGACTCGGTGCATACATCTTATTTTATATTTAACATATGTTATATTTCAAGATTACAGAGTCAACAACGGTTTAATAGCTTTAGGCCCTAGTGATTTAATTTCAAGTAAGGACACATATATAGAATTTAATTTCCTTTGTAAATATATTTTGGATTTCATTAAGAAAAATGGTATTTGATGTAACGATCTCAAGGAAATATTGGACATATCTTGTGGTTGTAAACAATATATAGGTGTATGCGTGTATATGTGTGTATATATGTATATATTTTAAATTTAATGATGTAACTGTAAATAAAATTCAAAGAATATCTCTATATGTAAATAATATTTATGAATCTTTCTAAGTCGCTTTCTGTGTATCTTTCCATGTTGAATATTTTCTTTGTTATATTTGTATGTACATTTAGCGCAAGTGTCCCCAGGGGGACATAGCGTTTCGAATTGAAATAAATAAATATGTGACTTCTGAACGTGGCTCCAGAAACCTACTGGGTTAACTAAATAAATTTTAAAGTTTTAATTGTTTTATATTAATATTAAATGCCATAAGGTTACATTCTGACATTTGTCTTTCCTCATTTCACCACGTATGACACAAACTAAATATAAAAAATATATATTTAGGTACTATAGAACCTCCCTGTAAAGGACACCTAATTGCAGAGCCAAAGTGTTCTTTAGAGAGAGGTGTCCTCTTACCAGTAAGCAACTAATAGATATGAATGTTAATTTTGGTGATGAAAACTGTCCTTTGTAGAGAGGTGTCCTCTAGCCTGAGTGTCATCATATGGATGTTCTACTGTTATAAAAAGTCATATATTGTGTGGATTGAATTAAAATATTTATTTAACAATATATTCCTTTTCTTCAAATTAAATATACTTCGGCCAGTAAAGATTTACAAGCCGAAGTATCTTTAATTTGAAGAACTATGAATTCCGGCCAGGCAGCCTCTATCTTTACGATATGCCTTTTTATATATGCCATATTAGATTTAAATATGGATTGCTATATTTTAAAAACAAATATTTAAATAGAAAATGGTAGGACTCTAAAAGTATATAACAGTGAAGAAGGACACAAAGCTGCTGATCGAGCAAAACAGAGAGAGAAACGATCAAATTTGACTGGAGAAGTAAGAGAGTTTTTAAGGTTGTCCCATAAGGGATTATAGAGAGAGAGAGAATAAATAAAACTGGAAAACAAAGAATTGCAAGGTTTCAGTAAATGTCAAAGGCAAAAAATATCGAGAATTGATTTTTAAGACAAAAGAACAAAGATTTGATGAGTTTATTATAGTTTATGATTATTTTGTATTTGTGGCCTTTTTTTCCCTTGTCTTTTATCTATTATTCGGATACAATTGATGTCTTCTTTTTCTTATTTTATATATCCACTCAATCATATTAAGTTATCAAGCTTGTAAAGCTTGGGTGAGGTAAAATGTGTCTGCCTTTGTCATTAAGACTGGAAGCACTACTCAGTGGTAGGCCGACTTAGCTCCAAAAGAAATGGCCGCCTCTGACATGAGGTACAGACACCATGTGCAATCACTCCTAACAATGGAGTACAAACGCTGCTCATCCTGTGTCTCTGGATCAGGAGCCCTTACAGGGTACTATCAGCCGGTCCAGATGAGCCCAGGTTTTTTAGTGAGCTTGTTACTGCTCCCCCTCCTCCTTTTTCATCCGGGCTTGGGACCGGCAAAGGCGGAGTTACAATTGATGTTCAGTAATGGAACATTTCAGCGGCGTGAGAATGGTTAGATTTTATTACGTCGATACAGGTTTAATTATTCTTGAATTGTCTTTTCATATTGCAGCATATTAATGATCTATACTTTATTGATGAACTTAAGAAGAAACTTCAATAAGGCATAGAACTAGCTATCGTTTTAGGCCCGCTGATAGAACGGGCTAATGTTCTAGTTCAATATAATAATCTTCTTTAATTAATTCAATTGCTATATATATATTACAATTGTTTTGTTTATATTTAATTTTGTTTAGAATGTATACCATAGATGGTTTATCGCCCAATAAGTTTGTAAGACGTCCGTAGCTCACCGCGACCTGCTGTGTGCTTTCAAAAACCCTCGTAAAAGAGGGACGATTGGTCCATCGAAATATTGAATAAATAAAACTTATTAAATCGAAAATAAGATTTATTTTTAAATATTTATATTATGGATTGCTTCATATTCAGAATAATAAGTTTTATTCTAACTCGATGTTAGGCTAACCATAGGTTACCACTACAATTATTCTTCAAATACCATCTTGGTCTCAAGGTGGACAATGCCAGCTATCACAGCGACCTCACCGCTCTGTGGGAAATAACTTTGTCGGTCCATTGGAAATGGAGTCATTCTCGCAATGAAATTCTAATTTCTTTCTCAGTCTCTTTTGTTCAATTCTGTCTCTCAGGAAATTCTTCTATGTATATGACTGGAAGTCTCAATTATCTTGGTTTCCTGTCTTTCTCTTCTATCTCTGGGAAGCTTGTCTAATTTTATAGAAGTAAAAAAACTAATACTATAGTTCTCATGTGTCAAACAGCCATTATTATTTATTCTTTCTTAAACTGTTTTTCACATGTTTAGATATGTGGTGAACTAACATTAAAAGCAGTCGCCAACTTCTACCCACAAGGATTATCATGTCTTGTACCACGCGTACTTGGGATAATAAAACAAAAATCTTTCTTAGGGTTTGTTGATTACTTTTCTTGCTTCCCTATGGCTTTGGTATAAGAAGAGATTCATCCACTTTCTAAACTCCAAGCGTAGTTAAGTGTCCTCCTTGATATTAAGATGGCGTTGGAGACTTATGCTGATCTTTGGATAAGCTTCGTTGATTCCTATTGCATCCTGGAATTAAGCTGGTTGTCTTGTATACTTCCATTAATTTCTCTTAGAGGTTAATTCAGTCTTATCCTTTTGTGCAATTTCCTGGTGAACTGTAATCACATTTCCTATGTAGGCTTATCTTCAGTAGCCATTTACTATTGGGATTCTCTTATATAACATTTACATTTAGTTTATTTGAGAACTATTTTTGCACGATTTTAATTTTATATATATACAAATAAAACGTATATAGACCAAACTAAAGGAATTTGTACCTTTTAGCATGTATATCGGGATTCATAACAATAACTCTGAAAGATATTACAGTGACCTTTATTGAAGATACATGAGATTACCGAATGTGAACAAATTTGACTCTGTCTCCTTAAAAATAGCGGCATCAAAGACTTTACGCTTCTTTAAGTATTGTCTAAGAGTGTTTTATTGTTAACCTTTAAAACTAGTTTCTTGCCTTTTGAAAACAAACACTCTACGAATAAATGATTTCAAAAATATGTTCTTACCATTGCATACGAATAGTACCATTTAGTATTTCTATAAGCACAATATCGAAATAAAAGTAACATTATGCAAATATAAAAATTATGGAAGAGAAGTACTACATCATCTATATAGAAACCACGTGGTGTTACACTAATGGATGGGATGTGGAATTGAAAGATGGACCAATCAGAAGGAAGAACTGATGGATCTTCGATCTCAAGATGTAAGATGATTGGTTGAAATGGACGCACCTTTCGTTTGGTGATTGATGTACTATCCAATACGATCTTTTGTTTACATTATGTTCCGATATAAGTTTTCTTCCTTAATAAGAGAAACTATATTCACATAAGTAATCAATTTTATTCATAATAATCATTATATTTATAAATCTATAAAGCAAAAAGTGTGTGTAAAGAGTAATGTAGAAGATATTTTGAATTTCTCTGTTGGGGTTGAATTGAGACATGCCAGCCACACATCGACCTGTCCATTCTGTGAGAAATAACTGGAAAAAATGTCTCCATACATCTCTATCACAGCAGACGCAATGTCCACTATCTTGGGTGTGTAAAGCTGCTGTTTTGGGTCCATGCCAATTTTCTGTTGTTGTTGTTGTCGTGTCCAATGAAGAGCCTCAGATGTCTCCACACATCTCTATCACAGCAGTCGCAATGTCCACTATCTTGGGTATGTAAAGCTGCTGTTTTGGGTCCATGACAATATTCTGTTGTTGTTGTCGTGTCCAATGAAGAGCCTCAGATGTCTCCATACATCTCTATCACAGCAGTCGCAATTTACTCTATCTTGGCTGTGTAAAGCTGCTGTTCTGTGTCCATGTCAATTTTCTACAAGGCTGCGGCCATTGCTGGGCATGAGAATATGTGGGTAGGTGTTAGTTCCACACCAGGACAGTTGTTACATGTCCTATAGGTTCTTGTGCAATCTGGATGTATTGTCATTCCTTCATAGTGTTTCATTTTGAGTCTTGGTATTGATTTTGTAATTCTTCTCTCAGCGCGCGTTTATGTCGATATTTGACTTTTCCTTGTCTTCCATTTTCCGATGTAATATACAATTAATTCATATGTAATAATTAAAAGTTCTGTTTTGGTTCACTTTGTAATTGCAAAGTACTTTTTGGAACACCCTGTATATTTTAATTGGTAAATATATTGTAGCAAAGTATTTATAATTTATTTACAGATTATAAATTTTGATGTTTATATTTTCCATTATTGCTTCTCTTGTATTACATCAATTATAATTTAGGATGCGTTAAAAAATTGCCGTGTCATCCTAAGTTATAATGGGAGTATACATAAGTTCGTGCGGTTTTGATAAAGATAGCGCTACTATTTTATTATTCCATTGTTTCATCTGGCAACACCATTATTTTGAAGTGTCATCATAAGGCTTCCTTTTTCAGTAACCGTCATTTCTCTGAAGTATAAACAACCTAGTTTCTGTTTGCTCCAAAAATGTCAACTTTTGTACCAAATAATGTGTTTTTGCGGGGAGTTTTACTTCATTACTTCAATATGAAGGAGCTGCTGAGAGTCATTGTAGTTTAGTGGAAGTTTATGGGATCATGCTCTACGTGACAAAATACAATATATTTATTTATTTATAGATGGAAATTTTGCTGGGAGGAAATTGATCTAAAGAGACATGGGCCGCCTCTCCCGTCAAAATAGACGTCTAAAACCAGACGTCATCTATTGACCGTCGCCGCACTAGCGGCCTCGGGTCGGTGACAAGGCCATCAGCCCGAAACCATGGTCTCTAGGTGGACGCTTTTCAGTTTGCCAAAGCTGGTGTTGTGGCTTTGTCACCGACCCGAGGCCGCTAGTTGCGGCGACGGTCAATAGATGGCGTCTGGTTTTAGACGTCTATTTTGACGGGAGAGGCGACCCTTGTCTCTTTAGATATATATATATGTATATTTATCAATTATTTGTATCTATTTATTCATATTTATATATATTCTGTATTTATCCTCTTTTCGCTCTCCACTTCTCCCATCCATATTTCCAATTTTCTTTTCTTATTTTCCATAGGATTATTCAAATAATAATCTATATATATTTACCATCTGTATATAATATTTCTCCATTTTTACCCCTTTGTATATTTCCCACTTTCATAGGTTTCTCCGTCTTGTAACCCCAAGGAGAATCCTCTGTAAGACCTGTGTGTCTTAATAAAGGCTTTTGTGTGTGTGTGTGTATATATTCTGTATTTAATCTTATATAATTTTATATGAAAATATAAATAATGTAGTTTTAATCTCTACGTGACAATATAACCAATATAATACCACAATAAATAATTTTATAAACATATATATTAATTAATCATTTATATTACATTAATTATTTTTTTCTAGAACCAAACGTTCACCATTACATATTAAAAAGCCCTTTCCAAATATTTAGCAAACGTTTTAATTAATTACTAACCACTTATTATCCTTTTCAATCTATAATTTCTTAAAAGAAGTTTTTGTATACCTATTTAATTAATTAACAATTAAGCTAAAATGTATTTTTAAATGAAATCTGAAGTACGATTTTAAATATTTTATTCTCCGAATGGAGAACACGAATTGGATTTTAAGGAAATTAATTGAATATTTTAATACATTTAATATTTTTAAGCAAATTATTTTTTTTCCTCTCAAAAGATAAAAAAATAATTAAAATAATAAAAAATGTGTGTGTGAATAGAATTTAAAAAAATATTTAAGTTCATTAAATAGGCCTGTGAAGTAGGTATAGCTTATTTAGAAAAAAAATCGTATTTTATTCATTTTTTTTTTCAAATAAAAAAGTATATATATTAACCTTTTTATTCGAATAATAGGAGAGAGAGAGAGATAGAAAATTCTTTATTGCATTGTTCACACATAAGTATAAGGTTTATAAGGGTAAACATACAAAATTGAATGAATAAGATAAAATAATGATATAAATATATGTATATAAATAAATATTGTTGTTGACACACATTAATATGTTATAATACCTTGATAAAGGTTGACGTTCAGCCAACTGAAATATTGGTAGAATAAATGATATTTTGATCCAATATATGTCTTTTTAATTAAAAAAAAATATATGTATTTATATAAATATAGATAAGAAACACATACATATATGTGATATCCTGTGGGTCTCTCGCTATACTGTGGTAACCGGTGGTCAAACCTGTAGTAACCCAGAGGGACAGTCAGGGTGTGGAGAGTTTTCCAGTACCTCTCTGCACCTTGGAAGACCTTTAACAGTTCTCACAGAGTACAGGCAGTCGTGGTCGAGGCAGGAATGGAAAACTTGGAAATGTCCACACAATAAAACGAAGGGACACAGTTGTACCTGGAAAGTTCCGTGAATATAAATAGTTCATCTAGGAGCGAAAGATGGAGATTTAAGAGAAGTTCTTATTGTTCTACGGCGGCATTCTGGAGCATCAAAGAACGAAGAGACGAGGGCTTCTGCGGATGATGGTGACGTGACTGTATATTTTCGGCTAGGGCGGAGGTTTATATGCTTTGCCGAGAGGAAGTACTGGGTTTCAGCGGATGCAATAAGGGCTTGGATCACGGAAGAGATGTCATTGTACACTCTTAACGACTTCCTGGCATCCTCCAACATATTTAGGCCTCGTTATAAACGTTTTTTTGAACTTCTTATACTCCAATCTCTACTTTAACTCAACTTTCATTCTATTACACAGTTTCAATTTATTATTTTCAGTTTATACAGAGTACATGGTGATTCAATGATATATGTCAATCATGCGTATAATAATTTACATGGGTGTTTATTATACAACACGGCAATCTTGTTTTATTATACATTATGGGATTGTTGGTTTAAATTACCAAATATATGTAATATATATACAATGTCGTCATTGATGGTAACGCCCACCGCGGGAAAGACTCCGCCACCGATGGACTGCGAGAGTTCTTTCCCATAGAGTGGGCAGGTCGATGTGATGGCTGACATTACCCATCTCAAGACCAAGATGGTACTTGTAGCATTCGCCACACTTGTCACTGCCTCGGGATGGAGAGAGAGAGATACTAATGTAATATTGTATCACAGAGTGTTTTCTAGTTTATATCAACAAATATTATGATTCTTAATATCTTATAACTAAGTAATTTTTTTTCATTGACTCTTTTCCCTTTTATGTAAATAGGGGTTCATAATTACAGGAAACTGGGTTATCTCTCTATGTAAATAAACGCTTTTTTCGGTGACACTACAATAGGAATTGCCCTTGTGCAAGGATTACAAAAAAAAAAAAAAAAGATAATCGTGAAGCTCTTGATAAACGCTTTTCGGTGACACTACAATAGGAATTGCCCTTGTGCAAGTATTACAAAAAAAAAAAAAAAGATAATCGTGAAGCTCTTGATATGTAAATAGGTTGTAAATTTTTTATCAAAAAATGCTTTGTCATACCCCATCCTTGCCTAATTTTTCCAAACGACAATATTTATTAAGATGAAATAGTCGAATATCTATTTAAAATCAAAATAAAGCTATCTATGGTTGAAATACCTATTGAATTTCTCTTATCATATTTAGATTTAGGTATTTTAAAAGGCCTTTCTACAGAATAATCATCCGAAGAAAAAAGGGATTTGATGCCCGAAAGCTAAATTTGCACCGTAAAAAATACCTTTCTTTCTCGCTGTTTGATCCTTTAAAAAAAAGTTATTTAAATTTAGGAACGAATACCTTTTTTTGTGTTAATTAGCTTATTTTTCCTTTAGGTTAGATTTGATAAACATAGGCTCATTGGCTTGAAAATTTTCGATGCCATTGATTCCTATTTGAAAGTTTAAATTCGCTTGTGTGTTCTTTAAAAGGATATTTGTATTAAGGTAAAAATGAGCAAAACCGTTGATCAAATTCCTGCAATATTATTTTTCAAAGAGCGATCCTAAGACATGTTCAGGAAAGTAGGGATGATGCTGTTCCCTAGGCAGTCAGCCATTTGGACTTGAGAACCTTGGCCATGTTGGCTCTTTTGGTGACATCAGGTTCAAGCATGTGGTTGACCAGAGTGCGACATTCCTTACTGACCACGTCTTTCACCGATTGAGGGAAGCGGTAACGTTTCTCAAGCTGACAGCGGATCATCTTCTTGAGATTGGAGTCATCGAAAGGCATCGTCCCAGTTAGCATGATGAAGAGAATACATCCCAAACTCCATACATCGTACATCATCGGATTATAGCTCATTCCTTGAAGAACTTCAGGAGCTGCATAGGCTGTGCTTCCACAGAAAGTTTGACTAAGAACTCTTCGTCCTGTTTGAGGATCCACACATTTCCTACTAAAGCCAAAATCGGTCAGTTTGATTGTATCATCGAGTGTTATGAGTATATTCTCGCATTTAAGATCACGATGGGTTATCAGCTTGCTATGTAGATAGTAGACTGCCTCGACAAGCTGTTTGTAGTAGCGTTTGACAACAGCTTCTGGAAGTCGACCATTCCGCTTGATACAATCCAGTAGATCCCCACGTTCGGCGTATTCCATGAAGACGAAGACTGTATCGGATGTCTCCAATACGCGGTAGATTCGGATGATATTGGGATGATTCAGTTCATTAAGGATGGAGAGTTCTCGTGGAAGGAAACGTTTCCAGTATTCGGTAGATGCATTCTGTTTTAAAATGATCTTGACTGCGATTTGTTGGCCCGATTTCTCAGCGATCTTCACCTTGCAGTAGGATCCTTCCCCGATGGTATGGCCCATCTTGTAGCCTTCCCTTGCCAGAATCTCCATGGGGCTTGTTGGAGAAGAGGCGGACTTTCCGCCCTGTCGTCCACAAGCCGTTCCAATGACCCTAATTTTAAAATTTCAACTCAAGCCCGCTTTAACAATGGTAGTGGTTGTTGGGTGATTCTTCCTAGAGTGACGATTACCTCTTGTTCATTCTAACCATATCTGGAGTAGCGCAGGCAGGCGCAGAGCCAACGACTCTGAATTTGTCTAATGGTTCAAAATATTTATATTCTATAATTCTTCTATGCAAGTCAATCTTGAGGCTGAAACGAAATGGCGCTAAGTTTGAATCGTAATTTTTGTAGTTCTTAAAGAAAAGTGACTTGAAGTTCTTATGCTGTTGCACTTCTTCGAACCTATCAAATTGAAATTGAAGTCATTATTTGAGTAGAAGATTGGAATTGTTTTCAAGATTTCTTGAAATTCTTAAAGAAAGTTAATTTAAACCTTGCTTCCATTTCCACAAATTATTATTTATGTTTAGAAAAAAAAAAAGACTTAAAAGGTAATAAAGAAAAATATTGCGAAAATTTCGAAACTGTATTTGGATAGAAATTCGGATTATTTTTTCTACAAGAGAGTCTTGATGAATTTGGTGCATCAAATATTCGAGCTCTGTCTCTTCAAAAACAGATAACAAGAACAATTATAATAAACAGAAAACCTAAGAATTGCTATTATGCTACTTCTTACATATGTTTCTATAAATAAAAAGCTTCCTATATCTTTGATAGGACGATATGACATCAATTTTGCTTTATATACAGATGTCTTTGAAGATGATCGTCTAGAAAGTCGTTTAAGAGAGGAATAAAGCGGTAGTTTAGTTAAACTAGAGGCTGAGAGTATTATTTTTCTTGATGATGACTTTTTGTGTTGTTGGAGGTTTTTGTAAAGTATGTGAAAGATATCTCCAAGTCTTTCGGACATGTATGGAAATCAATAAAATACTATGAATTACTTTCACAAACCAATTATTTACTACATACTAAATCTTAACACCATATATATATGTGTGTAGAACGACGTTTGACAATTTTACCGCAAATGTTTCTTTTGAACGAAAAATCGTAATTTATTTTAAGGAGAAATAACGACTATTTCTATCCTTAGGGATGAAGCATGAAAGGATGATTTGTTAAGAGTAATCATAAACGGAAAAAAAAAGTGTCCAGAGATGGGAATGTTGAAACTTCACAAAAGGAAAACAGGAAAAAGGAAAGGTCCGACCTATGTCCCCGGTAGGGAGCACTCCGACTAAAAAAAAAAAAAAAAAAGAGCCGGGGGCTGGTTAAAGACAGTTAGGTGGTTTATTTTTCCGTTTATCATTACTCTTCACAATTCATCCTTTCATACTTCATCCCTAAGGTTAGAAATAGTCGTCATTTCTCCTTAAAATAAATTACGATTTTTCGTTCAAAAGAAACATTTGCCTTACAATTTTCAAACGTTGTTCTATAATCATAAGCCGCATTATATTGTATTATATATATGTGCGTTAATGTAAATGGAGAAAGAAATGAACACTCTAGAGGTTAGTGGCAACAAGAAGACTACGTCCCTAGAAAAAGACGTGCTGACATGGTTCCAGCAATGGGAATGTCCAGTATCACCGCATCTCCTCTGAACTCTACCTTCCAACAATCTTTAACCAGCCCCCGGCTCTTTTTTTACTTGGAGTGCTCCCTACCGGGGACAAAGGTCGGGCCTTTCCTTTTTCCTGTTGTGAAGTTTGAATATTATGCAAAATATAGCAACCAATCAAAATTTATTTTTCAGCCCTATCAGCACTGCTTCTAGTTATAGAATGGTGAACTATGAAATTCTTCTTTCAATTTATTGAAATTGTCGTATTAGTTTTGTTGTAGTTTTTTAATAGATCACATGTTAAACTATCTCTTTTTAAAATACCTTTCTTCTAATCATCTGTATGAAGAAAGGAAATTACATTTTAATAATACGAGCGCTAATCATTTATCACTCTGCTGTCAGAAACGGTAAAAAGTAGACACAATAGATTTATAAGTAATAGATTTAAAGCGTACGAGGATGCGTTTCTTATAAGTTTTAATAAAGGCGAGCAAAACAATAGATTTATACACATTTTGTGAGAAGGATGAAAAACATGTGTAAATAGTTTTCATTTTTTTGGGGCTCATGTTAATACTGAATTGTATATAGTACTTGATTTATGTTCAATTATAACCATTGTTATACTGGGAGAATCCTGTATGAGGCTTGATCCCTTATAAATGTTTGTGCTTGTGTGTAATATACCTCTCTTCATGTGAAAATTCTTAATGATTGATTAAATAGTTTTGGCGTTAAAGAGTAGCAAACATAGATTTAGCATTTAATTTAGATATATTTAAAAAAAAGAAGCACTTATGTCTTTAAAATTCGAAATTATTTTAAAGGCGTAAGATTCTTTTTGAAATTAAACAATTTCTACTGCCCTTACTGCAATGGAAAAATTAAAGGGAGGGCCCCTGGCTCATCAGTAGTGAACCCTCCCAGCGGTTTCGCCAGTTTAATCTACCATACCGCTGTTATATTGCATTTTTGGAACTTCCTTTTATAGTGATACTGTTGGTAGACTCTTGGAATGGGTATTTTAGAAGAAGTATGGACATAATCTTTGTGAGGACAGTAGAATTACATACATTTATAAATATATAAATGTACTTATGTCTTTATAAAAACATTAAATACATTTAATTATACTTTAAGAAGCTTGTTCTCGATCACAAAATATAAAATAAAACCCATAATTATTCTAATATAATCAACATAATATAATCAATCATGATGGTTGTCAAATCTCAAGCTCTACAAGCTTGATACCCTAATATTGATACCCCAATATGATTGAGTGGAGATAAGAAAGCAGAAGAAGAAGATTTCGTAAGACTCATGCTTTACTTCATTAGAATCTTTCTTTTTATTGATAATGCTTTGATTAACCTGAATCAAAACACTTTCGAATAAAGAGAAATAGACTTTGATGTAGATCGACGAAATATTGGGTATGAAAAAAAAAAACAAATTGATTATATTATTTTGATCCAAATAAGACATTTGATTGATAAATTCATATGGATTGCTCTATATTATATGTATATATATTTTTTTCTCCTAGGATTTATATATAAAGTTTAATAAATCAAGCCGTTGTAATATTTTCGCTTCATTTCTACATGAATAACCTAATACTTTCCATTCTGGTTAGCAGCCCCATGAATAAATATATTTCCTTTCTAATACCTTATTAAAGTCTATCGCGCACATAAAAAAAAACTGCGAAGAAAATTTCTATTGAGCACGCGTTAAAGCATGCATTTGAAACACCACTCGGGTTAAATTGCAAAATAAAAGTTAATGATAGGAGAATAATGGGTGAAAAATTACGGGAAAAATATACTAAATGATAAATTCTCTCTCTCTGAGCAAAAAAAAAAAAAGTTTTAAAAAATCTCTCAAAATATAAAAATTTCCATTTGAATAATCCCAAAAAAGAGATGTTCGCGCAAATTGTCTTCCGAGAAGAAAAACGAAAACGCCTTGCCAAATGCTTAATCTGCTTTTGTATTCTACAATCAATTTCTGGTTTAGCCACTTCATCCATGGGGATTGCAGTACTTGTCTTCATGCATTCTTTCGTTTCTCTTTCTGAAAAGAAGAAAGACATCATGTATATCGGCCGCTTCCTTCTTGGCTCTGGATTCTTCTTTTTCCTCTTCCATCTGGTAGGTACCAAAATCGTCCGCGATGGTATCCGCAAGAAGAAACGTGAATCGGCCAATACTCTGCTATGCTTGTGGTTGATTCCTTGCCTAGCACTTTCCTTACTAGCCTTCTCAACCAGCATCCTATCCTTCCAATATATCAGCATCGTTGAAAATGCTCTAAAAGGCGGCCTCAGAAGAGCTATCAAGCGATACCAAAAAGATGAAGCTACTCGAATAAATTTTAACCAACTACAAATAGATTATCAATGTTGTGGAATCAAGGATTATGAAGATTGGCTTAAAAATCAATGGATTGGCAAAGAATTCCTTAAAGATCCGAATTCGATAACTGAAGTACCTTATAGTTGCTGTAATCCTAACCATTTTGGACCTTGCATGTTTAAGAAAGCGAAAGCTCAAAATGGGAAGACCTTGTATCGTCAAGGTTGCATTACAGCTGTTACAGTCGAGATCAATAAGGTTCTCAACATCAGTGGGATCTACCATTTATTGCCGTTTTTCATCGATTTCTTTATCTTGATTGGATGCCGTTACTTACAAACTTCAATACGTTACGCTATGGCTTTAGGAGACAAATTTGCTGTTGCGCCTGGATTCATCCTTTTGGGAGATAGTATACTTCCCGGAACGAATATTTAAAATATATATATTTTTTTCATTTTCTCCTTTTTTCATATTTTACTCTAAATACACAAATGTGACTTGGTTTACCAAGAGGTTCTGCTTCATTGAAGGTTTAGCCTATTTCAGAGATGTTTTATCTTTTTTTTTTAATTCTAACGGGAGACCTGGAGAAATTTGTGTATGGCCGAATCCAAAATTAAATATAATCTAAACTACACTGAAACTAACCTAACTCTACCAACTTGAAATTAAAATTTGTGTAATGTATTAAAATTTAAAAGGTTTTTCAGTATAAACTTCTCCATTTAAATATTTTTTTATTTGATATGCAAGCTTTATAAAGGGAAAATTCGTTCTTTCCTATAAGGTTATTTAAAAAAAATCATTATAAACAGAGTTTTTCACAATTTCAATAGCAAAAAAACTGACCTAACGTGAAAATATAACCTATTATGGTTAGATACTATTTCAGAATTAACCAAATGTCTCCAGATCTCCCACACAATCTGGCTATAATTAATATAATTAGTAGAAGCATTAATATAGCCATGAAAAGGAATTAGTTAGGGTAAATATATTATTATTATTATAATTACCAGTAGAATACCTCCTAACATAATCAAAATTTATACAGATGGAAGCAGATTTGATGATGGATCCTGAGGAGTCTTCATCGTCAATGAATCAGAAAAGAAAAAATTGAAATTCAGGAACCCCAATAACTGCTCTAATTTTCGAGCAGAATTACTAGCAATTGAAAAAAGCTTAACAGAATGCAAAAACTCCAACAAAAACATCTGGATTCTCTCTGACAGCCTCAGTGCTATACAACACATAAAAGATATGGATTCTGCCAAAGATAATTTCTGACCGAATATATGAAAATAGAGAAAGATTATATAGCACTTTTTTAATCTATATAATCTCTCTCTATTACCGTGTTTATACATTTCAGTTAACTGAAGTAGGATTTCAATAAGATTTTTTATTGATCCAATATTTCGATGGACCAATCGTCCATCTTTTATGAGGTTTTTGTTATGAAGCATACAGCAGGTCGCGGTGAGCTACGGACGTCTTACAAGCTTGTTGGGAGATAAACCATCTATGGTATACATTTTAAACAAAGAGAATAGTTGATATTTATTCCGATAAATGACGCAAGCCATCAGCAACTTTCAGTTGCTCGATAAGAAGAAGCATTTTTCTTAATTTATGCACCTTATCCCAGTACAATATTACATTTGTACTATTTTTTCACAAAGTAAATATAATCAAAAGAAAAACAGGGTAATATATATAAACTGAAGTAGGACTTACCTGAAAAATTCCTTTGATCGAGTAAATAAAAAGAGTTACGACATCTTATGATTTTTTGTTTGTAATTTGCTGAAATCCTCAATCCTGTGATAATATATTTTAAGGTTTAATTTTAATTTGAGTTTTCCATCACACAGCGGGGTAATATTCTGGTGCTATATGATTAATTATATATATACATAATTGAATGGATGAATTCAATCTCTATATCTTTTCTCTTTAAAATGTTCTCTATATTTCCTGTTAAAATTAGGAAAGTTTAGAGGGTGGGTGGTGTGGGAGGACAATAACAAGAGAATTTAATTATATAGAGAGAACACTGATTGATGATTATCATTAGGCCTAAGATTTAAAATGGATCACCTTCAGACACAATTGGAATAGTGGCAATTAGTGGCCTAAGCATTGTGCTGTGTGTTTGTATATTGCAAGGTGAAGGTGGACTCCAATCTCATATTTCTGTAAATAACAACTCTAATAATGAATGGAAATGGAAACATATTAGAACTTTTATTCAATGATGAATGAGTATGTCCTAATCGTCTAAATAAACATTTCGGATTGAAGAACGCCATCTATCGGAATAAATAACAAACAAAAAAAAGCTTTGTTAATAACTTTTAGTTTTATACAGATTCTCCGAGAAATTATGATTCTCCTAGCAGAAATGTAAGGTACATACAGGAATGATAGTAATAGTACCAGTAATCAGCAATGTTATTTACAGTTATTCAAATAAGTGTAAATAACTACTGAAAATTGACTATTTTTCAAATTTTCCATCTTCCCTTCATTATATGTTAATTTGGGAATAAAAATCATTCGGAGATAAGAGAGGAGTGTGTGTCTTGACGATATTTTGGTATAACTAATCGAGCTTTCGGGTCTTGAGGCTCTTCTACAGGAAGAAAATATCACCTAACACCATCTAATAGAAACCTAGATCGTCCCTTGATCATGTATGTGATCTCATATCGATCGAATACTAGCGATTAAACCCTTCAAAATTGGTGCTTTGTTTAATTTGTGATTGAATGTGTACCAAAATTTATATTCTACCACTTTGAGAAAGGTTGGAATGCAGCACGTATAGACCAAATAGTACGGTTTCAATAAGAAAATTTTTAATTCAAATCAAATATTCTCTTATTTACCTTTAATATATTATATTTCAATTTCATAATGTTTTTGAACTATTAAATATTGTTAAATATATCTAAATGTGGTTTTAAAACTTGAAAATATCGAAATATAATTGTTAAACTTCAAAATTATTAATTGTGTTCGTGTTCGTTTAAAAATAAATAAATAAAGGGTGATCGATTGAAAGGAAAAACAATGGGGGAAATAAATGCACAGAAACACAGTATAATAAAAGGATTTATTTAAAAAAATTAAAAACAAAAGGGATAAAAACTATTATACTATTATTATGGGTAAAAACAAGAAAAATGGTTAAGCTAAATTATACTTATATCTAAGGGATTATGTATAAAAAAACAATAAACAAGGTTAAGCAAAAGAGAAAGTAAAAAAATTAAAGTAGTCTTAGGGAAGGGAGATAAAAATAAATGGCGGGGGGGTGTCGAGCGTTTGTTTACACAGTACCTCTGGTGTGGCAGCACCGTCGCAGGCTTGGCTTGTCTTGTGCGATGTCCAATTGTCGCGACTCGTTGGTTGTCTAAGTGTCTTTTTCCGTCCTCAAGTGGCTGCTTGAGGGATCCTCCAAGATGTCTTTCCGTCCACGAGACTCTGCTTGTGGGATATGTCTTCTTAGACTTCTTTCCGTCCACGAGACTCTGCTTGTGGGGTATTTCTTTGGCGCGTCTGCCCCAAGGCAAGGGAACTCAACTGTCCGCCAGATCCGCTGCTAACAAGGGAATCCTGCCAACTGACCAAAAAAAGAATGTAACATGACGCTCCGTCGTCTCCGCCCACGCCGACCTTTGCCCTCGGTCGGTCCAAGCTGGGGCTATCTATAGATATAGATGTCTTGCTCGTTGTCTCCCTTCACCTAAGACCTTCATTCTATGTACAAAAGTAAAGGATCTATAAAATAGTTTTAACATTCTCCCACATAATATTGCTCCGAAAGAAGCCAAAATTAAGTATAAGACAAAAGAGCATATATATACACAATACACACAAGAGTAGATATGCCTATTACATTACATAAAATACACATAAAAGAATACACATATTACACTTTTTTTTCTACAGGTACTTTCACTAGTCCTTCGAGTCATACCTTGCAGGCTTTCTGATTACCCTACCATATCTATTTCTAGAGTCCCTGGATTCAATATTGGGCCTATTTCCTAAAAATGCTTCAGATTGGGGTTCGGTATTTGAATTGTCCATTAGAATCGTCTTAACATTCGAGGATATTTCAAGAGGGTGTAAGCGTTGTAGAGCCCTGATCAAGGTTCCTGTGGATGTTTTAACATGGGCCACTCTCACTATTCCATCTTTTCCTGGTATGAGATTTACTATTCGCCCTTTAGGCCAAAACATTCTTTTAAGATTTTCTTGCCCGATCAGTACAACGTCTCCTACTTTCAACTGTCTTCTATCAATATTTTCGGATTTCTGAATCAGCGCGCCTAAATATTCCTTTAAGAATCTCTGCTTCAATTCTCTCTTCAGTTGACCTAACTCTCTGTATCTAGTGTGCAACATTTCTGGCTTTAAATTTTCAAATTCAGGAAAGCTAGACTCTGGACCATTTTGTAAAAACTCATTAGGAGTTAGCGGTTTTAGATCATTGTCGTCTTCAACCTTTATTTCTTTTGGATTTATCGAGAACTCTGAATTGGGCCAGAATTCTTTAGGTTTTTTCAACCATTCGGGGCCCTCCCACCATCTGCTTTGCACAAACTGGCTTGGAGAGCAACCTCGAGACAGAAGATCGGCCGGGTTCAACTGACTAGGAACGAACCTCCAATCGTTCAAATTGGTAGTGGCCTGTATTTCTCTGACTCGGTTTCTCACGAAAACTCTCCACTCAATTTCTTTCTTTATCCAACTTAGCGCGGTAGTAGAGTCAGACCAAAGAGTTGTTTCACATTTTCTCTTCAAGGCAGCTTGGATTGCATTGGCTAGTCTAGCTCCTAGTACCATGGCCATTAATTCCAAGCGAGGGATCGTAATACTCTTCATAGGAGCTAATCTGACTTTGCTCCAAATCAAAGTTAGAGTATTTTCTCGTCCCGTTTCGCTCCGTAAATAGGCTACAGCTCCATAGCCTCTTTGACTAGCGTCACAAAAGATATGAACTTCTGTAGGGAAAATGAGATCATTCCACATATATCTCGGTATCTTTATTAGCTCTATGAATTTTATTTGATCCAACCAGGTTCGAAATTCCTGGGCCATACTTTCGGGTAGAGGTGTATCCCAACCTAGTTTCAGTCCCCATGATCGCTGCAGTAACAACTTTGGTGGCAAGAATACTGGAGCGCAAAATCCAAGTGGATCAAATATCCGCTGAACCATGGACAGTACCAGCCTTTTTGTTAATTTGGGTTGAAGACTCAAATTGTCAGGGAGTTCGCATTTTAATGAATCTTCCATTTTATTCCAAACAACACCCAATATTTTTGTACAAGTCCCCTTTTCAGGGTTTTCCTCCAGAGAATATTCCCACTCTCGTAAGTCCATTTTAGCCCTGTCCATAATTTCAATTGCGGCCTTTTGAAATTCCTGCACTTCCTGCTTTGTTTCCAGCGAGGTAATACAATTGTCCATGTAGAAGGATTGAGCTAAAATCTTTGCCCATTGAACAAGTGGGCCTCTTATTGATTGAAGATGGTATTCTATTACGGCGTTCAGCACAAAAGGACTGCAGTTTAAGCCAAATACAAGTCTCTTATGCCTGTAAGCTATTAGTTCTCTATCGCTCTCTTTTTCCCACCAAAGGAATCTAAGGTAGTTCCGTTCAGATTCTTCAATCGCCACCATCTGGAATGCTTTTCTTATATCTGCCGTGACTCCAAATTTATTTTCCCGAAATCTTATCATCATTTCAGGGATTCTTTCCAATAAATTCGGTCCCTTTTCTAAACATTGATTCAAAGATAGTACATTATGACCTAGACAAGAAGCATCGAAAACCGGACGTATGGGCGTCGTTTTAGATTCCATCTTGTACACAGGGCGGTGAGGTAAATAGTAACCTCTTCTCTCGAGAGGATTTTCCTCGACTCTTTCAATGAGTCCTTCAGTCAGCCAGTCTCTAAAGATCTGACTATATTCGGTCAACTTATTCTGTGAGGTCATTTTCTTAGTGCTTATATCTAACCTTTTTATCGCTATGTCAAGATTGCTGGGGATTGACTCCTTTTCTACCTTCCAAGGTAGACCTACAGAATATCTCTGATCACTTTGTCTTCGAATTTTTGTTATAAACTTTTCTTTTATTTCCTGGTATCTGGTCTCTTTGGAGCAAGTTTCAACAGGATCCCTAATGCCTAGTACTTCTAGATCCCACAAATCCTTTAAATCGCATCGCGTTGTTAGCAGATTCAAAGTCTGCTGCACATTGTCATTGCTATCAATAATTGGCGAATTGCCCATTAGTGTCCAACCTAATTTCGTTTCCACCGCAGTTAAATCTGCTTCAACTTGAACTATTTTTCCTGTCAAAATCATACCTAGATAGTTAGCGCCAATCAATATGTCAATCTCTTGTCCTTTAAAATTGTCCTGGGACAATATTATGCCCTTAATCTTCAATTTTTCTAACCAGTCTCCTTTTGGCAAAGGTGGTATGGCGTCGCAAATTTTACGTTGATCCAGCGCCTCAATATGGATCACATCTCTTTTATTACCTAAATTCTCTAATTCTAACATAAATTTACCGTGCTTTTCTTCACCAATCTTATTACCTCCAAAAAGACTTTTAGCTATAGTTATTTCGCCTTTTCTTTATATTCCTATACTCCAGACTAACGACTGTTTGATATACGAAAACTGACTTCCACTGTCGAGGAGAATTCTAACCCTTCTAGAGGCATTTGGGCCTCTTAACAGTGCTACCGTGGTCATCAGCAAGACCTGACCTGTGCAGGCTTGACTAGAAAGCGATGCAATGGGTTCAGGTGCATTTTCCTTTAGATTTTCTCTTCCTGGTTTCGTTAACCGGTTAGAAGAATTTCCTTCACATAAAATTTCCAAGTGGTTTCTCCCACAGTTTTTGCACTCCAATTGTTCTCGGCACTGACTCTGTATGTGTCCCTTTCTTAAGCATTTGAAACATAGATGGGCACTACGTATTTTATCATTTCTCTCTCCCGGAGACATTTTCATTATGGAGCGGCATTGATGACTCGCATGATTTGTTCTTTCACAAAAGAAGCATTTTATATTAGTTCGCCCTCCGAACAGACTAGACACAGTGGCGGGTCTGAAATTGCTCCTGGTTCTGGTCCCATCATTGTAAGACCTTTTATAGGGTTCCTCCTGCTTAAAGCCTTTTTCCACAAATTTCAGCCGTTGAGCACTCCTTACTTCGGCTTTTAGAAAGTCCAATAATAACCTGAGCCTTTCTTGAGCTCCTCCAACCCCTTTATCTGACTCTTCCCGTTTTGCTAACTCCATACCATAACCCGAAGAAGGATGCCTGTGCCATATTTTCAAAATATCCGAAGGTAATGAAGACTCGACAAGAGGGTATAAAAAAATACCCGACAACTGGGGATCAATGCCCAGTGTCTCTAACGACCGGAGGTGACTGCTCAGTTCGTCGTACAGACTGCTTAAATTTCTATTTTCTTTCTTTACATTAGATATAACCGAATTCAATAGACGTCTGACATACAGTTCTGTCAGTATATTCGGGTCACCGAATCGCTCCTGTAGGGCTTGTACTGCCAAAACATAGTTGGCGCCTGTAACGGGATAGCTTGCTACAACACGATAGGCTTCTGAATTTGGTACAATTGCTTGACGCAAATATAAAAACCGGTCGCTATCGGATAAATTCTTATTTTCGTGAATTTTCGAAAACTGCGCCCACCAGGGCAACCAACCTTCCAGAGAGCCTTCATAGCTTTTTAGGGCTAACTCTGGTAATTTCACATTTATTACAGTGTCCTCGCTAGCAATCGGGATTGTTTCTTCTTTATCGGGATTCCGTAATACACTGACTTTCTGTTGAATATCAAACTTTTCCTCTTCATATTTATCGCATTCTTGCCATTCCCTATCAATACTTTCCTCTGTAATCCCTTCTTTCACTACCAATAAAGCCTGATATTTTTCGTTTAGATCTACAAGTTTCGTGTAATAAGACTCTAGTCTATTAAACTTAGAATATATATCATTCCTATCAATTTGAGACTTTTCAAATTCCCCATTTATTTCATTAATAATTCTAGTGAAAGTACCTCTTATGGCTTTTCTGCGCTTTTTAAGTGCATCCATTTCCTCCATATTTCCTTTAAATCGATCACGTCCGGCTCACCAAAATGTTCGTGTTCGTTTAAAAAAAAATAAATAAAGGGTGATCGATTGAAAGGAAAAACAATGGGGGAAATAAATGCACAGAAACACAGTATAATAAAAGGATTTATTTAAAAAAATTAAAAACAAAAGGGATAAAAAACTATTATACTATTATTATGGGTAAAAACAAGAAAAATAGTTAAGCTAAATTATACTTATATCTAAGGGATTATGTATAAAAAAACAATAAACAAGGTTAATCAAAAGAGAAAGTAAAAAAATTAAAGTAGTCTTAGGGAAGGGAGATAAAAATAAATGGCGGGGGGGTGTCGAGCGTTTGTTTACACAGTACCTCTGGTGTGGCAGCACCGTCGCAGGCTTGGCTTGTCTTGTGCGATGTCCAATTGTCGCGACTCGTTGGTTGTCTAAGTGTCTTTTTCCGTCCTCAAGTGGCTGCTTGAGGGATCCTCCAAGATGTCTTTCCGTCCACGAGACTCTGCTTGTGGGATATGTCTTCTTAGACTTCTTTCCGTCCACGAGACTCTGCTTGTGGGGTATTTCTTTGGCGCGTCTGCCCCAAGGCAAGGGAACTCAACTGTCCGCCAGATCCGCTGCTAACAAGGGAATCCTGCCAACTGACCAAAAAAAGAATGTAACATGACGCTCCGTCGTCTCCGCCCACGCCGACCTTTGCCCTCGGTCGGTCCAAGCTGGGGCTATCTATAGATATAGATGTCTTGCTCGTTGTCTCCCTTCACCTAAGACCTTCCTTCTATGTACAAAAAGTAAAGGATCTATAAAATAGTTTTAACAAATTGTTTTAAATTGTTAATTCTTCATTTAATGTTTTTAAAAAACCTTTATCACACACGATTTTTCATAAATTTATAAATGTAATTTAATATTTTAATTAAATATTGAAAGATTCGCTATATTAAACTAAAATAATTTGATATTATTCAAGAAAATACCGTTATTAAAATTTAAAATGTCATCTTGAACATGTAAAGCTTTTTATTTTAATAAAAATAATAAAATGTGCACTATATTAAAAACAAAAATTCCTTGATATGATATAAAATATTTTCTATTTGAAGTAAAATATATATTTCTCACCATATAAAATAAATAAAGGTATATAATTTAAATAACTCAAATTAGGTATTTTAAATAAAATTCCTACGTGTTTAATTTTAAATAGGATTTTTTTTATTTTGAAAAATATTTTTATAAAATCATCTAATGATAAATAAAAATTGTAAAAAAAAAATCATTGAAAACAATTTCCATTAAAATGTTCTTCTGTTTAAATAAAAAAAATGCGCGTGAATGTATTTTATTTAAAATGAAGCAAAATAATAATCATACATATGAAAACAAAAGTATTTCCATCTAAATTTATCTCCAAGGAAATCTAAAGTTTTCTATATTTCTAAATAAAAATAGAAATTTTCATTCACACATTTTAAAAGCATCGGAAAAGAATTTAAAAGAGTGCATTTTATTTCCTCTTCTGGAATTGAGTATCTTGAAGAAATTCCAAAGTTAATTTAAAGAGGCTTTGTTAGGGATAAAAATTTTCATTAAAATATGAATCAAAGAGGTTGGAGTAATTTAGATTTAAATCTATTAAAAGTTCGCATTTTAAATTGCCCCTATCATAAATTTCTCAGAAAAATAATAAACCGATATTGATTATTTGATTATATTTTTTAAATAAAAAGTAAAAAATACATATATACACATAATTTTTTTAGAGGTTAAATTAAAAAACTCCATTTATATTAAATTATTAAAAATAATTTAAAGCTTAAAATCTTACTCTAAAATAAAATTAGCATAGAGAAATTTCAATTACTTTTGTTTAATACCAAAATAATATGGAAATAATTTTAAAATTAAATTGATAATCGTGTGTGGATCCTTTTAATTTTTTTTTTAATTAGAGACAATATATAGAGTACTTTTTTAATCATTATTTTTCAAAACTTATTTTAATATTGTGTTGGGAATCTTTTATGGTTCAGACAATGAAACAACAAATAACAAGTTTACTTACAGCTGAAGTGGTTTTAAAGAATTAGGCGATTTTACCTTATGAAAGTATTTTAAATTTATTATTTTCAAAGAGAGATAGAAAAGAACATTTAACAATTTACATTACAATTACTAATTTTGTAAACAAAACCAACACTCCTTTGTTCTAGTTTTTATATTACAGTGTTGTCAGTCTAAAAGTATTTCAAGATCATTGATTTACTATTCTTCTTTTTTTCCAACTTTCCCTCTTAAATCAGTGATCTTATCACATTCAACAGTTTCTTCACTTGACTTATGTTTTAAATGGTTGTCATAAGAAGGGATTTGAATTTGTCAAACTTTGGTCTGGCTAGAGGTTTTGTTAGGATGTCTGCAATTTGGTGTTCTGTTGGACAATATATCAGGTTAAACTTTTGAGCTTGATCTTTCACAAAATGATATTTGACATCAATATGTTTAGTTTTAGTGGTGAATTGGCCTGATTTTATAATTTTTATTGTGCTTTGGTTATCAACATAGAGATTTATATCAAAATTATCTGGAATTAATTCTTCTAATAGGGATCTTATGTATGACACTTCTTTGCATGCATCTGCTGCAGCAATGAACTCTGCTTCAGTGCTTGAAAGGGCAATTACAGGTTGCTTTCTGGAGCACCAACTTATGGGACCTCCACATAAATAAACTACATATCCTGTGGTACTTTTTCTAGTTTTAATATCTCCAGCAAAGTCAGAATCACAATACACATTTAATTCAAATGGCATCTCTCCATCATATGATATGCCTAAATTGGTGGTGTGATTTAAATATCTTAGGGTTCTTTTGATGTTTATAATATCTTGAGTTGTAGGATCATGCATTGACCTGCTTTCAAAATTTGTGGCAAAGGTCATGTCTGGTCTAGTTTTGTTTGTCAAATATAAAAGGCTTCCAATTGCTTGTCTGTAGGGAAATTTGTTATCATTTGATATTTCTAAGTTTTTGTCTAATTCTTTTACTACATCTGTAATGGGAGTGGGTACTGGTTTAGAGTTTTGCATATTATATCTTTCAAGAACTGATTTTGCATAATTTTCTTGTGAAAGTAAATTTTTTTTTTCCTCAAAACACAAATTTATTCCCAAAAAAGTTCTTGGATCATTGTTTATTTTAACTTCAAACTCTTGGCATAGTTTTTCTAAAATATTATTTAATTCTTCTTCATTATCTCCCATTAAGATACCATCATCTACATATATTGCAAGGTACATATTTCCTTTGTTGGTTTTAAAAGGACATGGCTCTGATTTTAGTTGTATGAAATCTTGGGATTTGAGAAAGGTTTTTAATCTTTCATTCCATTTTAATGCGGCTTGCTTTAAACCATACAATGCCTTTCTTAACCTACATATATTCCCTTTATAACCTTCTGGCAATTGAACATATATTTCTTCATCCAAAACCCATATAGAAAAGCTGTTTTTATGTCAAATGTTTTAAAAACAAACCTTCTCTTAGCCATTAGAGCAAAGTATATCCTTAAAGAGACAGTGCTTATAAATGGACTGAATGTCTCATCATAATCAATGCCTGCTTCTTGTTCAAAGCCTCTTACAACTAGTCTTGCTTTGTAGCGACCATCTTCTTTCACTTTAAAGAGCCATTTAGAGGTCAGAATCTTCTTGTTTGACGCTTCATTTTCTTTTAGTATTTCCCAAACTTCATTTTTGGCAAGAGACTCTTTTTCTTCTTTTATTGCCTTTTTCCATTTTTCTTGATTTGGACCAGATATAGCTTCCGAGTAAGTTAGAAGAGCTGATTCTGTTGTTCCATCCCGTTCTAAATAGAAGTCTTCATATCTAGATGGTGTTTGTAAACTACTTCTTGGTCTAAGTTTATATTTTGAAGTACTTGGTTTTGTAGGGATATCTTCTTCGTCTTCAGAGACTTCTGGTAGACTTGGTTCTTCATTTAATTCTAGTTGGTCTTCAGATTCTTCTTCTGGTTCGACAATAGGTATTTTTCTTCTTTATTTATATATCCTTTATCTAAAAAAATTACATCTCTAGCTGTAAAGATTCGTTTGCTTTGTTCATCCCAAAGGCGATAACCATTTGGTGCATAACCTATAAAGGTATATTTTTTACTTCTGTCTTCCAATTTCTTTATGTGTTTTAGGGTTTTGACATAAGCTTCACAACCAAAAAGTTGTAAGTTTGACAAATTTGGTCTTTTGTTGAACCAAAGTTCTGCAGGGGTTTTCTCTAATTCTTGAGTAGGGCTTCGGTTCAGCAAATAGGCTGAAACCCTTACAGCTTCTCCCCACATGTATTTTTCTACACCAGAATCAATCAAAAGAGCTCTAGTTTTCTCCATCAGGGTTCTATTTAATCTTTCGGCTTTGCCGTTTAGCTGAGGTGAGTGAGGTATGGTGAGATCCATAATGATTCCTTCAGCTTTGCACCAGGATTTTATATCTTCATTTACATATTCTCCGCCATTGTCACATCTTATTTTTGAAACTTTTAGATTCATTTGGTTTTCTGCTTCTGTAATAAATTCTTTTAGATATCCTTTTACTTAATATTTATTTTGTAACAAATACACATGACAAAAATGTGTGTAGTCATCAAGAAATGTTAGAAAATAGTTTTTGTTGTCATGGGTAGTGGGATCTAAAGGTCCACATACATCTGTATGGATTATTTCTAAAGGCCTTTTTGATTTTGTTCTAATGGAATTGAATGGCTTTCTTACCTGTTTAGCTTTAATGCATGTTTCACAAATTTCATCTTGACTTATTTTTTCTATGTTTATTCCATTAACCATAGATTTTAATTGTTTTAAGCTTGAAAAACTTATGTGACCCATTTTTCTGTGCCATTTTAGCATTTCTTCTTTTTGGGTAGCTGTTAGGTGAGATTCTTCAATTTCGGGGGGTTTTCTGTTTCTATATTTATTGTATAGAGTCCATTTTCCTGTTTTTCTCCTTCTAAAACTTTTTTTCCATTTTTTACGACAAATACCTTTTCATCTTCAAAGACGACTTTGCCTTTATTTCTGGTAATGGCACTTACCGATAGTAAATTATTTGTCAAGTTTGGTACAAACATCACCTCCTTGAGATCACATTTTTTCCCTTGAATTTTTCCGACTGATTTTGCTATTAGAGTTTCTTCCTTTTTTGCTATTGATATTTTTGAGTTGCAATCTACTTCATCTAGTAAAAACTTTTACTATTTATCATATGGCTTGTTGAGCCACTGTCTACAATAAATTCTAGCAATTCCTCATTTTTACATTTTAAAGTCTCTCCTACAAAAAAGGACAATTTTTCTTCATTTTTGTTTCTGAAAAAGCCATCCTTTTCTTTATGATTTGTCTTTTTACAAATTCAGCAAGGAATATTTTCCTGGAATTTATTTTGAGATTTCTTAAAGAAGCATTGGTCTTGAGTATGATTTGTCTTTTTACAGATGGTACACCATTTTTTATTTAGTCTACAATATTTTGCTAAGTGCCCGCTCTTTTTGCAGTTAAAGCACTGCTTTACTTTAGTAGCACTCATGGCTATTCCCTCTTCAGGCTTTACTTTTTGTTTAGTTTCTTCAAGTGATAGTCTTGATATTAAGTTTGTTAAAGTTTTCTCACTTTTTGGTGTCGAGTCCCATGCTGTGCTGAAGTAATTAAAGTAGTCTGGCAAAATGCTCAATATTTTAGAAATTACAAAGCTTTCCTCAATTTCTTGTTTTACATTATTTAGTTTGAATACTAAATTTTGCATTCTGCTTATATTTGTTGCCATATCTGTATTTTTGTCAAATTTGAATCCATGAAATTCTTGTAGTAATTTGCATTTTAATTGCTCATCTTCTCTTTGATAAATGGCTACTAGTTTTTCATACATTTCTTTTGAAGTTTTGCAATTTAGAATGTGTGTTAAAACATTCTTTTCAATGGTTAACATTATGTATTTTTGTGCTTTGGCGTCTTTTAGGCTCCATTTATCTTTTCCAGTTTCATCTTTCAAGTCTTCAAACAACGATTTTCCATTTACAATATCTAGAAGGCCATTTGCTTTGAAAATAATTGTTATCTGAAAATTCCATAAATCAAAATTTTCAGGATTTTTAAGCCTCACAATATTTGCGATATCTTCGCTGACAGCCATTTTTGTTTTTATTTATATTTTATATATATATTTTGCCGCGATTCAAAAAGAACCACGCTCTGCTACCATGTTGGGAATCTTTTATGGTTCAGACAATGAAACAACAAATAACAAGTTTACTTACAGCTGAAGTGGTTTTAAAGAATTAGGCGATTTTACCTCTTATGAAAGTATTTTAAATTTATTATTTTCAAAGAGAGATAGAAAAGTACATTTAACAATTTACATTACAATTACTAATTTTGTAAACAAAACCAACACTCCTTTGTTCTAGTTTTTATATTACAGTGTTGTCAGTCTAAAAGTATTTCAAGATCATTGATTTACTATTCTTCTTTTTTTCCAACATATTGTACTTTTGATCGAGGGTTCCCAACATTTTAAAGCAGTAACATGTGTAAAAGAATACATTTTTTTCGAACAAAAAAATTATACATTTTAAAATTTATTTTATTTTAATTTAAAGCGCTATGTCCCCCTAGGGACAGTTGCGCTGTCATACATGTATGCCTTTACATTTGTCTATATATATATATACAAAAATTTTAGCCCGTGAATAGAATAGTCATATGATGTTAACAATGAGAAAGAGAATATAAAACGAGAAAAAAGAACTGTGTACAAAAGAAAGAAGTCTCTGGTAATATGTACAATCAGCATAATATAAATTATGAGTTTCTTGAAAGATATTTGTTGCTGTATAATTTAAAATATATCTACAAAAGGTATTGAATTTAATATACATTTCTTTACTGGAAATAAAAATACTTATATATATGGTAATTTAAACCAACAACCCTATATTGTATAATTACTTATAACAAGATTGTCATGTTGTATACAGAAACACATCTATAAATAATTATGCGCATGATTAATCTGTGTCATTGCATCACCATATGTAATGTACTTTGTACAAATTAAAGACAAATAAATAAACTATGTAATAGATTAAGAGCTAAGTTAAAGCAAGATTGAGTAATTCAAAAACGTCTAAAATCGAGAGAGAAATCCAACAACCCTGAAAAGGAATTCGGCAGCCCGTTGCCATCTGGTCCAAAGGGTGCAGAATGCCCCAGACGTTCAAAGTTCAAATTCGCAGATGTCTCTCCCCCCCCCCCCCCTCCTCGTGAATGGTATATAAACACCTCGGTTTTAGCCGACAGTTAGTTAGATAGTCCGCAGTTAGTCTCTTCACCGTCGGCGCAAGCCCTTGTCGCTTGTAGCCAGGTCCACCTCATCGACCATGTAGAAACAGTAAGAAACTCTTATCTCCATCTTGCTTAGCTCAACTCCTATCTGTTCATGGAACTTTTCTACTACAGCTGTGTGTCTTCGTTTTGTGCGTGTGGTTCCCAAGCTTTCCACTCTGCCTCGACCACGACTGCCTGTACTCTGTGAAAACTGTTAAAGGTCTTCCAAAGTGCAGAGAGGTACTGGAAAACTCTCCACGCCCTGACTGTCCCTCTCGGCTACTACAGGTTTGACCACCGGTTACCACAGCTTATAGCGAGAGTCGACAGGATCTCATCACAGATAAGTCGACAGCACTTCTTTATCACAGCAAAGTCGACAAGTTTCTACAAGAGGCTACCAGACCTCAACTTATTACATATATGTTACTATTAAATTATTTTCGATTCTGTAGTCTTGAAAAACAGGACAATCTAGTAAAATATGTACGTTAATAAAGATAAATATGCACTATTCGTATTAGACGTATATTCATCTTATAATCATTTTTAAAGATTTAGTATTTCGCGTTTAAATTTGATAACACTTTTTTATACTTAAAGGCTGTTAAAAAGGCATGGGAGCGTCTAATTAAAATCACATATGAAAATTTATTTTCTGCTTAATAACATTTGAATAGTAAAATGAAATGAGAGCATGTTAAGTTCGCTCGCTTTAAGGTTAAGAAAGAGAGAAGCAAAAGAAAGTAACAAGATGGTGAAGATAAATTGGTCCAAGAGTTTCAGGCATATGCCTTGTGTATTCAATCTTAGACATTTCTTTTTACATTTGTGATATTTAGCGATATACCTTTTAAGATTGGTATGGAATAATATAACTTTATTATTTTATATTTAAAAATTTTATAATATTAAGTTTTATAAAAGGAAATTTTTGAAACGAGAGAGATCAAAAAATGACGCATGGTGTTTGCACCTATTTTAACGGGAGGGGTAGCTTTTATTTTTATAGATCAATATCTTCCGAGAAAATTTCTATCAATGAAATTATATATGTGCAAAGAAAGGTACAGGCCCTTTTAATAAATTAACAATATATCTATAAAAGATAGGTGTGATGTTGCGACATAAACTGCCAACTCTATTTATGAAATGCTTTATACAACCAAGCAAAAATAATCAATTTATTATATCTTAATATATGCATATTATATAATCTAAAAACTCAAATATTTTTATATTTTAGAAAATATATATTTTATTTTTATTCATCGATAATTCTACTTTTGTTATCATCGTTTTTAGATTGACTTTCAGTTTTGTTGTAAATATGCGTAGTCAACATATCTATCTTTTTGAATCACTAATATAGGATTAACCTCATATATTCTATATAATGTGAAAATAACTAATGTGTAATATTTCCTCAAGTAATTGAAAATAAAAGCTACTTGATGGTGAATAATTATTTTTTTTTTATCACGACTGCACCTTCAACCCTTTATCTTATCAATCTAATCTAACAACAAACAAATTATTCATAACATATATTTATAATATATCAGAATATTAACTTACTTCAGTTTAAATAAAGAGTTGCAATCCTGTAGTGTAAATTTAAACGAAATTTATGGAATAACATGGTATAAAATGTTAAGAAATAAGAAGACTTCAGTATTAAACAATGTTCAATCAAAATCGAAATTTTTAAATAAACTTCAAAACTTTACCTTAAAAGTTAAATAGTAAAAATATAAAGTAATGATATAAAAAAAGCCTATATTAATGCGCATGAATAAAAAAAGGTCCTTACTAAAATAAAATATTAGCCAATAAAATTTTAATAATGCCCTATTTAAAAAATATTTATTTTATATAAAATATATTATATTGATTCAAATTTTATAGAAGATGGTTTTTGTTTCATTTAAAGGTTTTTAACAATTAATTATACATTTTTAATTTATATTTAGACATTTTTCATTTCAATTTAGACATTTTTCATTTCAATTTAGATATTTTTCATTTTAATTTAGACACATGGACCTTTCTATATATTACTTTTATTTAGGAGCATTTTAAACAATAAAAAATATTGAATATAGTTTTTATTATAAGAAAGAAGGGCTTGAAATGGAAATAGCGATATTTGACATCATTTTTGAATCAGTTGAATTATTAATAAACAATTTCGCATCTTCTTTTCGTTTTCGCTTAGTTTCATATGATTTTATGTTGATCAACTCAATAGATGACTTTTTCAGAGGTATTTTAAAATCTTTCGTTGCATTAATTGTTGTTGTTTGCGACACTTCTAGATTTAAAATATTTTTCAATTCATCTCTTAATTTTTTTAAAAGTTATACTAGAATTATTTTGTATATACTTTTCAAAATAAAATCAAAATGCTTAATGAAAATGTTTTCTGTCTAAATCCTCCTTTCTTTATTAATTTTAATTAGCCTTCTTTTTTTATAATTCTGCATAGCAGAAATAAAATAAGAAACAAATGAAGTTGACTGCGATTATTAGAAAAAAAAATTAAGTTAAAAGAGACAAATAAGGTTCGGGAATTTCTTCGTATCTATTTACACTAGCAGGGTCCTTCATTGATGCTATGGCCTCCAGGAACTTCCTCTGGTGTGAGTTCTGGATGCCCATGTAAATAGTGGAAGTATTTTCCCAATCTGGCTGATGTCCCGATCGGAGACCATGCTCCACCATGGCAAACCTTTCCTTTGCATACTTCCAAGACGATTTGTGTTCTTGGAGTCTGGTCCCAAGGAAACGGCTTTGTTATTGTATTTCGGACTATAGTCTTTAAAGATGGTGCATTTTTGAAAACAGTGGTTATTCCAGAATTTTTTAAAATATGAGCTATTTTTTTCAGCTCCTGCTCCATATGGCATTATACATTTATTTTTCAAATCTTTTTTACTATTAATGCTATTAACTTTATATGAATGTCTATTGATACATTCCTTCGTATATCCATTCGATATTAATTCTTCCTGGATAGTGTTCAATTTTATATATTTAAGACATATATATATATCATAGCATCAATGAAGGACCCTGCTAGTGTAAATAGATACGAAGAAATCCCCGAACCTTATTTGTCTCTTTTGACTTTTTTTTTTTTTCTGTTTTCTGTTTTTGTTTCAAAAACATTATAAAATACTGCATTACTAAAAAACCTTTAATTTTCAAAATATTTTATTATATTATTAATATTTTTTTTATGTATCATTATCAATAATTATTTTTGACCAATGACAAATTTGTTTTCATATGATGTACAATAATTTGTAAATTAAATTCATTGTCCAATAAATTGATAAAGAGGGAGCAATCTCTCGAAATATTTTGAGAAAAAAAATGTTTTTTTTTTCTTTACAGATCCAGGTACGCCCTTTTATATAATCTTAATTAATGGATCGCCTTATGACTCAAAATATTTAGTTTTGTTTTAAAGTGTCTTAAATAAATATTATATAAAAAGTCCATGCGTCTAAATTAAAATGAAAAATGTCTAAATTAAAATGAAAAATGTCTAAATTAAAATCAAAATTGTCTAAATTAAAATTAAAAATGTCTAAATTAAAATGAAAAATGTCTAAATTAAAATCAAAATTGTCTAAATTAAAATGAAAAATGTCTAAATTAAAATCAAAATTGTCTAAATTGAAATGAAAAATGTCTAAATTAAAATGAAAAATGTCTAAATATAAATTAAAATTGTCTAATTAAAAGTTAAAAACCTATATATACAGAACAGTATTATTTTTTTAGTTTCTTGTGACAAAGACCCTTAAAGATATTTTTTAAAATTTATAAATTCAGTGATAACACTTCAAAAATATATTTAAAGTTTGTGTGGTAAAAAAAAAATTGATTCAAAAATTTATCTTTTAGGATTTTGTGAGCTGATGTATATACTTTAAAAAATACATTATCAAAATGTATGTCGTCTTTATGATAAGTCTAAAATACTAGTAATATATTTATATATGTTTCTTTTTTTTTGTTTTAAATATAAACTCATAAAATAATCACAATATTTTAAAATATTAGACATTTTATTATATATATTTGCGTTTATAGCTTTTAATTAAAACAAATTATTTTATTAACATCAATAATATAGAGAGGGGTGGGGGAACAAAACCAAACGATGTTTAATATATTTTCTAATTTTCAAATTATATTCTATATAAAATATCGCCTTCTTAAAATTTAGATATTTTAGATCGAGAGTTGTGATAAAAACAAAAGTTAAAGAAAACACAGTGAGAAAGATTTGAAGTCACACACAATTGAAGGTAAAAAATCAATTTAAAGAAACTGCCAAATAGTTAGAAAAATGGAGGTGAAATAGAATGGAAAGCAGAATTGATGGAGAATCTGAGGTATATCATTGAGAATAAAATGAAAGTTTTTTTTTTCAACGAAATGAATAAAAGTTTTTGATGTGTAATAAGATCATTACTCGCTAGTAATAAATAGGGAATGAATAAGTTTAAATATGATTGAAAAAAAAAGTGATAGAATTTTATGTTCGTTTTTAATGTATACACTTTTTACTAATCTTGTTTTCTAATCTTTTCCATTAAATTTCATAGATTTCTATTTTTGTAATTATGATTTCTCTTTGATTGTTTTTATACAAATAAATGACTTTATATTATATCAATATACAGAAAAAAAGCTGTATATATAAAATGTGAACTATTTTTGATGCGTATGATTATTAAAAATCAGTTTTCTACTGCCCTTACTTTATTTAAAAAAAAAAGAATTATACGCTTCAAAAATAGTTCAAATTTATTTTAACAGAAAGCACGCTTATGCATCGTATAAGCTCTATATACAAAGTATTATGAATCTATGAGTACAATATGATTTTATAGAATATAAATTTGATGAGCGATAAAGCGCCTCTATCTTAATCCTCCCTCCCTAAATCAATGCATATATGTTGATATTTTATGAACAGAACACGCATATGACTAGACTAGCCGAATGACCCGGGCAACGCCCGTGTTTTACCCGATTGAATGTTTTTATTCAAATACTATTTGTTACAATTATAAATTGGCGCCTTAAATAAATGCATATATTAGTTAATAACTATAGCCTCTGTGCTTTATCTGTCTATGTACTGTTGGCTTCCGTAGGCGTCTCTTACTGGGAAAAAGAAAGAGAGAATTCCATTTAGTTATTAACTAATATATGCATTCATTTAAGGAGCGACCCGCTCCAACACAATAGTTACAAAAACGAAAAAGCGAGTGGGGGGGGGGGGGGGGGCAAAGGTGGCGTGATCGTAGCCAACCAATAGGAGAGCGCCATTCCAATAAAAAAGCAAACGGTGACAGAGATGAAAACTGAAGAATTAAGAGATGAAGAACGCATGACGCTCGTAACTGTATATTGGATATTCTAAAACAACATCTTGAAAAATTCCAACAAATAAGTCAGTATGTATGCCATCGTTTCGGTCTATGGCCCTTATCAATACAGGTGAAACTTCGATTTTATAACATCCAACGTGAGGAATTATGAAAACCACTGGATATAGCGATCTTTTGTTGTTTAATATATATATTTTAAGTTTAATTAATTGATTGTTCCCACAGAGTATGTTTATAAGATCACAAGTAAATAGACGCTAACCGTAAGAAGTTTCTCTTTGTTTACTTTGTTATATTTTGTTCTCTCTCTTGTAAATCAATAATGTTTGATTAATCTTCTTGGAATCTGTATCTTTAAAAAGTATTAGCAAAGTCAACAATAGGTGATATCTCTAATGAATACAATCCTTTCTTTAAATTTCAATATATTATCTCTCTCTCTATCTTCAGAGAAGCCTGAGATCGGCCCTATCACTTCATCAGCTAAGACTTTGGTAGATCTTATAACTCCTCTTATACGCGACATCAAAGCAACCACTACTCTAAATGATAGATATTCCAAATACCAGTTTAGCCACGAACAATAGACCTCTATCTTTCTCTTGATCATCCACAATAGTTAACAGAACACAGTATTTATATATACAATGGAAGCTGATTCGAATTGAAGCCATCTTATAATAATTTAGTCTTTTGGACCGATTAACCACAAATTTTTCATTTTCAAATATTGAACAAAAAACACTTTATACACATTGCTTTATATCTCACAGTTTCAAAAAAAGATATGAGCAATTTTGAAGTAACCCGAAGAAAAATAGATACCTACCGCTATTTGTAAGCAAACACGGTTTCAGTTCTTCAATACCGAAATCTATGTTGAGCGGCGACGATGCAAATCAGACCGCGGAAAAAAGAAAAATTGGGGCGATCGGGTAGAGGCCTCGGGAATAGAGTTTACGTCCGTGGGCAATAAAGAGCCTAAAGGCTTTAAGAGAAAAAATAATTCCCAAGAAAAGCCTGTGAAGATTTCAAAGGCTGACACTACCACAGTAAGGCCACCTCAACCACCAAGGAAGGCGACAAGAGACCCTGTGACGCAAGTTAAGAACAGTCGACAGCAGCAGGCGCTGACAAAGCAAGATCGGCAGCAGCTTCTTTCGATCAATGCTGCTATGTTGAGTACTGCTCGGATTTCGGTCCTGTGCAGTATATCCAGGCACTGCAGGAGATGCTGGGAAGGGGGGCCGTCTTCCAGCTGATGAAGATGTCCGGCCAGGTTCTGGTCGGGCTGGGGAGCACCGAGAAGGCGGAGCGCCTATCCGAGGAGGGCCTTACCATTGGGAACACCCTCCTGAAAGTGTTTCCCTACAGAAAACGCGCAGAGAAGATAGTGATTGGGAACCTCCCAATCCTATAAGGGACGAAGATATCGTCACGGCGCTGCGGCCTTACTGCAGGGTTGTCTCCCTGACCCATGAGGTAGTGGCGAGTGGTGGCTATACCTGGACCACCGGCAACAGGGAGGCCTTCATCCTTCTAAATGAAGGATTGAAACTTCACCAGCTCCCTGTAAAGCTGGTTATCGCCTCGAAATGAGAATCGACGCCTGCCTATATCACCTACGGCGTTAGGTGTAGCAAATGCCAACGTCAAGGGCATCGGAGAGCTATCTGCCCCTTAGGAATTAATGGAGGACGCCATCAAGACCTACGGCAGGACCTTCGCCCGGGGCGAACATCCCTGTTCATCCGCAGGAGACTCCAACCCCTGAACCTCCTGTTCCGGCGCCGAGCACCAGCCAGTTGCTGCCACGACCAGAGCCCTCCTTGGCCATCATCGAGCCCACAGCGGCTCCAAAGAAAGAGACCCAAAAGAAGACTGCACCACCCATACAGTCTTTTACCTCCATGCAACCTCTTCAGACATCTCAGGAGACTCAGCTCATAGGGCAGGTAAAGGACATTTTTGCACAAATGAACGCTGAATCTTTCCTATCCCCCCTCTATAAGGAGATTTGTAGGTTTGAAGTAGCGGTCCTATACCGCCATGTGAGGGAGGTACTCTCCAAGACACTCTCGAAAGGAACACAAGACCATTCTCTGCCAATTCCTCAACATGGCAATTAAACATGTTGGCGGCGAAAATTCCATTATAACCAAAGGTCTATCCAAATTCAGGGTGGCTTGTAACCCTTGATTTAAACTTGACGTCCCCTCTATGAAGGCTTCGTTATAATGTAAATATATATTTCTGTATAAATTCTATTGTTGATATTTATAAGTGTCTTTTGTATCTCTATAACTACTGTACCCTGTCAATACTGAAATCACATCCACATATAAATAAAATTAATACATTCAAGATTCTCCCGTAAATTCTCGAGAACAGAAAAAAAAATCTTTCTGAAATTTTTGAAAAACTATTAATCTATATATATATATATAAATCAATGTTTGTACGTTTGTTTGTCTGTACGTTTGTTTGTATGTCCGGTATACAAATTCGCAGTTGTTCACTAATTCAAACCAAAATTTCCATACATAGGTAAAAAATACGGAGAAGACGATAGGCTATTTTAAAAAATATATAAATCAATTATTAAAACTATATATTTAAATTATTCTACTTAGCTCACGAACAGCGCCCTCTATCAAAGATTAGATTAAATTATGCTGATGCAAACAAATATATAATGCTAATAACAAACAATTATAAAAAAATCGTATCTAAATATATATCACTCGGGTAGATATGCACACGGGTCAATCCCGGGGCGAAGCCCGGGTCACCCGTCTAGTAATGTATATAATATTAATAATAAATATAATATTTATTATTTTTAAATTCATTTTTTGCATATCACGGTGTATTTATTATTCACACTTTTTAAAAAAGCTTAAAATATTAGCATCTCATGTGTGCATTACTTGAGGTGTGTTGATAAATCCTTTTACCATTGAAGTGTGTCCCGGATTGTGGAAATAGATAGAAACTACAGGTCTGGGCTAACTACTGACTCAGTACATGTTATGTACTTACACTGTTTTGCCGATGTCACCTAATCTTCTAGAGAGTCAAATTAGTCGAGCTACCTTACTGACTTAGCCGTGCTGGGTGATTACAGACAGAAAAGTTAGTCAACCAACTGTCATACTATCCTTTAGACACTTAAATTTGTCTATCTTCACACTCTCACATCATTGTGTTGTTTAGATCCAGACAGACAAGACAATCAACCAACAGTCATACAAGCCTTTAGACAGTCACATTGGTCCAACTCTACCACATTCTCACATCGCCGTTTTGATTTATTCCGAATAGACAGACAGTCAACAAGTCATACAAGCTTTTATACAGTCACATTGTCCATTTACCACACTTTCACATCACTGTGTTTTTTTTAATCAAGACAGACAAGTTAGTCAACCAACAGTCATACTAACATTTAGAAACTTACTTTGGTCTATCTCTCACACTCTCACATCGCTCTGTTGTGTGAATCCAGACAGACAAGAAAGTCAACCAACAGGAATAATAACCTATAGACAGTCACATTGATGGATCCACCACACTCTCACATTGCGTGTTATTTGATTCCAAACAGACAAAACAGAACACCAACAGTCATACAAACCTTTAGACAGTCACATTGGTCCATCTTTCACACTCTCACATCGCCGTGTTATTTGGATCCAGACATATAAGACAGTCTCAACTAACAGTCATAATAACCTATAAAAAGTTACATTGGTCCATCTTCCACATTGCCGTGTTGTGTAGTTTCAGACAGAAACGATCAGCCATACAAGCCTTCAGATAGTTACATCGGTCTATCACTCACACCGCCATGCTGTGTGGTTCCAGCCAGACAAGACAGACCGTCAACCAACAGCCATGCGGTGGTCCGTGCTGCTCCTCACCCTAGCCCTGCTGGCCGCAGTCTGCCTGGCCAGGCCGCCCAAGGCCAGCCGCCTGAAGCCCGTGGAGGAGGACGAGCTGGCGGAGTTCGAGGACTTCGAGGACCTGGAAGCCCGGGACCGCCGCGGCTACGACGACTACGGCCACATGCGCTTCGGCAAGCGGGAGCGCAAGAAGCCCAAGTTTGAGGAGTACGGCCACTTCCGGTTTGGGAAGTGATCGCTGCGTGTCCCGAGCTAATAAACGGTGTTGCTTCTTGTGGTCCTGGCTCTTTCTGCTCTTTGTCACATTCTTGTGGTCCTGGCTCTTTGTCACATTCTTGTGGTACTGGCTCTTTCTGCTCTTTGTCACATTCTTGTGGTCCTGGTTCTTTCTGCTCTTTGTCACATTCTTGTGGTCCTGGCTCTCTTTGCTCTTTGTCACATTCTTGTGGTCCTGGCTCCTTGTTACGTTCTTGTGGTCTTGGCTCTTTCTACTTTTTGTCACGTTCTTGTGGTCCTGGCTCTTTAGCACATTCCTTGGACCTGGCTCTTTGTCACACTTTTGTGGTCCTGGCTCTTTGTTACATTTTTGGTGTCTTGTGGACCTGTCTCTCTCTTTTTCACATTATTGGTGTCTTGGAGCCCTTGTTCATTGTCACATTATTGGTGTCTTGTAGCCCTTATTCTTTGTCACATTATTGGGGTTCTGTGGTCCTGTATATTCGTCACAGTTATCTATTGATAGCCTTGGTGTAGTGCGGATATTAATGATTCTTTTTGGCATATCCATCCTTTCATACAATTTCTTCCTCTTCTCTGGTAGTGTCTCAAAGGTTGAGGTTTGTGCTCTCAGTTCATTCTATATATATCTCTGAATGCCCTTTGTAGAGTCCAAAAACTGAGGTTCTTCAGCACCACAAGCACAATATAAGGAAAAATATATATAGTACACAAAAATAAAAGCTTCGGCCAAAATAGAAATAAAATATATACGTTATTCATTAGCCGTTTCAATAAACTAGCAGACTCGAATCGACGACAAAGCAAAAACACTAGTTTTTGGAATTCCAGAACGTCTACATGGAGAGATCGTGGTTGAGAGTAATGATTCTTGTCAGTTAAAGGCGAGATATTATTATATAAGACCCAACAATCGATTCATGAACCACTCAGTAAAATCTAAAGAAGGGCTTAGCTGCCAATTTTGCCGCGTTATCAAGACGAAAATTTGATGAAGCACGAACAGAATCTAGAGATAACTCTGGAAGGAACTACTGCTATAATATAGACCCACAGAATGCTAATCTTGCGATAATAGACTAATTTACATATTGTTACGTCGCTTCTCAGTCGTTGCGTACAAGGTTTCTAAGAAAACAATGTGGGTTCTTTGTAGATACAGATAAATTTATTTAGGCTCCATACAACGAAGACCAGGGATGATATAGACAGTGATGTCCTTGCATCCCGCACAAGTCAGTAGCTAGAGGTGTAAAAAAATAGTAAAAGGGAGAATATAATAAGGCAGCAAGCAAAGAGGGGTATCGCTAAGTGAATTGTACTATATACAGAAAGAATAGAGGAAGCTAGAGGTGTAAAAAAATAGTAAAAGGGAGAATATAATAAGGCAGCAAGCAAAGAGGGGTATCGCTAAGTGAATTGTACTATATACAGAAAGAATATAGGAAGCTAGAAGTGTAAATAAGTAGTAAAGGAGAGGGTATACTAAAGCGGTTCTTTGTAGATACAGCTTAGTACGGTATGATTTATTACAAGATATTTTAAAAGTAGATAAATAACTATATACAGTAGGGTGTACTTGTCTTCATTGTCCGCCACTAGAGGGATCCTCCTTGTCACCGTCTTCCCGGTCAGTCCACACGCCCGGAGTCCACTTCCCTTAGCCAACTTGCCATATCTCCTGTCACCGCCGATCTGTCTAAAACTGTCCTCCTCCCCCACATTGTAATGCCGTCCTGGCGCCTGTCCTCCCCACACACATCCTCCCATAGCTGGTGGAGTCCATCCATCTTTTCACAACTTCACTCTGGGATCCCTGCCTCTCGGATATCTTGTCATACAGTGAGGAGGAGGGAATTATCCATTTTACAGTATATTAGGGAAATAAAACCACTGAGCACGATTTGTTCTTTTCCAAATAAAATTAATTTTCTACTGTCCTTACTGCGGCGGGGAGAAGCGGACTCCCGCGCCATGTAGGATCACTGGCGGTGGGTCTGCCTTGAGTTTTGAATTCTTTGGTCTTCGCTCTGTGTGTGCGCGATTGGGAGCGTCCTTGCCGAACGCGTCATAAAATACCAAGGAGTACACACGGTAGTAGCACCCCCCGCCTCCGCGCGGTTACCCGTGTCAACCTCAGAGGTCCCTGATTCTTCGGCAGATTCAGGGAGTACTGGAAACTAAGGGCACGTGGGCCAAAGGGGAAGAGTCCTATTGGAGCATAGGATGGTTTTTTTCCAAGTCCGAACGAGAGGACCCGGACGGCAACCTGGCTAAGTAACTCTCGAAGACGCCTGTGGGTGCCGGGTCGACTCCACTGAGCTAGACCATAAAGGCGGGAAGAGGGGCCATGCAAATGGTATTCGGGCAAACTATAGCATACACTTTTATAGGACAGTAGAATTACATATTCGGCAGGATGTATTACACTGGCGAAACCGCTGGTAGGGTTCATGCGCGCCATCTGTTATGAGAAGTTGAAACTAATTTTGACGCATATATTTATTTTTAAACTAAAACAAATTTCTACTGCCATTACTGCAATGATAAAATAATGGGAGGGCCTGGATAATTAGTGGTGAACCCTCCCAGCGGTTTCGCCAGTTTATTTTTATATATTTCTACTGTACTCAAAGCTTATGTCCATAGTTCACTTTAGGTACTATTCTCAAGAATTTAGGTTCAGTATCGGTATTAAAACAAAACATCCAAATGCAATATTATAGCGGTATGGTAGACAAAACTGGCGAAACCGCTGGGAGGGTTTACTACTGATGATCCAGGCCCTCCTATTATTTTATCCTTTCAGTAAGGGAAATATAAAATTGTTATTTAAAAAATAAATATACGCGTCAAAAATGGTTTCAATTTCCTATAAGCCTTATTAAAGGCTTACCTATATATATGAAAAGTATGAAATAAAAAAAATAAATGGTCAGGTGTTATAAATAAAAACGTTTTTCCTGAGCGCTTATGTGAGCAGAGCGCCACCTAGCGGAACAAAAATCAACTAAACGTTGATTTAGGTTTGTTCAATAAGATACAGTAGAACCTCCCTGTAAAGGACACATAATTGTAGAGCCAAAGTGTCCTTTAGAGAGAGGTGTCCTCTTACTGGAGAGTTGTTAAATAGTTGGAATGATGATTTTGCAAAAAAAAAAAAACTGTCCTTCAAAGAGAGGTGTCCTCTCGTGGAGGTTCTACTGTATTTACCTTTTATAAGCCAGGTTCTCATAATTTTTTTCTCAACGCAGTTTGATATGATTTCAATTTTAAAAAATCGCACTGAATAGTCTCACAAACCGATAAAATATTATTCTAAGATTCCACCCTTCAGTGTAGCATATAAAAGCAGAATGATCCAATACAGTATTAAAGCTCTAAGAAGCGGTCTGATAGTTTAAATTAGCGAAAACGCTGGAAGGTTGGTTTACCACTGTTGATCCAAGGATTCCAAAATATTATTTCATCGCAGTAAGGATAGTAAAAGTTTGATTTATATATAAAAGAAACATTCGTGCCTTAATCTTTTCATTCCTGAATTATTATTATCCCTAGTACATATGGTACAAGCCACAATAATCTTGATGAATAGTTAGCGACTACTTTTACTGTAAGTACATCACATGTCTACATATGTAGAGAGCAGTTACACTTTTGCGTACTTCAAATATTGCCAGAGCCCTGTTAGGTTAATTGAAATCTCTGGTGGAGTTGAATTTTTGAAAGAATCAGTGGTCATTGAAGCATTTTTTCTTAAGAAAAAAAGTATCAAATGCGGAAATTCGATCCATAAAGACGTTGCTGTCAAAAATATACAGTTTACATCACTCCTCTACAAATCAGCCTCCGTGTCAGAGTTATAAAAAGAATAAACGAGGTGAGGGGAAAGAAGTTAGTCACGTGATGTATCAAGGGAGTGTCACGTGACCCAGTGTGAGTCAGCAGAAAGTTTACGGCGATCAATAACCAGAAGATAGCTCTTGGCCATCAACTTCTGCAGAGGTCAATGGTCCAGATATACTTCTTTGCTATAAATACACCGCCCGACACGATAACATATTCTGGATATAAATATACACCCATTCTGATTGGTCAGCATTCTTACATTGATTGAGAATTGAACTATTCATTGTATGGATTCTATATACAGATATTGTTGGAATCCGACCAACTGCTTCTGTGCAGATTATGAAAATATTTAAATATATATTTCTCTATTCATGATAAAATTGTGAAAAAAAGTATTAAAATTACAAATATATACTCACAATTATTATCCCTAGTACACATGCCACAATAATATTGATGGATAGTTAGCGACTACTTTTGCTGTAAGTTCATCCCATGTCTACACATGTAGTAGCAGTTACACTTTTGCGCGGCTCAAATATTGCCAGAACCATGTTAGGTTAATTGAATTCATTGGTGGAGTTGAATTTTTGAAAGAATCAGTGGTCATTGAAGCACTTCTGGTGGGATAAAGTCGATATTATAGTAAGCCCATTGAAGAGCGATTAACGCTTGAAAGCTAGCGTTTTTTAAAATGAAAAAGATACTCATTGTGAGAATATATTTGTAATTTTAATATATTTCTCTAAATAGTTTTTATTTAATTATATTCGACAACATTGTAATTGCTATATTTAGAACTCTCGTTTGTTTTTAAGATGTAGTTTTGTAAAGTTAGAGAGAGTTTGCTGCTATTTGGTATGTAATGTTTTTGTTTCAAATTTCTATTAATGTAAAATAGGTTAAAATGTATAAATTTTACATACTGTTATAAAATAAATATGTTAACCTAAGATGATTTTGAAGGTAGTCAAGTAAGAATACGAGGAAACTGAAGAGGCCCATAAAAGGACGACGTTACGCTACGCTTGACGAGATAAAGTCGGCATCGAAGGAGGAGCTGAAAAAGATTTTTAAAAAATGATTTTTTGAAGTGCTTCGAAGATTGGAAAAACCGATGGCACAAGTGTATAATATCTCATGGGGATTACTTTGAAGGGGACAAAATAGGTATTTGTCATAATTTGTATATAATTAAATGCAACCCCGACCCACTATGTATGTACCATGTATGATTTTCAAAGATTTAATAAAAGAATAAGGTAACTGGAGGAAAGAAAGTAACAAAAGGCATAGGAAGTAAGATCTAGAGGAGAACATATTTATTAATAACGCCGCAGTTAACCTTCTGACCCCGGGGACCCTGCGAGCTAAGTTTAAACCAACACTTCCTGGCAAAACAGGACGTATCTAGTGACCAGAAGTTATAAATGTTAAAGCTAACACCCAATATTTCCGGCAAAGACAGGACGTATCTAATATCCGTCGAAGTTATAAGCGTCAAACAAACACGACACTTCCTGACCCCGGCCGGGCGTAACTAACACCAAAGGAAGCCGCCGGCCAATCAGAAGATAGCATCTAAATAGGTCAACCAATAGGGAAAGATCAGGTGATCATCTCTCAACCAATCAGAGAGAAACTGAGTCTTGGTGTTAAATCGGAAAGCAAGAATGGTCAGTCACGTTTTCGCTCTCATAGGAACAACACCTACAGTTGTTCAGTGGCTCTCGCCGAGTTCGGACAGTTGCTCCTTCGCTTCCAACAAGGTAACATCTACTCTAGAGATCTCTCTCTCTCCGCTCATTTCATCTAAATCCAATCATCGCCATGTGATCAACTAATTAATAAGTCAAATCGCTCAGCTCTTCTCAAGCTTTCTTCCCTCCAACCCAGTTGCCTTTTATTTTCAAAACAATCACGTGTCCTGATTATTCCTAACTGTGTGCTTCACTTACCACTCAACGACTGCGCTTCAACCAAATCTCACCATTCGCATCCAACAACAAGAAACCCCGCAACGATATTATCACAGAACGGTAAAATCGACAGGATTCTACAACAGTGTAATACATCAAATATTATAGTGTAATAACAATTGCATCATATTACATATTCATGAATAAATAAATAATTTTTGAAAAAACACAAAAGTCGTGATACTTTTTGAACACACCTCGTATACCCTAACATTGATCTACAAAAGGAAATTTTGATACTTGATAAATATTTGAAATACCATCAGATATTTCTGATAAGTACAGTAAACAACTGTAATTATATAATACATATAACTGGTTTGTCTTATCGTAAATATAGAGGTTGCCTGGCCGGCGGCATTCATATTTCTATAAAAAATAGACACTTCGGCCAGTTAAATATTATATATAAAACAATATAATGCGGCTTATGATTGTAAAACGAAAATTGCACTTATACCGCGAATGTTTATTTTGAACGAAAAATCGAAATTTATTTTAAGGTGAAATAGCGATTATTTCTAACCTTAAGGATGAAGTATGATAGGATGAATTGTGATATATTTACGAACGGAAAAATATGTCCAGGGTAGCCTAGTGGACATGGCATCTGCCCGGTAAGCGGAACACTGTGGGTTCGTTCCCATCCCTGGACACTTTTATTTTTCCGTTTATTTACTTACTGTGCTGAGAACATGTACGAGAAGATGTACCTATGTTTACCCACGTGACGCAGCGGAGCGTGACCTTGGCTGCACGGGTGAGTCAGTTGTTGTTTTGGCTCTCTGTATAGATGGACATTAAAACATGGTGGCAGCGATAACTGGATAAAATACGAACCCGTATATTGCAAAATATCGATTTTTGCGTACATTGGAAGATAATTCAACATGGCTCAGATTCAACCTCCAGAAACTTTCGACTTCTCGACTCCCAACGAATGGCCCAAATGGAGGAAGAGATTCGAACGATACCTCGTGGTCAGTGGAATGAAGAAGAAAGAGGAGGCGGACAAAATCGATTTGTTCATGTACTTGATGGGCGACCGCGCGGATGATATATTCAGGACCTTCAAGTTCGAAAAGGAGGAAGATGCAACGAAAATTGATTCCGTCCTCAAGGCGTTCGACAGCCACTTCTGTGTCAGAAAGGATATTATCTACGAACGTGCGAAATTTAATTCAAGAATCCAAGAGGATCGGGAGCCAGTGGACGAATTCATCACTTCATTGTACAAATTGGCTGATAGTTGCGAATTTGAGGGTCTTCATGAGCAGTTGATCCGTGACCGAATAGTGGTTGGAGTGAGGGACAAAGCTTTATCTGAAAGAATGCAGTTGGACAGCGAACTGACTTTGGAAAAGGCGGTGAAAATGGTTCGACAGCAGGAAGCCGTTCGACAGCAGCAAGTCGACCTGCAGCGTCCCTCAACAAGCCAAAAGGTCAATCAGGTGAAGTTCAACTCGAAGAAGCAATCACCGAAACAACAACAGCAGCCTTCGAGGAAGAAGGAGAAGTCAGCCAAAACAGGATCACGATGTCCAAAATGCGGAGGTTTCACCCACAGGGAAGGACAGGCTTGCCGTGCTGAAGGACAAAAATGTAACCCGTGTTCAAAAACAGGCCATTTTGCAAATTGCTGCCCAGATAAGCAGGCGAAGACTGCGGAAGTCAAAGCTGTTTCTGAACTTGATGAAGAAATTGGTTTTCTCCTGGAGGTCTCAGCTGTGGAGGATTCATCTAATCTCGATGATGATGAAGGCGAGTGCAGGAGGCGATGGACAGCAGAAATCCAAGTGAACGGGAAAAAGGTGAAGTTCAAGCTCGACTCCCAGGCGGATGTTACATGTGTTCCTCTGTGTCTCTTCAAGAAGATAATGGGACAGCAACGACTAGTGGAAAGTGATATCAACATTAGAGCTGCTGAATTCTCCGAACTTCAGACTGTGGGTATGTTTATATCAACGCTGCGAAATGGCAGTTATGAAATCAAGGAGAAGATTTATGTCATTCGTCGTTTGAGTGAACCTCTTCTGAGTCGCCGGGCATGTGAGCTCTTGAACCTGGCGAGGCGGATTGAAGTGGTTGCGACGAGAATTAACCCAATCAAGGAATTCCCTGAAGTATTTGAAGGACTGGGACAGATCGGAAACCCTTACGAAATCAAATTGAAACCTGGAGCAAAACCTTATGCTGTGCATACTCCTCGACGGGTACCAATACCTTTGATGGAGAAGCTCAAAACAAGATTGGAAGAGCTCGAGAAGGCGGGAATCATAGCACAAGTTAACGTTGCGACTGAATGGTGTGCACCGACTGTGATTGCTGGTAAACCGAATGGCGACATACGACTCTGTGTGGATCTCTCAAGGCTGAACGAACATGTACAGCGCGAAGTGCATCCCATGCCAGTGGTGGAGCACATGCTGGGGCAACTGGGGGAAGCAAGATTCTTTTCGAAACTGGATGCGAACAGTGGCTTTCACCAGATTCCGTTGAGCCCGGACTGCCAGCATTTAACGACCTTCATCACTCCTTTTGGGAGATATAAATACTGCAGAATGCCATTTGGAATCTCACTCGCCCCAGAGTATTTTCAGAGAGTTATGTCAATAATCTTGCAAGGCATGGACGGTGTAATGTGTTACCTGGACGATATCCTGATATTTGCCTCCGACTCCAAGACTCACGATCGAATTCTTCGTTTAGTGCTCCGAAAACTGAAAGAGGCGAAAGTTACACTAAACAAGGCCAAGTGTGTCTTCGGCGTGCCAAGAATTAATTTTCTTGGGCACATACTGGATGAAGACGGTATTCGACCAGATCCAGCGAAAATCGAAGCAGTGGCGAAGATGCCTGCTCCGACCGATGTTCATGGCGTAAGAAGATTTCTTGGTATGGTGAACCATCTGGGACGCTTTGTGGAAAATTTATCTGAAATTGTGGCTCCATTGAACCAGTTGTTGGTGAAAGGTCAAGACTTCGTTTGGGATTGCAGCCAGGAGCGAGCATTCCGAAAGTTGAAAGAATTGCTCACGACTCAACCTATCTTGGCAGCATACGACGTCAGGAAACCAACAATGGTGTCATCCGACGCATCTTCATACGGCTTGGGAGCGGTACTGAAGCAAGAAGGTAAGAATGGAATCTGGCGACCTGTTGCTTATTCTTCTAGAACTATGACACCTACCGAAAAACGATATGCTCAGATCGAGAAAGAGGCTCTCGCAATTACATGGGCCTGCGAACGTTTTCAAGATTTCCTGCTTGGAAAGCGTTTCCGAATTGAGACCGACCATAAGCCTCTCATTCCTCTATTTTCGACGAAAGAATTGAGTTCGCTGACCCCAAGACTGCAACGTTTCCGAATGCGTATGATGAGGTTTGGATTCGAAATAGTGCATATCCCTGGAAAGGAGCTGCTCGACGCCGATGCATTATCCAGACAACCACTTCTTACAACCGAGGGAGGTGAAAACGAACGGCAAACCTCAGCGCATATAAATGCAGTTCTCTCGAGTATAACCGACAAAGACGAGATGTTAACGAAGATATTTGAAGCTCAACAAGAAGATACGACCCTGAAAGCAGTAGTCAACTACCTTGAGAAAGGCTGGCCAGATAAGAAGAAAATGTCACAGGCTCTGCTCTCTTATTGGCATGTCAAGGATGAACTCGGCGTTCAAAATGGACTACTAATGCGTAGCTGTCGTCTTGTTATTCCAGCAAGTATGAAACTGGAGATCCTAGATAAGTTGCACGCTGGGCACTTCGGGATTACAAAAACAAGACTTCGCGCACGTGAGACGGTATGGTGGCCTGGAATTTCGGAAGAGATCGCGGAAACGGTCAGAAAGTGCAGTGTCTGTATCCAGGAAGCCGTCTCAAAACATGAACCTTTGATACCAACCAACTTTCCTACACGACCGTGGCAAAAGATTGGAATGGATTTGTTCAAGTTCGAGAGTAAGTGGTATCTAGTCGTAATTGACTATTATTCTCGATATCCTGAAATGGTTCAGCTGGATCGGCTCACAGCCAATGTGGTGGTGCGTGGTTGCAAATCCATATTTGCCCGACATGGAATACCAGAAACTGTTGTAAGCGATAATGGGACGCAATTTGGAGCTGCTCGTGAATTTGCAAATTTCGCAAGGCAGTACGGATTCACACATGTCACTTCAAGTCCTCGATTCCCGCAGAGCAATGGGATGGCAGAAGCAGGTGTGAAAATTGCTAAGTTGATTCTCAAGAAAAATCAAGACCCATCGCTTGGACTCCTGGAGTATCGATCGACCCCTTTGGAGAACGGTTACAGCCCTGCTGAGCTTCTCATGGGACGTAAACTCTGAACGACCTTGCCAATTGCGCCAGAGAATCTTAATCCAAAGTTGGTGGACTCTCAGACCCTGAAAAGAAAGGAGGGGAGAAGGAGAAAGGATATGAAATCCAGGTATGATCGACGCTGCGGAGCTACGGACATGGAGGAGCTATCCGAAGGTGACACGGTTTGGATTACAGATATGCGAACCTGGGGGATTGTAAAGCAGAAGGCATCGACACCAAGGTCATATATAGTTGATACTCCAGTTGGGACTTTACGTCGAAACAGGTTCCATCTACGAAAAGGAGTTACAGTGCAATATCCAGCCGACCCATCGACGCCGACCTTTTCGGGGGAGGAACTGGTTGAAAATGAAAAGACCCCAGTTGTGGATTATCCCTCTAACGACTCAGAAGACGGCCAAATAAGAACCCGGAGTGGACGAATTGTTAAACCTGTGGATCGCCTTCATTATTAATTATATTATGCATTTAAAGTTTGTAATGTATACGTATATTTCAAGTCTTAAAAAGGGGGATGTGCTGAGAACATGTACGAGAAGATGTACCTATGTTTACCCACGTGACGCAGCGGAGCGTGACCTTGGCTGCACGGGTGAGTCAGTTGTTGTTTTGGCTCTCTGTATAGATGGACATTAAAACACTTACTATTTACTTACTTTATTTACTTTTATTTACGTTTATTTACTTACTATTTATTTACTTACATTACTCTTCACAATTCATCCTATCATACTTCATCCTTAAGGTTAGAAATAATCGCCATTTCTCCTTAAAATAAATTTCGATTTTTCGTTCAAAAGAAACATTCGCGGTATAAATATTATATATTTATTAATTTCCAAGATCATAGTCTTTGACCAGTTTAATATTTGTTTTTGACTCGTGCTTTAGATGTTGTATTAAATTCGAAAAATCGCGTGAGAACGCCCTTGCAACCTCAGAACAATTTTTAATGCCTTGCCAAATGCTTTATTTTATTTACTTCTCCTGACGAAGAAAACATTTTTGTCGAAACGTTGAGAAAAATAAAAAAACTCTGACAGGCCGAAGTGTCTATTTTTCATATAAATAGGTTTTTCTTATACATTTTACAAATATAGTAATATATATTAAAGTTATTATGTTAAATTCCATGGGGGTTTTTCAGGACGAAAGAAAAGCTCATCGAGAAAGCTTATGGACTACAATGTCTATCGCCTCTTTTATTTCTTTATGTTTGCCAAAAAATCCACAACCAAATAAATTTAGGTCCAATATAGAGTTATATTTTTGGCAAAATGTTTCTTATAATATAGTTACGCTACCACCGCCTTTGTTAATGCAAGGATGGCTAAATAAACACGATGGATCGGTGAAGATCTCTGTTTGACTCTCTTTATTTACCTTTGTGTACTTTGGAGAACAAGTAACATACATCATTCTTTTAAGAAACTGATAATCTATATTATGCTAATTGTTCATATTGCCACACTTCTTTCTTTTGTACACAATTATTTTTTCTCGTTATTTTTCTCTCTTTCCCATTTTTAACATCATATGACTATACTATTCACGGCCTAAAAGTATTGTATATAGATATAAAGACAAATGTAAAGATATACATGAATGATAGCGCAAATGTCCCTAGGGGGACATAGCGCTTTGAATTGAAATAACAATAATAAAATTATACAACATCCAACAGTCAACAACAGAAAGGATGACCTCACGGTTGGCCGTCGGCTGGGCTTCATCCTTCTTGACTGATCTGTCCTCAGCTACTTTTGGCGCCCACACATGGGGCCGAACTGACCCTGCTAGCTACCACGGCGTTTGTCGAAGCTTTCTTTCTTTCATCGTCCTAACAATATATATTACCAAATATTATCTCTCTCTGCAGACCTTACTGTAATGATAGAAATTATTGAATGAGAAGACTTGGTTCATGATGATGGTGATTGTGATGATGATGATGATTGGTGACGAACCCTCTCAGCAGTTTCACTAAATTTATTTGCGGTTTCTCTTAACACGGATGTTATTATATATAAAATCAACATATAGCATGTCATCTATGGACAAGGAACGCAACAATATATTTATGTGGTTTTATTCACTTTATAAATAAAACAGCTTGTACTGTTCTTATTGCGATGAAAAAAATATTGGGAAGACCTTGGCTCATCAGTGGTGAACCCTTGTCAATTTAATCCAACGATTCTCTATATAGTAGTGTATGCATAGGAAAATAAAATTTCATTTTTATTGTACAATATATAATTCTACTATTTTAAAATACCGTTTATAACTAATTTGTATACTTATTTCCACGGCATATCTCACAACATATAGAAACCTCATGTAAGAGTGAAACATGTGCAAATATTTCAAATGGAATTTTGAAAATAAATCCCTTATCTGAAAACATATAGTCACGGTGGGTAGAGGGTTGTGACTGCTTGTACTGTAAGTACACGTAGTACAGGCCGTGATAATCACGGTGGGTAGAGTGTTGTGACTGCTTGTACTGTAAGTACACGTAGTACAGGCCGTGATAATCACGGTGGGTAGAGGGTTGTGACTACTTGTACTGTAAGTGCACGTAGTACAGGACGTGATAATCACGGTGGGTAGAGGGTTGTGACAGCTTGTACTGTAAGTACACGTAGTACAGGCTGTGATAATCACGGTGGGTAGAGGGTTGTGACAGCTTGTACTGTAAGTACACGTAGTACAGGCCGTGATAATCACGGTGGGTAGAGGGTTGTGACTGCTTGTACTGTAAGTACACGTAGTACAGGACGTGATAATCACGGTGGGTAGAGGGTTGTGACTGCTTGTACTGTAAGTACACGTAGTACACGCCGTGATAATCACGGTGGGTAGAGGGTTGTGACTGCCTGTACTGTAGGTACACGTAGTACAGGCCATGATAATCACGGTGGGTAGAGGGTTGTGACTGCTTGTACTGTAAGTACACGTAGTACAGGCCGTGATAATCACGGTGGGTAGTGGGTTGTGACTACTTGTACTGTAAGTACACGTAGTACAGGCCGTGATAATCACGGTGGTTAGAAGGCTAATGATAATGGCTCCATGTAGAACTTGTAATTATTCAAAACACAAAATCATAAATATTGATAGAGAGAAGCATAGGATCAAGGAAGTTGCTTCATATCGCAAAAACCCGATTTTTTAACATCACTTTTAGAACTAATTATTGATAGGGAAGTGTAAAAAATTAAGTGAAAAGTTATAATTAGTCAGATATTATACGTCAAAATGTAATTAGGTTAAAATATTAATTAGGTTATAGATAAAAATTATAGATTTATTAAATTAGAACAATCCTAGGCTTCTGAATTTGTGGATTGTCATTGGTTCAATTTACAGATTTTCTAAAATATAATTTTCAACTGTCAATATAATACATATGGAATAAACCATATAATACTAAAATATAAAAGAAAGTAAACATTAAGTAATGCTTTTTATTATTCAAATATAACAATGTGTCTTCTGTTTTCTGCGTTGAAAATATTATTGCGAAGGCCTGGTTTATCAGTTGTGATACCTTCCTGCGTTCGGCTATTTTAGTCTATCATACTGCTTTTCGATATTTATTAGGGTTTTGGTGTACTCTTCCTATATATCCAACTCTTTTTTTGGAAATTCTTGTTAAAGAATTAGAAACAAAAGATTGGCAAAGGAACTTCGAGCTTTGGAAAAGAAAAAGCTGATTAAAGAACCAGTGGCATACTTATAAAAAAATATTAGAACGGCGTAATATGTCAATTCTTATTGAAAAAGGAGGCCGGTGGACGAGTGGGTAACATCCAAGATTCCCGACAGTCATGAATCCCGCCTTAACATTTTGTTCAATATGTGAATAACCTTATTATTCATTGTTGCAAATATCATAAACTAGGTTGCTCTCTTGTTGAGCGGTACCTAATAAAGTGGTTTTGGAACAAGGAATTTTTATTATACAAGATGACCTCATGAGAGGAAGCCTATCTACAAAGAACAGTTTTCATCACTAAAAATACCATTTTTATAAACTCTTTCCGTTAGGAAGGCTGCTCTTCTTTGTCTCAGCAGCTTTGTGTTGTCCTTTATAGAGAGTCTCTACTATATAAATTTATTCTCACATGAAAGGCCACTCCAAATATAACCTACCTAGCTATTATAAAATAAATGAAGATCCAAGAGTCAAGTTTCTTGTGCACTTTTTATTTTAAAGCGTTTGTACTTGTCAGTCTTCAACAGAATTATCACGTTAACAACTTAATAATAAATATAATTTTTATATACACATTATTATATACATATTTTAAATACTTATTATATATTGAGAGAAAAATATATGACATCATTTCTGTTTGAAAAACAAACATACCTAGCTATGTTTATATGATGCTAGAAGAACAAATGTGATTCAATAAAATATAGAAGGAAGTTTTGTCCGGAGGATATTGTTCTATAATGATAACGGACACGTCTACCATCAAAATAAACGTCAAAACTAGACGCCATCTATTGACCGCCGCCGTTACTAGCGGCCTCGGATCGGTAACAAAGCCACAACACCAGCTTTGTCAAACAGAGAAGCGTCCACCTAGAGACCATGGTTTCGAGCTAATGGCCCTCGTCAGTCTAGGGCGGACTTTATTCCATTATATTCACACGGGATTTAATGGAATCTTCTCAATTCGTCAAAGAGGAGTTTAACCGGCAAAGTGGCTAGGCCAAATTTGTTGCGATAAAGCCTTGGTTTTAAATCAAATTAGCCTTATTATGAATAGTTATTATTGAACATAAGAAAATTCCTATGTATTGATCTCAATAGGTTTGTTTATCAACAAAACGGCGAGCTCTCGGTCTTCAAAAAGCACAATTATATATATATTTTTGCTTATTCCTAGTACACGTGGTACATGCCATGTTAATCATGGTGGGTAAAAGTAGCGACTGCTTTTTCTGTAAGTGCACCACATGTCTAGACATGTTAATAACAGTTCGACTTTGCATTTACAATACAATTAAATATAACAAGGGCGATATACGTTTTATGGTTGCTTATACATGATATAAAACATATGATGGAATTTCTCTAAAATTTCTATTCTCCTATTGATACTGTTCTTTGACAGAAGGGATTCGAAATTCAAACGTTCATATTTTATAGGTATGCTACTGTAATGATTGAATATCTAAATCTGAAATACTAACACTCGAATTCCTCATTTAAAAAAATAACAGTATCAACAAGTGGATAGAAATTCCAGAACAATTCCGTCATATATCCTTATTTGATTCTCCCTTTTAAGAACTAGAACTTGAAATCTTAAGGTTTTGCTAATGAAAAACAAACACATTACAAACTGTTTTAATATATATTTATAATAATTGTTATATATTAATGTATAAAGGGGATAAGAAATTATATACATATTCTATAGCTCTCCCTCTTTATAGCGCCCGATTTTAAACATTTTACATTTAAAGTGACCTGTCTACAGCACCCCCTCTCTATAGCACCCTATTTTGGAGAATCCCAAGAGGGGGCGCTTTAGACAGGTTCAACTGTAATATAGATTTTAAATTCAAATTAATATTATTTCTAGCAGGTTTATCATACAATAAAATTATATTCATGCCGCGAAAAAACCTCGGTGTATAATTTCTTCTTATTAATGATAAAGTAGGAATGAAAGTAGAGGATTTAAAGGCTTGAATTTGATTTGATTGCCAGTAGGTAACAGATCAAAAATGTAGTTTTACTTTAAAGTGCTGCTTATAGCAGTCAGCGTATGGGGTGTCATTGTTTCAAGCGGACATTTTCAATCCCCAAGAACAATATGGAAGAAGAGGAGTTTATTGTCCCTGAGTGCAGAGAAGATTAGGTGAGATTACATGGATTTCCTAGGGATGCATAATGGCGGCAGAGTCCTGGGATTTGGGACTTCCTCTCTGGAGATTAGGTCTTGGATGGGATTTTTAACCTCTCCCTGAAAATAACCTGTGTGTATCGACGTCGCTGGTTTGTTATTTTCTCCATAGCAACGTTTTGTTGGAGTACGTTTAGTGCTTCTTGGAGGTGTCCTCCGGCTGGATAGAAATATGAATGCTCTTGGTATCTCTTAGTGGAAGTGGTCTCTTATTGAAGGTGGTCTCTACTGGAGGTGGTTTCTGGTTGGAGGTAATCTTTATTTGGAGCTGGTTCCTCTTGTAGGTGGTTTCTTATTGGAGCTGGTCCCTCTTGTAGGTGTTGTTCTTGTTGGAGGTGTTCTGTCATTGGAGCTGGTGCCTCATTGTGGAGGTGGTTTCTTGTTAGAGGTGGTCTCTCTTGGAGGTGGACTGTCATTGGAGGTAGTCTGTCATTGGAGGTAGTCTGTCATTGGAGGTAGTCTGTCATTGGAGCTGGTCTGTCATTGGAGGTAGTCTGTCATTGGAGCTGGTCCCTCATTGTGGAGGTGGTTTCTTGTTGGAGGTGGTCCCTCTTGGATGTGGTCTGTCATTGGAGCTGGTCCCTCATTGTGGAGGTGGTTTCTTGTTAGAGGTGGTCTCTCTTGGAGGTGGACTGTCATTGGAGGTAGTCTGTCATTGGAGGTAGTCTGTCATTGGAGGTAGTCTGTCATTGGAGGTAGTCTGTCATTGGAGGTGGTCTGTCATTGGAGGTGGTCTGTCATTGGAGCTGGTGCCTTATTGTGGAGGTGGTTTCTTGTTGGAGGTGGTCTGTCATTGGAGGTGGTCTGTCATTGGAGCTGGTCCCTCATTGTGGAGGTGGTTTCTTGTTGGAGGTGGTCTCTACTGGATGTGGTCTGTCATTGGAGCTGGTCCCTCATTGTGGAGGTGGTTTCTTGTTGGAGGTGGTCTGTCATTGGAGCTGGTCTGTCATTGGAGGTAGTCTGTCATTGGAGCTGGTCCCTCATTGTGGAGGTGGTTTCTTGTTGGAGGTGGTCTGTCATTGAAGGTGGTCTGTCATTGGAGGTGGTCTGTCATTGGAGCTGGTCCCTCATTGTGGAGGTGGTTTCTTGTTGGAGGTGGTCTGTCATTGGAGCTGGTCTGTCATTGGAGGTAGTCTGTCATTGGAGCTGGTCCCTCATTGTGGAGGTGGTTTCTTGTTGGAGGTGGTCTGTCATTGGAGGTGGTCTGTCATTGGAGCTGGTCCCTCATTGTGGAGGTGGTTTCTTGTTGGAGGTGGTCTTTCATTGGAGGTGGTCTGTTATTGGAGCTGGTCCCTCATTGTGGAGGTGGTTTCTTGTTGGAGGTGGTCTGTCATTGGAGGTGGTCTGTCATTGGAGGTGGTCTGTCATTGGAGCTGGTCCCTCATTGTGGAGGTGGTTTCTTGTTGGAGGTGGTCTGTCATTGGAGGTGGTCTGTCATTGGAGCTGGTCCCTCATTGTGGAGGTGGTTTCTTTTTGGAGGTGGTCTGTCATTGGAGGTAGTCTGTCATTGGAGGTGGTCTGTCATTGGAGCTGGTCCCTCATTGTGGAGGTGGTTTCTTTTTGGAGGTGGTCTGTCATTGGAGGTGGTCTGTCATTGGAGGTGGTCTGTCATTGGAGCTGGTCCCTCATTGCGGAAGTGGTTTCTTGTTGGAGGTGGTCTCTCCAGGATGTGATCTGTCATTGGAGCTGGTCCCTCATTGTAGAGATGGTTTCTTGTTGGAGGTGGTCTGTCATTGGAGGTGGTCTGTCATTGGAGCTGGTCCCTCATTGTGGAGGTGGTTTCTTGTTGGAGGTGGTCTGTCATTGGAGGTAGTCTGTCATTGGAGCTGGTCCCTCATTGTGGAGGTGGTCTGTCATTGGAGGTAGTCTGTCATTGGAGCTGGTCTCTCTTGGAGGTTGTTTCTGGTTAGAGGTTTCCTCTCCTGGAGGTGGTCTGTCATTGGAGCTGGTGCCTTATTGTGGAGGTGGTTTCTTGTTGGAGGTGGTCTGTCATTGGAGGTGGTCTGTCATTGGAGCTGGTCCCTCATTGTGGAGGTGGTTTCTTGTTGGAGGTGGTCTGTCATTGGAGGTAGTCTGTCATTGGAGCTGGTCCCTCATTGTGGAGGTGGTCTGTCATTGGAGGTAGTCTGTCATTGGAGCTGGTCCCTCATTGTGGAGGTGGTTTCTTGTTGGAGGTGGTCTGTCATTGGAGGTGGTCTGTCATTGGAGCTGGTCCCTCATTGTGGAGGTGGTTTCTTGTTGGAGGTGGTCTGTCATTGGAGCTGGTCTGTCATTGGAGCTGGTCTGTCATTGGAGGTGGTCTGTCATTGGAGGTGGTCTGTCATTGGAGCTGATCCCTCATTGTGGAGGTGGTTTCTTGTTGGAGGTGGTCTGTCATTGGAGGTGGTCTGTTATTGGAGCTGGTCCCTCATTGTGGAGGTGGTTTCTTGTTGGAGGTGGTCTGTCATTGGAGGTGGTCTGTCATTGGAGGTGGTCTGTCATTGGAGCTGGTCCCTCATTGTGGAGGTGGTTTCTTGTTGGAGGTGGTCTGTCATTGGAGGTGGTCTGTCATTGGAGCTGATCCCTCATTGTGGAGGTGGTTTCTTGTTGGAGGTGGTCTCTCTTAAAGCTGACCTGTCATTGGAGCTGGTCCCTCATTGCGGAAGTGGTTTCTTGTTGGAGGTGGTCTCTCCAGGATGTGATCTGTCATTGGAGCTGCTGCCTCATTGTAGAGGATGGTTTCTTGTTGGAGGTGGTCTCTCTTGGAGGTTGTTTCTGGTTAGAGGTTTCCTCTCCTGGAGGTGGTCTGTCATTGGAGCTGGTGCCTTATTGTGGAGGTGGTTTCTTGTTGGAGGTGGGTCTGTCATTGGAGGTGGTCTGTCATTGGAGCTGGTCCCTCATTGTGGAGGTGGTTTCTTGTTGGAGGGTGGTCTGTCATTGGAGCTGGTCCCTCATTGTGGAGGTGGTTTCTTGTTGGAGGTGGGTCTGTCATTGGAGGTGGTCTGTCATTGGAGCTGGTCCCTCATTGTGGAGGTGGTTTCTTGTTGGAGGTGGGTCTGTCATTGGAGGTGGTCTGTCATTGGAGCTGGTCCCTCATTGTGGAGGTGGTTTCTTGTTGGAGGTGGTCTGTCATTGGAGGTGGTCTGTCATTGGAGCTGGTCCCTCATTGTGGAGGTGGTCTGTCATTGGAGGTGGTCTGTCATTGGAGCTGGTCCCTCATTGTGGAGGTGGTCTGTCATTGGAGGTGGTCTGTCATTGGAGCTGGTCCCTCATTGTGGAGGTGGTTTCTTGTTGGAGGTGGTCTGTCATTGGAGGTGGTCTGTCATTGGAGCTGGTCCCTCATTGTGGAGTGGTTTCTTGTTGGAGGTGGTCTGTCATTGGAGGTGGTCTGTCATTGGAGCTGGTCCCTCATTGTGGAGGTGGTCTGTCATTGGAGGTAGTCTGTCATTGGAGCTGGTCCCTCATTGTGGAGGTGGTTTCTTGTTGGAGGTGGTCTGTCATGGAGGTGGTCTGTCATTGGAGCTGGTCCCTCATTGTGGAGGTGGTTTCTTGTTGGAGGTGGTCTGTCATTGGAGCTGGTCCCTCATTGTGGAGGTGGTTTCTTGTTGGAGGTGGTCTGTCATTGGAGGTGGTCTGTCATTGGAGCTGATCCCTCATTGTGGAGGTGGTTTCTTGTTGGAGGTGGTCTGTCATTGGAGGTGGTCTGTTATTGGAGCTGGTCCCTCATTGTGGAGGTGGTTTCTTGTTGGAGGTGGTCTGTCATTGGAGGTGGTCTGTCATTGGAGGTGGTCTGTCATTGGAGCTGGTCCCTCATTGTGGAGGTGGTTTCTTGTTGGAGGTGGTCTCTCCTGGATGTGGTCTGTCATTGGAGCTGGTCCCTCATTGTGGAGGTGGTTTCTTGTTGGAGGTGGTCTGTCATTGGAGGTGGTCTGTTATTGGAGCTGGTCCCTCATTGTGGAGGTGGTTTCTTGTTGGAGGTGGTCTGTCATTGGAGGTGGTCTGTCATTGGAGGTGGTCTGTCATTGGAGCTGGTCCCTCATTGTGGAGGTGGTTTCTTGTTGGAGGTGGTCTGTCATTGGAGGTGGTCTGTCATTGGAGCTGATCCCTCATTGTGGAGGTGGTTTCTTGTTGGAGGTGGTCTCTCCTGGATGTGGTCTGTCATTGGAGCTGGTCCCTCATTGTGGAGGTGGTTTCTTGTTGGAGGTGGTCTGTCATTGGAGGTGGTCTGTTATTGGAGCTGGTCCCTCATTGTGGAGGTGGTTTCTTGTTGGAGGTGGTCTGTCATTGGAGGTAGTCTGTCATTGGAGGTGGTCTGTCATTGGAGCTGGTCCCTCATTGCGGAAGTGGTTTTCTTGTTGGAGGTGGTCTCTCCAGGAGGTGATCTGTCATTGGAGCTGCTGCCTCATTGTAGAGATGGTTTCTTGTTGGAGGTGGTCTCTCTTGAAGCTGGCCTGTCATTGGAGCTGGTCTCTCTTGGAGGTTGTTTCTGGTTAGAGGTTTCCTCTCCTGGAGGTGGTCTGTCATTGGAGCAGGTGCCTTATTGTGGAGGTGGTTTCTTGTTGGAGGTGGTCTGTCATTGGAGCTGGTCCCTCATTGTGGAGGTGGTTTCTTGTTGGAGGTGGTCTGTCATTGGAGGTGGTCTGTCATTGGAGCTGGTCCCTCATTGTAGAGGTGGTTTCTTGTTGGAGGTGGTCTGTCATTGGAGGTGGTCTGTCATTGGAGCTGGTCCCTCATTGTGGAGGTGGTTTCTTGTTGGAGGTGGTCTTTCATTGGAGGTGGTCTGTCATTGGAGCTGGTCCCTCATTGTGGAGGTGGTCTGTCATTGGAGGTGGTCTGTCATTGGAGCTGGTCCCTCATTGTGGAGGTGGTCTGTCATTGGAGGTGGTCTGTCATTGGAGCTGGTCCCTCATTGTGGAGGTGGTTTCTTGTTGGCGGTGGTCTGTCATTGGAGGTGGTCTGTCATTGGAGCTGGTCCCTCATTGTGGAGTGGTTTCTTGTTGGAGGTGGTCTGTCATTGGAGGTGGTCTGTCATTGGAGCTGGTCCCTCATTGTGGAGGTGGTCTGTCATTGGAGGTAGTCTGTCATTGGAGCTGGTCCCTCATTGTGGAGGTGGTTTCTTGTTGGAGGTGGTCTGTCATTGGAGGTGGTCTGTCATTGGAGCTGGTCCCTCATTGTGGAGGTGGTTTCTTGTTGGAGGTGGTCTGTCATTGGAGCTGGTCCCTCATTGTGGAGGTGGTTTCTTGTTGGAGGTGGTCTGTCATTGGAGGTGGTCTGTCATTGGAGCTGATCCCTCATTGTGGAGGTGGTTTCTTGTTGGAGGTGGTCTGTCATTGGAGGTGGTCTGTCATTGGAGCTGGTCCCTCATTGTGGAGGTGGTTTCTTGTTGGAGGTGGTCTGTCATTGGAGCTGGGTCCCTCATTGTGGAGGTGGTTTCTTGTTGGAGGTGGTCTGTCATTGGAGCTGGTCCCTCATTGTGGAGGTGGTTTCTTGTTGGAGGTGGTCTGTCATTGGAGGTGGTCTGTCATTGGAGCTGGTCCCTCATTGTGGAGGTGGTTTCTTGTTGGAGGTGGTCTGTCATTGGAGGTGGTCTGTCATTGGAGCTGGTCCCTCATTGTGGAGGTGGTTTCTTGTTGGAGGTGGTCTGTCATTGGAGGTGGTCTGTCATTGGAGCTGGTCCCTCATTGTGGAGGTGGTTTCTTGTTGGAGGTGGTCTCTCCTGGAGGTGGTATGTCATTGGAGCTGGTCTCTCTTGGAGGTTGTTTCTGGTTAGAGGTTTCCTCTCCTGGAGGTGGTCTGTCATTGGAGCTGGTGCCTTATTGTGGAGGTGGTTTCTTGTTGGAGGTGGTCTGTCATTGGAGGTGGTCTGTCATTGGAGCTGGTCCCTCATTGTGGAGGTGGTTTCTTGTTGGAGGTGGTCTGTCATTGGAGGTGGTCTGTCATTGGAGCTGGTCCCTCATTGTGGAGGTGGTTTCTTGTTGGAGGTGGTCTCTCCTGGAGGTGGTCTGTCATTGGAGCTGGTCCCTCATTGTGGAGGTGGTCTCTCTTGGAGGTTGTTTCTGGTTAGAGGTTTCCTCTCCTGGAGGTGGTCTGTCATTGGAGCTGGTGCCTTATTGTGGAGGTGGTTTCTTGTTCGAGGTGGTCTGTCATTGGAGGTGGTCTGTCATTGGAGGTGGTCTGTCATTGGAGCTGGTCCCTCATTGTGGAGGTGGTTTCTTGTTGGAGGTGGTCTGTCATTGGAGGTGGTCTGTCATTGGAGGTGGTCTGTCATTGGAGCTGGTCCCTCATTGTGGAGGTGGTTTCTTGTTGGAGGTGGTCTCTCCTGGAGGTGGTCTGTCATTGAAGCTGGTCCCTCATTGTGGAGGTGGTCTCTCTTGGAGGTTGTTTCTGGTTAGAGGTTTCCTCTCCTGGAGGTGGTCTGTCATTGGAGCTGGTGCCTTATTGTGGAGGTGGTTTCTTATTGGAGGTGGTCTGTCATTGGAGGTGGTCTGTCATTGGAGCTGGTCCCTCATTGTGGAGGTGGTTTCTTGTTGGAGGTGGTCTGTCATTGGAGGTGGTCTGTCATTGGAGCTGGTCCCTCATTGTGGAGGTGGTTTCTTGTTGGAGGTGGTCTGTCATTGGTGGTAGTCTGTCATTGGAGCTGGTCCCTCATTGTGGAGGTGGTCTCTCTTGGAGGTTGTTTCTGGTTAGAGGTTTCCTCTCCTGGAGGTGGTCTGTCATTGGAGCTGGTGCCTTATTGTGGAGGTGGTTTCTTATTGGAGGTGGTCTGTCATTGGAGCTGGTCCCTCATTGTGGAGGTGGTTTCTTGTTGGAGGTGGTCTGTCATTGGAGCTGGTCCCTCATTGTGGAGGTGGTTTCTTGTTGGAGGTGGTCTGTCATTGGAGGTAGTCTGTCATTGGAGCTGGTCCCTCATTGTGGAGGTGGTTTCTTGTTGGAGGTGGTCTGTCATTGGAGGTGGTCTGTCATTGGAGGTAGTCTGTCATTGGAGCTGGTCCCTCATTGTGGAGGTGGTTTCTTGTTGGAGGTGGTCTGTCATTGGAGGTGGTCTGTCATTGGAGGTAGTCTGTCATTGGAGCTGGTCCCTCATTGTGGAGGTGGTTTCTTGTTGGAGGTGGTCTGTCATTGGAGGTGGTCTGTCATTGGAGGTAGTCTGTCATTGGAGCTGGTCCCTCATTGTGGAGGTGGTTTCTTGTTGGAGGTGGTCTGTCATTGGAGCAGGTCCCTCATTGTGGAGGTGGTTTCTTGTTGGAGGTGGTCTGTCATTGGAGGTGGTCTGTCATTGGAGGTGGTCTGTCATTGGAGCTGGTCCCTCATTGTGGAGGTGGTTTCTTGTTGGAGGTGGTCTCTCCTGGAGGTGGTCTGTCATTGGAGCTGGTCCCTCATTGTGGAGGTGGTTTCTTGTTGGAGGTGGTCTGTCATTGGAGGTGGTCTGTCATTGGAGGTGGTCTGTCATTGGAGCTGGTCCCTCATTGTGGAGGTGGTTTCTTGTTGGAGGTGGTCTCTCCTGGAGGTGGTCTGTCATTGGAGCTGGTCCCTCATTGTGGAGGTGGTCTCTCTTGGAGGTTGTTTCTGGTTAGAGGTTTCCTCTCCTGGAGGTGGTCTGTCATTGGAGCTGGTGCCTTATTGTGGAGGTGGTTTCTTGTTGGAGGTGGTCTGTCATTGGAGGTGGTCTGTCATTGGAGCTGGTCCCTCATTGTGGAGGTGGTTTCTTGTTGGAGGTGGTCTGTCATTGGAGCTGGTCCCTCATTGTGGAGGTGGTTTCTTGTTGGAGGTGGTCTGTCATTGGAGGTGGTCTGTCATTGGAGGTGGTCTGTCATTGGAGCTGGTCCCTCATTGTGGAGGTGGTTTCTTGTTGGAGGTGGTCTGTCATTGGAGCTGGTCCCTCATTGTGGAGGTGGTTTCTTGTTGGAGGTGGTCTGTCATTGGAGCTGGTCCCTCATTGTGGAGGTGGTTTCTTGTTGGATGTGGTCTGTCATTGGAGCTGATCCCTCATTGTGGAGGTGGTTTCTTGTTGGAGGTGGTCTGTCATTGGAGGTGGTCTGTCATTGGAGCTGGTCCCTCATTGTGGAGGTGGTTTCTTGTTGGAGGTGGTCTGTCATTGGAGCTGGTCCCTCATTGTGGAGGTGGTTTCTTGTTGGAGGTGGTCTGTCATTGGAGCTGGTCCCTCATTGTGGAGGTGGTTTCTTGTTGGAGGTGGTCTGTCATTGGAGGTGGTCTGTCATTGGAGCTGGTCCCTCATTGTGGAGGTGGTTTCTTGTTGGAGGTGGTCTGTCATTGGAGGTGGTCTGTCATTGGAGGTGGTCTGTCATTGGAGCTGGTCCCTCATTGTGGAGGTGGTTTCTTGTTGGAGGTGGTCTCTCCTGGAGGTGGTCTGTCATTGGAGGTGGTCTGTCATTGGAGCTGGTCCCTCATTGTTGAGGTGGTTTCTTGTTGGAGGGGGTCTCTCTTGTAGTTGGTCTCTCTTGAATGTGGTCTGTAATTGGAGCTGGTCCCTCTTGGGGGGGGGGTCTCTCTTGGAGGTGGTTTCTTGATGGAGGTGGTCTCTCTTGGAGGTAGTCTATCATTGGAGCTGGTCCCTCATTGTGGAGGTGGTTTCTTGATGGAGGTGGTCTCTCTTGGAGGTGGTCTGTCATTGGAGCTGGTCCCTCATTGTGGAGGTGGTTTCTTGTTGGAGGTGGTCTGTCATTGGAGGTGGTCTGTCATTGGAGGTGTTCTGTCATTGGAGCTGGTCCCTCATTGTGGAGGTGGTTTCTTGATGGAGGTGGTCTCTCTTGGAGGTGGTCTGTCATTGGAGCTGGTCCCTCATTGTGGAGGTGGTTTCTTGATGGAGGTGGTCTCTCTTGGAGGTGGTTTCTTGTTGGAGGTGATCTCTTTTGAAGATGGTCTGTCATTGGAGCTGGTCCCTCATTGTGGAGGTGCTTTCTTGATGGAGGTGGTCTGTCATTGGAGGTGGTCTCTCTTGAAGGTGGTCTACCTTGGAAGTTGTCTCTGAGGAGGTGGTATTTTTTCAATGTGGTCTCTCTTGGTGGTGGATTATCATCGGAGGTGGTCTCTCCTGGAGGGGGTTTATGATTAGAGGTGGTTTCTCTTTTGAGGGTGAATTGGATTCAGGACGGGTCATTTTATAAAGTGGCTGCTCGGAAACATGATGGCCTCCAAGAGACCAATTTCGATTAAAACCCACTTGATGTATCTCAAACTGTACATAAGACCAAGATTGTGGAGGTAGTTTCTTGTTGGAGGTGGTCTCTCTGAGGAGGTGGTATGTTTTTAATGTGTGGTGTACCGAGTTCTAAATTTCACAATTAAGACCAAATCATATTTAATGCTTATACTTTCCCCTTTCCTGGTCTCAAAAAATGTTTCTTGTATGAAAGGAAGGATACTTTATTATAATATAAAATAGGAAGGATATTTTAAAATCCCCAAATCAAATTTTAAATTCAAATTGATCGCGTTTATATAAGACCAAACTCTATTTTCAAGTTGCATATCTATTTGTATATTCACAAAAATCTAAACATTAATTCAAAATTCTAAATTTCTTATTGACATGTTTCTTTTAAAGATTTTTCATTAAATAACCTTGACAAAAATTAGCGCCGAATATAGTAGCAAAAATGCCATAAACAATATTAAATCGAACAAGAAGTAGATTAAAATGGCGAAACCGGTGGGAGGGTTCACTACCGATGGCCAGTCCCCTTACCAATATTTTACTATTGTAATAAAGTAAGAAGAAGTTTTTTGATATTTATAAAAAAGAAACACATACATAGTAAATAAATTTATAAATTTATTTGCCATCAATCGATAAAATTTGTAAATCTATATTTATATACACTGACAACGTGTATCCTTTTAATTATACCATCAAATATTATCTCTACAGACCTTACTGCAATGATAAAAGTCATACCCTCTCATTAAATAACTTTTATCATTGTAGTAAGGTCTGTAGAGATGATATTTGATGATATTATTGAAAAGAAACGAGTCTCCAGTAAATTTAATCGTTATAAAAAAAGCAAAGAGTTCATACAATTTCGAATACAGACATTGCGCTCCTTAGGATCTAGCTTCTCAGTGGAAGTCCTCTAAACGGTTTCGTCAATTTATATACCATACTTCAAAGCTCTAATACTGTACGATTCTGCCTATATATGCGAAAATGAAATCTGAATCTTAATTATGGCATTTAAACAAACAATGGACACCATTGTTTTCTGAAGAGAATTCCTCTATTAAGATATTTATATGAAATCCTGACTTAGAATCTTATGCTATTTTTACACTATATATACACTGCGTGACATTGAAAATGGAACACCATGAAATAGTGGCCAGAAAATTATGCAAATTTCAGGGTAGACGCGCCTAACCGAGTTATGCAAATGATGTAAAATGCGCAGCTCTCGTGCGCACATGGAGTAAGATATAAGGGAAGGAACTTGCAGAAAGGACAGTATTCGTGTCGTTATTTCTTCAAGGAAATTCATTGTAGTAATTTTGTTCTTGTGTCAAAAGACACGTGTAATAACAGAGAATGCCAGGTCATCGTAAACGGAGGCAGTTCAAGCAGACAGACGCTTTTACGAGGGGCATGGTGATCGGACTGAAAAGGGCAGGTTGGTCCATACGTCAAATCGCAGCTGATTTACACCTTGGTGCGTCCACGGTGCACCGACTGTGGAAAAGATGGTTGGAACAAGGAAATGTAGCAATTTATAGGAATGCCGGTGCAACCAGAGTGACTTCAGCACGTGTGGATCGGCGTATCCTTCGACAAGCAGTGGCGGCCCCACAAGCCACTTGTACCGCCATCCTGCAACATGTGCAAGACACCCTAGATCATTCCATCTCGACCAGAACCATTTCCCGTCGATTGGTTGCTAATGGCTTGCACTCATGCCGTCCGCTAAGAAGACTGCCATTGACCCCACCGAATAGGCGCCAACGTTTGAAATGGTGCCGGGCTAGATCGACGTGGATGACGGAATGGCACAGGGTCGTGTTCTCAGATGAGTCGCGTTTCTGCTTGTCCAGTGATAGTCGCCGTGTACGCGTGTGGCGTCGACGTGGAGAAAGGTCCAATCCGGCAGCAATTGTGGAACGCCCCACCGTGCGACAACGTGGAATCATGGTTTGGGGCGCAATCGCGTATGATTCCAGGTCACCTTTACTTCGTATTCAGGGCACTATGACGGCCCAACGATACGTTGATGATGTGCTGCGACCGGTGACACTCCCCTACCTTCAGGGGGTACCCAATGCCCTTTATCAGCAGGATAACGCCCGACCGCACACTGCTCGCATTAGCCAACAAGCTCTGCAAGATGTACAGATGCTTCCCTGGCCACCGTACTCTCCTGATCTCTCACCAATCGAGCACGTCTGGGACATCATTGGACGCCGTTTGCATGCCTTGCCACAGCCGCGTTCAGAAGACGAACTGTGGCAAATGGTTGAGAGGGAATGGAGAGCCATCCCTCAGGACGCCATCCGTACTCTGATTGACTCTCTACCTAGACGTGTTGCTGCGTGCATCGCCGTCCGCGGTGATCCTACTTGCTACTAAGCCGACGCCGTTCTCGCTCTGTATTATGACTATCATTTTGAAATAAAGATCACTTATTGTTCGTCCCTGTCTCTCTCTGTCTGCCGAGTTTCATCACTTTCTGGCCACTATTTCTTGGTGTTCCATTTTCAATGTCACGCAGTGTATATTATCACGTGGAAAATCAGGACAGACAAACTCAGGATGACACAGAAATTTAAGTTCAGAACAAACTATGAATGATAAAAAAAAAGAAAGGCAATGAGGGAAGTTTACAGATTAGAAAAATATAAACATAAAAGAAGGAGATATTCTGTTGATAAGATAAAATAAACATCGCTACAATAAATATATAATTATATAATTTGCAACTCTCCGGTAAGAATAAATATCTTCCCAAAATATACTTTGGCTTTGCAACTACACTCATGAACAAAACTTACAAAGAAGTGGAAAATCTTTGATGTCGCCAATCGTCTGTTTTTTTTTTTTTTTTTTTTTTTGTTAGAGACAGGTTATTTCGTGTGTCTTCAATAAAGGTCACTATAATAACTTTCATAGTTATTGTCTCAATCCCGATATAAATGGTAAAAGGTATAACTTCCTTAAGTTTTGTCCATGAGTGTTCACACTTGGTTATCTCGTGTGTCTTCAATAAACATCACTGTTATATCTTCAGAGTTATTATCTGAATTCCGATATACATGCTGAAAGGAACAACTTCTTTAAGTTTTGTACATGAATAAATATCTACCGTTTTTTATTTATTTACTTCCCGGCCTTTCGTGACAACGCACTGCCACTTTCTTCAAGGAAATTAGTTATTGAACTTCTTGAATTAATCACCTGATGAAAAGATGAGAATAAGCCATCTAAACTTCAGGAAATAACTCAAGAACGACTGATGGGACTTTATGCTTTTAACATTGCAATTATTACACTTTTCAATCTTCCATTGAATTGATACATATTTGCCAAACATTTCAATATTTTGTTGGTATTTTAACCTGAAAAAAGACAGACCAATATATTCGAATACCTTCCTAAAATTCTAATCCAACTAAATATGAAACCAAGATAATCGTTTAAAGGAGCTAACTTCATTAAGAAATATAATGACTTAATTTGTTTCGATAAAATAATCCCTTGAATCAATATTAAAATAAGAACATTAAGCCTCCAGGGAAAAGTTTCTTTTAAAATTCTCTCAAGCTTTCAGGCAAGAAAGCCTTTCTCCCTTAGAAGGGCTTTATTGACCGAAACCTTGAGAGATTTTTAAAAATAAAAAATATTTTAAAAATAAACTTTTGCCTGGAGGCTTAATTTTCTTATTTGAACTTAATTTGTTTACTAAACAGAGAGTTCCACAAAATTCTCATAAGCATTTGTGGTGTTTTAATTAGAAAGATAAAAGACTTATTATTTCATTAGCAATGTGGTATATATATACTCTCGCTTTGATAATAGTAGGACCATCGCCGCAAACTAGCGGCCTCGGGTCGGTAACAAAGCCACAACACCAGGCCGAGGCCGCTAATTTGCGGCGACGGTCAATAGATGGCGTCTAGTTTTGACGTCTAGTTTGACGGGAGAAGCGACCCTTGTCTCTTTAAATATAAAATATGTTAAATGATAATTACATATAATCATGGAGTGAGAAACAAAGGGTAACCAGTAAAAGCAAGAAATAGGCACACCGCAGAGGATTCTCATAGCCCCAGAAACTGGGCTAGGCAACAAACATTATGAACGTTCTGTGAACCATACGTCATAGAAATCATAAATAGGAACATTTAGAAAGTATTTTATCCTTATAAGCCCTGAAGCTTCAATCTTATATAAATTATTAGAATATAGTATTGTAATTGTCTTTGAAATGGATTTTTGAAGTCACTTAATATGGGTATTAGGATAATATGTATATATATGAAATCAATTATATGAGATCTATGCGACGGTCATGACCAAAAGACCTATTATAGAAATAATTTATTATCACATCGCAAAAATTCTGTACCGTTTAAAGAAAGATGAATTCGACTAAATTTATATATTATATTAAACTATTGTTTAATTTTACTATCTATATAAAATTTGACATTCATTAATTCTAAAAAGATTTAGAAATAATTAAAATATAAGTGTACCCAAATCAACTACTAGAGCTGGTTTCCCAAGCGACAACAAAGAAGCCTCACAAATAACGATCTTCTGCCTAAAGACGAATCACTATGTCTACGATGATTCCAGTGATGCTGCTCATGTTTCTGAGCCTCGGTGAAGCCATGCCGATAAGATCGGAGCTAACCACGGGGAGCCCCCCCGTCCTCAAGCCGTCCGTGGAGGACTTCTTCTCGGCGCTGTTCCTGCGCCCAGACCTGGCGCTAGCCGCCCTGCAGTCGACCGTGGTGGCCTGGCTCGTCCTGCGCCTCCACCTGATGATCCGGCGCCGTCGGAGCAGGCCCCAGTGGGACCCCTGCTGAGTTCTTCTTCGCGGAGAACAACCTACCATTGGATTCCAAGCCAAAATTCCTCTATTTAACCGCTTTGATAAATGTTGTTTGTGAATAAATGTTGTGTTCGTGTAAATTTAGCCTTATTTTTTCGATACACCTTTAATAACCTTTTGAATTCTGAGAGGTCATATTAATTGTTTGTGGTATTTGTCTGTATAAGGGAGAAATAGTTTTCTGAAAAATACAAAAACAAAAAAAAAAAAAAAAATTGAACCATTCATATTTTTAAATATAAAATCTAATATTTTGTCAATGAATATAATTAATTTATTATATATATATATACTTGCCGAATGTCCCGGGCAACGCCCGAGTTTTACCCGATTGAATGTTTTTATTCAAATACTATTTGTTATAATTATAAATTAGCGCCTTAAATAAATGCATATATTAGTTAATAACTATAGCCTATGTGCTTTATCTGTCTATGTACTGTTGGCTTCCGTAGGCGTCTCTTACTGGGAAAAAGAAAGAGAGGATTCCATGTAGTTATTAACTAATATATGCATTTTGTTAAGGAGCGACCCGCTTCAACACAATAGTTACAAAAACGAAAAAGCGAGTGGGGGGGGGGGGGGCAGAGGTGGCGTGATCGTAGCCAACCAATAGGAGGGCGCCATTCCAAAAAAAAGCAAACGGTGAAATAGTTGATAAATGATTAGGAGATGAAGAATGACGCTCGTAACTGTATATAGAATACCGAGTGGACCAAATAATATTGATTTTATTCAAATTATCGAGTATTTTTCAAGGGACCGGGAAAAAATATCGAATTATCGAGAGTATAGACAAGCATAGATTCATTAGGGATTGGATGTTTGCTAGAATCGTTTAAACAATGTTCGTTAGGCAATTTTTATTCGGGTTAAAACCGGGCGAAGCCGGGAACATATATATATAGGTTTGTCGGCTATGCACGCCCTCAATATGTAACTAATCTCGCTGAAATCTTAACAGGAAAGAGAGTTGAATCTGGAAAAGTTTTTGTCGCACTTTTAACCAAGAAAAATTATAATTAACCAAGTACTTAGCAACAATTTGTTTTAATCAGAAATGATGATGACAATATTGCTGTATCATTCTTGATTGACATAAACAAAATTATTTAGGGGAATATTCACTAAAGCAGACCACGGACGATGCCAGGTAATAGTTTTTAGTAGGCAGGAACATAATTCTACCAGCGAAACATTCACTCGAGCAGAAGACACACGAAGCCAGGTCATCTCTATATATAAAATATCGTTTCTCGGCCTTTTGGCTAAGATCATGTAGTATATCTCTAGATATTTTTATTTATATATATCTTTTTAAAAATCTATTCAGTAGAGAGAGTGGATATGTTTTCTTGAAAATATATTTTATATACGTATTATATAAATATATAATGTAACGAATATTATTATCATTAATATCATAATATTCTGTGTGTTCCCCAGAGAGAGAGAGAGAGAATATTATAATAAATAATATTAGCTAGGCAAACTTTCACTCGGATAAAACCGAGGCGAAGCCGGGTACACATCCGCTAGTATATATATATATATATATAAACAGAAAAAAAAATAAAAAGGTCAGGTGTTGAAATCAATATTAAAAAAGGCATATCCTAACCAGGAGCACATGTGCTTTACAGAAGGCAGAGCGCCATCTGGTGGAACAGAAATCACTTAAACATTGATTTAGCCTGTTCCCTAATATTTGGCCAACCCAATTTCTTGATAAATCAAGAAAAGCCATCCACGAACGTGTTTCGCGCTGTTGGCGCTCGTCATCGTGGAGTAGGCTGTATCACTGAGACCAAAAATATTTTAGGTCCCAGTGGCTTCTTGAAAAAACAAAAATTGGGTATTAAAGGCCAAACTTACGTAAATACGCTTTACACATGAAAAAATGATGAAAAAAAAGAAGACATTTGCTACCTTATACCCTCATTTTTATTTAATTCATATAAACACAATATAATATAAGGCTAAATCAAAATAATTATAAATATAATTTATTATTAATATTCTTAATACATTATGTTTCAAATATAAAATCCAATTTTTAATCAACATTCAAGTCATATAATAGCGCTCTTTATTAATTTTGATTTTTCGGCACTCTTATGCCAACTTGCTCATTTGCGATGGTAATTCAATTATTTGAAATATATTTTAAATCAGTTCATATTATAAATAATATATCCATGTGTCATATTTGATTAAAATATGTTTACTAGACGAATGAGAAGACAACACCCGGGTTCTCCTCCCTGAGTGAATGTTTGCCCAATGTACAATCCTTTAGTAAATATTAGTTATCATAGTTATATCTTTTATCATTCTAAAATGAAATAATGTGAGATTAAAAAATTAAAAAGAAACACAAAATAAGTGATGGTGATATTAATATTTAAATAATAATTGGAATGTAGAACGACATTTGAAAATATCCCGCAAATGTTTCTTTTGAACGAAAAATCGAAATTTATTTTAAGAAGAAATGACGATTATTTCTAACCTTAGGGATGAAGGATGAATTGTGTAGAGTAATGATAAACAGAAATGGTAGCCTAGTGGACATGGCATCTGCCTGGTAAGCGGAACACTGGGTTCGATTCCCATCCCTGGACACTTTTATGTTTCCATTTATCACTACTCTTCACAATTCATCCTTTCATTCTTCATCCTTAAGGTTAGAAATAATCGTTATTTCTCCTTAAAATAAATTTCGATTTTTCCTTCAAAAGAAACACATGCGGGATATTTTCAAATGTTGTTCTACAATCATAGGCCGCATTGTATTGTATAAAAATCACTATATTGATTGGAATCTTCATGACTAGTAATTAGAGGTATGATGAAGATGTGAAGGTTTGAATTAGAGATATATATATTCTAAAATATTCTTGGCAATAATAATAATGGTCTTGATCAGAGAATTCTTTAATCGAGCTAAGGAATATACATAAAAAACATAATTTGATAAAAATAATGCCTGGCTTAAGGCGTAAGAATCTAAAAAATTAAAAACTTATTTACATAATGTACAAAAGGCTTGAGCCGGCCATCGGGAAACAACAACAATGAGTTTTTATAGGGGAAGCGTGACCTTTGGCGATCGATTTAGCAGTATTTGAATCTATGAAACATAATTTGAAAAATAAAATAATATTTTAATATAACATATAAAATAATAATAAGAATACTATTTGTTAAAACAATATTCGACTGCCAAAAAATCACTCGGAGCGAAGCTCTGTCATTCTGGGTCATTCAGTTAGTATAAAATATTATTATGATCAATTTATAACTCCAAAATATGCTCAATTTCAGGGCTCCAATAACTTTCATGTTAATCTATTTATTCAGCTATACATGCAGGGTTTTTCAATTTGATTTTTCAGAAGTTTTTGGTAGAAAATAGTAGCAAATGTCAATTTATATTAAAAATAATAGATTTAGTAGTTTTAGAATGCATTTCGTGGAAAATATAAGTTTCAAACTTTTCCTGGATAATAAAAATAATGATGATAGCATAAATTAAGTTTTATGAAATATTATCATAGTTTGGAAACATTTTAAAAATAGTCTGGGTTCTGCTGGAGTGTATGTGTGTGTGTTTTTCCAAAAATTACTGTTTTAAGATATGTTTATTATTTGCTCATAGAATTATTATTCCTAACTATCATTGAAAGTTCAGAGCAATGCCCGGGATTTATTCGAGTGCATATGAATAAAATGATGTTTAAAAAAAAAATTGTTGCAGAGATATAATATGACTCGGGTTCTCGGGTTTTTCCCCCCACTGAATGCTTTAACACAAATATAATATGACTTTATCTCATTATTGCTATAGATTGAAAGAATTTGAAAATATAAATATAAAATATAGATGGTAATTTTGCCGGGAGGACATTGATCTAAAGAGATAAGGGTCGCCTCTCCCGTCAAAATAGACGGCAAAACTAGACGCCATCTATTGACCGTCGCGCAAACTAGCGGCCTCGGGTCGGTGACACAACACCAGCTTTGGCAAACTGAAAAGCGTCCACCTAGAGACCATGGTTTCGGGCTAATGGCCCTCGTCAGTCTAGGGCGGACTTTATTCCATGAGATCCACACGGGATCTAATGGAATCTTTACAATCTACCAAAAAGGTGTTTAGCTGGCAAAGTGGCTGGGCCAAATCTATGGCTAAAATATAGATGGGAATTTTGCCGGGAGGATATTAATCTAAAGAGACAAGGGTTGCCTCTCCCGTCAAAATAGACGTCAAAACTAGACGCCATCTATTGACCGTCACCGCAAACTAGCGGTCTCGGGTCGGTGACAAAGCCACAACACCAGCTTTGGCAAACTGAAAAGCGTCCACCTAGAGACCATGGTTTCGGGCTAATGGCCCTCGTCAGTCTAGGGCGGACTTTATTCCATGAGATCCACACGGGATCTAATGGAATCTTTACAATCTACAAAAAAGGTGTTTAGCTGGCAAAGTGGCTGGGCCAAATCTATGGCTAAAATATAGATGGGAATTTTGCCGGGAGGATATTAATCTAAAGAGACAAGGGTCGCCTCTCCCGTCAAAATAGACGTCAAAACTAGACGCCATCTGTTGACTGTCGCCGCAAACTAGCGGCCTCGGCCTGGTGTTGTGGCTTTGTCACCGACCCGAGGCCGCTAGTTTGCGGCGACGGTCAATAGATGGCGTCTAGCTTTGACGTCTATTTTGACGGTAGAGGCAACCCTTGTCTCTTTAAATATAAAATATGTTAAATAATAATTACACATAGACTCATGGGGACCGAGAAACAAAGGGTAACCAGTCAGGGCAAGAAATAGGCACACCGCAGAGGACTCTCATAGCCCCAGAAACTGGGCTAGGCAACAGACATTATGAACGTTCTGTGAACCATACGTCATAGAAATCATAAATAGGAACATTTAGAAAGTATTTTATCCTTATATAAGCCCTGAAGCTTCAATTTTATATAAATTATTAGAATAAAGTCTTGTAATTGTCTTTGAAATGGATTTTTGAAGTCACTTAAAAATTCGTATATACGCGTTGAAAAACACTTCTATAAAAATAGCTTAAAACTTTAAAGTATTAGGATAATATGTATATATATGAAATCAATTATATGCGACCTATAAGACGCTCATGACCAAAAGACCTATCATAGAAATAATTTGATATCACATCGCAAAAATTCTGTACCGTTTAAAGAAAGATGAATTCGACTAAATTTATATATTATATTAAACTATTGTTTAATTTTCCTATCTATATAAAATTTGACATTCACTAATTCTAAAAAGATTTAGAAATAATTAAAATATAAGTGTACCCAAATCAACTACAAGAGCTGGGTTCCTAAGCGACAACAAAGAAGTCTCACAAGTAACCAACTTCTGCCTTAAGACAATTCACTATGTCTACGATGATTCCAGTGATGCTGCTCATGTTTCTGAGCCTCGGTGATGCCATACCGATAAGATCGGAGCTGACCACGGGGAGCCCCCCCGTCCTCAAGCCGTCCGTGGAGGACTTCTTCTCGGCGCTGTTCCTGCGCCCAGACCTGGCGCTAGCCGCCCTGCAGTCGACCGTGGTGGCCTGGCTCGTCCTGCGCCTCCACCTGATGATCCGGCGCCGTCGGAGCAGGCCCCAGTGGGACCCCTGCTGAGTTCTTCTTCGCGAAGAACAACCTACCATTGGATTCCAAGCCAAAATTCCTCTATTTAACCGCTTTGATAAATGTTGTTTGTGAATAAATGTTATGTTCGTGTAAATTTAGCCTTATTTTTTCGATACACCTTTACTAACTCTTTGAATTCTGAGAGGTCATATTAATTGTTTGTGGTATTTGTCTGTATAAGGGAGAAATAGTTTTCTGAAAATTACAAAAACAAAAAATTGAACCATTCATATTTTTAAATATAAAATACTAGCCGAATGACCCGGGCAACGCCCGGGTTTTACCTTATTCAAATACTATTCGTTACAATTATAAATTGGCGCCGTGGATGTCACTCTTGTGAAACGTACCGCTCCAAACTTTGTGTCTGAGAAGCGATATTTTTATAGAAAGATGATCTGGCTTTTGTTTTCTGCTCGAATGAATGTTTTTATGTTAGAATTTTGCTCCTGCATACAAAATAATGAACTGGTTTCACCCGTGGTCTCTGCTTTTTGGAATTTTTCCCGTTATAATTTTGTATCTGATAATCAAACATGATACAGCAAAATCATTGGGTGTTGTTCGTAATTTTTGCACGAATCATAATTAAAACCTTCTAAAAGTAAATTGGAAAGTCTATCACGCGAATTTCGTGAGGCCAAAGTTCTTTCCCTGACATTCAGAATCCTGGCCGTATGTTCTTGTGGGGTTTCTGCCGCTCTCGAAGTACTGACCCTGTTTCTATTTTGCCGAAGCCTGTTCTCACGCTGTCCCACGGATTCCGCCGCTCTTGAGGTACTGGCCCTGTCTCTATCTTGTTGAAGCCTGTTCTCACGCTGTCCCACGGATTCCGCCGCTCTCGAAGTACTGGCCCTTTCTCGATTAATCCTAAGACGATGCTCACGTTGCACAGCAGTCTCAGCACTTCGCACATTTCTTTTTTTACTCACTTCTGGTAGGACTTTTCCAATAGGTTTGCGTTTCTTGGGAGGCATCTCAGATCTCTAAAAGCTAAACAAAAGAAAAGAGTATGAAACAGTAATAAAAATAGGCAAAGTAGAGAAAAAATATGTTATTTAAAAGCTAAACAAAAGTAAAGAGTATAAAGCAGCCAATGGGCGCGCGCCGCCGTCAGATCCCCACGCGTTCTAGAGGGCGCTGTTTGTGAGCTAAGTTGAATAATTTGAATATATAGTTTTAATAATTGATTTATATATTTTTTAAAAATAGCCTATCGTCTTCCCCGTATTCTTTTACCTATGTATGGAAATTTTGGTTTGAATTAGTGAACTACTGCGAATTTGTATACCGGACATACAAACAAACAAACAATAATACAAACATTCATTTGTATATATATAGATATTATTTTGTCAATGAATATAATTAATTTAATATATATATATATATATATATATATATATATATATATATATATATATATATACCGAGTGGACAAATTAATATTTATTTTATTTAACTTATCGAGTATTTTTCAAGGGACCGGGAAAATATTTCGAATTATCGAGAGTATAGACATCTATAGATTCAGTAGGGATTGGATGTTTGCTAGAATCGTTTAAACAAATGTTCGTTAGGCAATTTTTATTCAGGTAAAAACCGGGCGAAGCCGGGAACATATATATAGGTTTGTCGGCTATGCACGCCCTCAATATGTAACTAATATCGCTGAAATCTTAACAGGAAAGAGAGTTGAATCTGGAAAAGTTTTCGTCGCACTTTTAACCAAGAAAAATTATAATTAACCAAGTACTGAGCAACAATCTTTTTTTAGTCAGAAATGATGATGACATTATTGCTGTATCATTCTTGATTGACATAAACAAAATTCTTTAGGGGAATATTCACTAAAGCAGACCACGGACGATGCCAGGTAGTAATTTTTAGTAGGCAGGAACAAAATTCTACCAGCGAAACATTCACTCGAGCAGAAGACACACGAAACCAGGTCATCTCTATATATAAAATATCGTTTCTCGGCCTTTTGGCTAAGATCATGTAGTATATCTCTAGATATTTTCCTTTATATATATCTTTTTAAAATCTATTCAGTAGAGAGAGTGGATATGTTTGCTCGAAAAATATATTTTATATATTATATAAATATATAATGTAACGAATATTATTATCATCATAATATTCTCTGTGTTCCGGAATATTATTATCAATAATATTCGTTAGGCAAACTTTCAATCGGATAAAACCCGCGCGAAGCCGGGTACACATCCGCTAGTTATATACTATATATAATGGATTTCTCTATATTCAGAATATATTTATATATTTCAGCATTCCTTGATGGCAGAGCGATATCTGGTGGAACAAAAATCAATCAGGTTGGTTTAACTTGCTCCATATTTCTGACTCATCTATTTTTGTTTAAACCCAGGAATAGTCAGCCTCAAACGCGTTTCGGGCTGTTGGCCTTCGTCAATACCTATTTCTTGATTTCTTAGGGACCCTCTAGGAGAAAATATTTGGTACAGCTTGCGCCACGCTGACGAAAGGCGTTCCTGGTTGGATTTTCTTGATTTATCAAGAAAATAAGTTGGCCATATATCATGGAACAAGTTAAATCAACGTTTAGTTGATTTTTGTTCCACTAGATGGTGCTCTGTCATCTAAAATGCTCATGTGAGTGGTCAGGATATGCCTTATATATTTTGTTTCGAATATTTTTATATGTTCACACAAATATATATATATATATATATATGTTATATAAAGGTATTATTTTAAAATTATATGTCATCGATTCAAATACTCTGTTTAAATCGACCGCCAGAGGTCGCGCTTTCTCTATAAATATTCATTGTTGTTGTTCCCCGTTGGTCGGCTCAAAAAACATTTGTACATTATGTAAATAAGCTTTTCATTTTTTTATTCTTACGCCTTAAGCCAGGCAGTACTTTAATCAAATTATGTTCTTATATATTACTTTAGCTCAAATAAAACAATCTCTGATCAAAACCATTTTTATTATTATTCTATCAAGAATTTAACCACGACTGCATCATCAATACCATTTAGTACTAAAAAGAACCAGCAAATAACTGCACCACCATAGCTTAATCCTCAAGATAACCAAAATCAAGATAATCACAACAATTAAATTCAAACAGAATATCTTTTTTTTATATTATAAGATATATATATATATATATTTATAAGCTGAGAGTTTCTATTTGATGTAAAATCCAATAAAATACCTAAATCTTGATAGTTAATTTTTATAAAACAATTTATATAATATACATTTTCGTTAAGAAACAATTTTTTATCAACTTTATTTGCTCGCGAGCTTATATATATATATATATGTTGTATATATACAGATACAGGAAAGCTCTTTCTTTTCTATAAATAAATAAATATTTGAAATAAAAAAATAGGACTATCTCTCAATATATATATATATTGCGTCCCATAATATCATACTCAGGCTCTCCCTTATACCCTATCGCGAAATATTTGTCGTCAATCATCTCACCATTCCAGAAAAAACTCCCTTATACAGTCCCCAATCCAGTAGCAGCTATTGAAACCATCAATAATATTCCAATTCCACATGACAGCTATATGGTATCCTTTGATATAGAATCTCTCTATACATCAATTCCGCATGACGAAGCTATCCTGGCACTTCAAGAATTCTTACACAACCATCCGGAAATCATCCTTCCTATCCCTAAAGAAGCCCTTATAGATCTGATTGAACTTTGTCTAGCACTTAATTATTTTGGATATAAAAAGACAGATATTTCAAACAAGAAAAAGGTTTACCAATGGGGAATCCTGTTTCATCAGCATTAGCTAACATCTACATGGACAAAATTGATAAAATAATTGCAGACACAGCACAACTACAAGTAATAATCTGGAAACGCTATATTGATGATATACTATGCATCACAAAAGTTGATCTTTCCACCATTCTGAAATTTTTGAATAACTTCAAACCCTTTCTAAAATTCACCTTTGGAATAGAAGAAAATAACTCCCTTCCGTTTCTAGACATACAATTAACCAGAAACCAAGATAGAATTGAAACTCGAATATACCGAAAACCTACCCATACTGGAAACTATCTGAACTTCAATTCATTTGGTCCCATCCAGCATAAAATTTCCGTGGTAAAAACTCTTTCAAAAAGACTAACCACACACTTTTCAACAAACGATAACGACACAAAAAAAGAAAGAACCAAGATATTTCAAGAACTACTTAGCAATAATTACCCTAAACCGTTTATCAAAAAGCATTTCTACAGACCGAGAATATCACCCACAAACAATAGACAAACTTCATCCCAAAACATTTTTTGCTCCCTACCATACAGCTATGGATGTGAAAGAATAGCTAGAAAACTAAAATACTACAATATCACAACAAGATTCCAATCTACCTCGAATCTTAACAACATCCTCCGCCATCCTGATACAAAAAAGGTCACTGAACCAAACAATAGAACCAATGTCATATACAAAATACCATGCAAGTCTTGCCAAGCCGTCTACATAGGAGAAACCGGTAAACCATTAATAGAAAGAATCAACCAGCACAAATCAGCCCTAAAACACCATAACCCGACCTCCTTATTAGTAGATCATGCTCTCATCAATGGCCACATTCCAGACTTTGAACAAACATCAATAATACACCAAGATATAAAAGAAAAGCACAGCAGGCTATTCTTGGAGAGTTGTTCTTTGGAAGACAGAAATAGCATAAACCGAAAGATCGATATACCGGACATGTACACACAATTTAGATGCTCCTAGAATAGGAACCTCTATGTATATATGAACTTCAGTGAAATGTCTTCATTCATAATGCAATAGCCGAATATTTATTTTGTATATATAGATATTTACTTTTCACTCTATTTATTCATTTATTTTAATTAGTATTGTACGATATTTATTTGTATACATTACATTTTCATTTGGATGATTTTCGCCCGAAGAGATTGTGAGACGCCCGTGTCTCAAGTGTAATGCGCGGCTTGCCGCGAGAGGGGATGAGATCCTTGAAAAAGATGGCCGTTTAGCCCATTGAAATATCGGAAATAGAAGATTATTTATTGAATCCAAGATGTGCCCTTTATAAACAAACATATATATATATATGTTGTAATATATTCCAATATACACTTATATCCCCAAGTTTTATATAGTTATAGTATAATTACCAAGTTGACAGAAATAAAATTTCGAGTGAATGACAGCCGGCGCCAGGAGAGGAAAAAGGTCCGAAAAACATGCCAGGTTACCAGTTGCGCCTCATTCTCACTCGAACAGATCAGTCCGCTTTGAGACACGAGGATTGACAGACCCCTCTCAACAGATCTCCCCTGACGTAATCGGCTACATTGGCTCTCTCGCCATCCCTGTGGTGACATTCAACATATCTCGTCCTTTTGTTCAACACCAATTCCACGAATGAAACCACTTTAAACATTGTGGCCACCACGACTGAAACTAACAAGCCACACTACATTCATTTAACAGGAAAACAAAACACATTAATACATATATATTTTTTGGTAATGATGTTTGTTTTCAATTGAAGATGACAATGGCTTTATCTTTGGGACGCTGTGTCTGCTATCTTTCTTTGAAATTGATAATATCTATAAGAAAGTTGTTGTTAATCTATATCTTTCTATAAGTGACATAGCCTAATATATCATTTGAAAAACGTCTGCATTCTTTTGATATTTCATCGCTTTGATATGGACAAATAGTTCTACAAGCCAGGAAGCTCTATGGGACGCCAGTCAATCAACCCACAGGTTCTCGGAATGTTATGGACAGATATAAAACAGTGGCCAAAAAAACACTATTTAAAAAAAAAATATTATCTTGATAAGTTGTTTGTATTTTGAAAAGATCTCTTCATATATATTTGTGTGGCATTATAAGGTGGGGAGAGAAATAATGACACCACAAGTTGGAGAAGGAACCCAGATAACCAGAGAGATAGGGAGCCGGGACCGGCACAGCCGGGCGGCCGTTCGTGTCGCACACAATCTCCAACTGTCTTAAAAGTCGCGAGGTGTTAACTAACGTGTGGTCGCCCCTTGGAATGTCGCTGGTGTCTCAAGTGACCGGACTATACATTCCCGTCTCTCTCTGGGTTGTCTGTAGGCTTGCTTTATTATTCCTTGAAGAAAATATATTATGACATATATATATATGATAGTAAAAAGGCATATATTGGATAGAATAATAGATTTATTTGCTAATATTTCGGTTGTCTGAACGCCAACCTTTATCGAGGCATTACATTTTTGTATACACAAACTCACAATATGTGCGTATACACAAGCTCACAATGCTGCATACACAAACACTATGCGGCGCTGAATTTGTGTATACAAATATATATTGCCTCGATAAAGGTTGGGGTCAGATAACCAATTATATTGGCAAATAAATCTTTCATTTTATCAAATAAATGCATTTTATTATCTAATGATTTAAGTATGGATTGCTCTATTTTCAGAAAAAAAAAAAATATATAAATATATTTGTTAGATAATAAAAGGCATATATTGGATTTAAAAAATATTTATTTTGCCATTATTTCGGCTGGCTGAACGCCAACCTTTATCGAGGCATTACATTTTTGTAATTTCTGTGGTGCACTCTGAGGTGGTAATCTCTCTGTGGTGCACTTACAGTAAAAGCAGTCGCCTTCTTCAACCCACCACGATTATCATGGCCTGTATCACGTGTACTGGATAAGCAAAAAAAAAAAAAGATTATTAAAATTTGTTTTAAAAAAACGTTCTTCTGCTTTCAAGGATCGCAAGGCTCTATCTTTTTGACGTTCCTTTATCCTTATCTAAAGACAAAAATGTAATGCCTCGATAAAGGTTGGCGTTCAGCCAGCCGAAATATTGGCAAAATAAATATTTTTTAAATCCAATATATGCCTTTTATTATCTAATGAATTAAGTATGGATTGCTCTATTTTCAAAAAACGTATATATACGTAATTTTTAATCCCTTTAATTTTTCCATTGCAATAAGGGCAGTGGAAATTGTTTTATTTTAAAAAGAATATTACGCGTCTAAAATAGTTTTGTAATTTGATAACAGATGGCGCGCTAGTGCACTGTAATACGTAATTTTATGGTATAAATTTAAAGTTAAGTATAGAGATTATAATAAATTAATTATTTTCAAATATTTACCCTTGCTTTATTTATCTCCGCGCCACATTATAGTAATAGTAAGTAATTCAAATAATAGTTCACGAATTTCGAATTTGATCGATTGATCTTAATTTTCACGAGGTAATTAGAAATTAATAGTTTTTGAAAATAATGATTCTAATCATGTGGTGCAGTTACGCTCCAGGAGCCGGGTTACCTCTATTTTCTCTCTCTGTGGTGCACTTACAGTAAAAGCAGTCGCCTACTTCAACCCACCACGATTATCATGGCCTGTATCACGTGTACTGGATAAGCAAAAAAAAAAAAAAGATTATTAAAATTTGTTTTAAAAAAAACGTTCTTCTGCTTTCAAGGATCGCAAGGCTCTATCTTTTTGACGTTCCTTTATCCTTATCTAAAAATATATTAGAGGATAGGTTTCTATCATTTCTGTGGTTTAAGATGTCTAGGGAACATTTTGGAAGGTCATACAATCACCATTTCTGTTATTTAAAATATCCATGTAATGTTTTGAAGTGTATTCTTATCAAATTTCGGTCGTTTAAGATATCAATGGAAATATCTTCGAGAGCCACTCTATCTTTTCTTTAGTCTAAGATATATATAAGGAGTAAGTTCGAGGGCGGTGCTACCATTTCTGTGATTAGGATGCCTATCTTATATATTCGAGGATCATTCATCTTATACTTTAAGAGCTCTTAGCCCCCAGCTTGACCTGCTATTACAAGGTCTACAATACCGTAATCAATAGTAGTCTTAGTTTAAGAAGTTCAGGTATATCTTCAAGGATCATTCTACCATTTATATAGCTTGCATATCTATATTATATCTTAGAAATTCATATGCTATCATTTCTGTGGTTTAATAAGTCTAAATATCAATTGTCGAATACCAAAAAGAGCTCATAGCCCCCAGATTGACCTGTTATTACAAGTTCTGAATTCCCGAGATCAATAGTCGTCCTGGTTTAAGAGGTTTAAAGAATATCTTAAAGGATCATCTACCATTCCATAGCTTGGATGTCTACATTAAATCTTTGAAATTCATATAATATCATTTCTGTGGTTTGAGAAGTCTATATATAAAAATCGTTAATTTTTAAGAGCTCCTGGATTTTTCTTCGACACAAGTCAAACAATCCTGGAATCATTAGTAGACATGGTTGAAGACATCTGGTGAATAGCTTCGAGGATCTTGCTACCACATACCTCTGTGATTTGAGAATCCTAAAATAGAAGAAGCAATAGCATAAATAGTTTAAGATGTGTCTAAGAATTATCATCTCGGATCATGATACCACCTCTGTGAATTAAGATGTTTATAGAATATATTTTCAAAGATCATGAATTCCCATCTCTTGGGCAAAGGGAGTCGTACATTCTTGTAATTCCAGCCGGCCATTGTTCGGCGGGCGACTCTCCTTCCAAATTCCTGCCTAGGGCCCGGCCATGTCGAGGCGGTCCAGTCGCACCGATGAGGGTCGCCGCAGTGTCATGAGTCCCGTAGAAATCCTCTCACGGGAGGGATACAAGCTGGGCCATACCATAGGGGAGGGTTCCTACTGCAAAGTCCGGATCGCCGAGAAGTCTGGCCAACGCACGGCCGTCAAAATCATTTCTCGTCAAAAGGCATCTACCGAATATTGGAAACGCTTCCTTCCACGTGAATTATCCATCCTTAGTGAATTAGATCATCCTAATATCATCCGTATCTATAGAGTACTGGAAACGGCGGAAATTGTCTTCATTTTTATGGATTATGCTGAAAGAGGTGATCTTCTCGATTGCATACGTCGAAATGGTCGGTTACCAGAAGCATCAGTTCGTCGCTATTTTACTCAACTTGTAAGAGCAGTACAATATCTTCATAGCAAGCAAATCACCCATCGGGATCTCAAATGTGAGAATGTTCTCATTACACAAGATGATAACATCAAACTGACTGATTTTGGATTCAGTAGGAAATGTGTGGATCCTGAAACAGGACGAAGAGTTCTTAGTCAAACTTTCTGTGGAAGCACAGCCTATGCAGCTCCTGAAGTTCTTCAAGGAATGAGCTATAATCCGATGATGTACGATGTATGGAGTTTGGGATGTATTCTCTTCATCATGCTAACTGGGACGATGCCTTTCGATGACTCCAATCTCAAGAAGATGATCCGTCATCAGTTGGAGAAACGTTTCAAATATCCACAATCAGTTTCTTCTGAGATCAGCCGGGAATGTCGGGCTCTGGTAGGTCACATGCTTGAACCTGATGTCACCAAAAGAGCGACCATTGACCAAGTGCTACGATCCAAGTGGTTTCGTCATGACCACTAAAAATACTTCAGCTTCTTTTCCCGATTTCTCTTCATTAACCCCCCTCTTTAACCTTTTAATCATTTCCCTCTATCAGAAAAAAAAAAAGAATTATTTTGGAAACGAATTTTTAAAATGACAGTTTTTTGAAAAACATTCTGTCAAATAATAAAAAGAAGATAATTCGGTATCCTTTTGACATATGTTTATTTTTATAGCAAGTTCTTCAACTATTGATTAGAATTCAAAGAAATTCCTCAACTTAGAATACGAATTAGTGATGTCATTGATTCATATAGGACACCTAATTTCAGAGCCAAAATGTCCTTTAGGGAGAAGTGTTCTCTTACCGGAGAATTGCTAAATAGTAAAAATGATAATTTTTCAAATGAAATCTGTTCTAAATGGAGGACCTACTGTATATATACTTTTTCTGTGAAAATGCACTTGGAAAGATAGAATTCTCTGAAATGTGAATAATAATTGAAAAACGGCCACAGATAAGTGTCTGCTTTATTTATGTATTTTCTTAAATCCTTTCATTTTATATATAGATGGCGCGTTATGGCTTTGTATTAATTTATTTCTAACTGGCCTTGTCCTTATTGTTTGCGGAAGACCTTTGCTTGATGCAAATATTTAAATGTATTTATACTGTCCTATAAGCCTATGTCCATAGTGTTGTGTATGTAAATTGTTAAATATCTGTATGTATTTTGCATGTTTTTTATTATTAATATGTAAATATATATTTGTATATATAGGACATTTACGGTGCAATTAAAGAGAAATTGACCAGTAGATATCGGCTGCGTGTTGTGACTAATACTGGGAGGCGACACAACAACTGGCGACGAGGACCTGTGGGAACCAGTTCAAGTGCACTTTCGCAGGTGGAGGAAGACAGAAATCTAAAGCGAACGAGAAGCCAACAGTATGTCTGGGAGTTCAATGATTGTACCGTTCGGTTTCTTCAGGCCAGGGGAAGAATCCTTTGAGATTTTCGTTCAGAGGTTTGAAGCAGCCTTTGAAGCAAATGCATTGGAAGAAAAAAAAAAGAATACCCATCTTTGTTTCTCTGCTGGATTCAGAAATGTTGAAACTGGGCAATGATTTATTCTTCCCGAGTACAATGAGAGAACAGCCTTATGAATTGTTAGTACAAAGAATAAAGCTACATCTAGCTCCAAGAAAGAAGGTGATTCCTCAACGATGCAGGTTCTTAAAAGAATACAACTAGGAAATGAATCCGTTTCAGAATACCTGAGTGAGCTCAGGCATTTGGCTATGGATTGCACCTTTGGTGAAATGTTGGAGGTCATGTTACGAGACCGTTTTATGGCTGGTATAAAGTCGGAAAGCCTTCAGAAGAAATTGTTACAGGAGGATGACGATGTCACCTTGGACAGGGTATTTTCTATAGCAGTCTCGTTTGAGCTAGCTGAACAAAATGCTAAGGAGCTGCAGGATGGACTAGTGGCTAAGATGAATATTGTTCCAGGAGGAAATAGAAAGAGTGAAGCTCGTAGGGGATGGCAGCATGGGCCCGGTATGCAAAGAAGGGAGACAATTTGTTTCCGATGCTGCGAAAAAAAAACTCTCACCTGGCACCTGCATGTCCACATAAAACAAAATCCTGTTTTAAATGCAAAATAATTGGACATTTGAGCAGGGTGTGCAAAACGGGTAAATCATTGCCAGACTGCAGATATGTGCAGGACGAATTTATTTATTCAGTACAAGGTGATACTGATGCAAAAATAAATCTACATGTTGACGAGTACCAGTTGTGTTTTGTGGTGGACACGGGAAGTCCCGTCACACTGATACCGAAAACAATTTATGAAAAATACTGGAAGGATAATAAATTATCTCCATCTTTTTTAAGGTTGTGTGTGTGTGTGTGTGTGTGTGTGTGAAATCCTTTTGCGGAAAACCAATAAATATTATTGGTGAGAGAAGAGTTTTTGTGAAGGAAGCAAATCAAAATTTGCGGTTGATAGTTGTAAATGAAGATATTTCGATAGTTTTATTGGGATGAGAATGGCTAAAAAGTTTAAATCTTGATTTTTCTAGGTTATTGAACATTAGACAAGTAAGCGAGTCCGATATCAAAGTTATAATAAATAATTATGCTAATTAATTCAGCAAAGAATTAGGTAGCTTAAAACACGTCCATATTGATTTGTATTTTTAAAAAAATACGACTCCTGTATTTTGTAAGGCGAGAAGTTTGCCTTTTTCTTTGAAGAAAAAAGTAGAAACTGAAATCGATTGTATGGTTAACGAGGGAATTTTACAACCTATTGAGTATGCAAACTGGGCCGCACATATAGTACCAGTACTGAAGAAAGATGGAAGCCTTAGAATTTGCGGCGATTTTAGATGCACCGCAAATAAGGCCATAGAATTGGATAAGTACCCGCTGCCATCAATAGACGAAATTTTTTCAAAATTGTCTGGAAATACAGTGTTTTCGTTATTGGACTTATCCAGAGCTTATTTGCAGGTCAGGTTATCTGAAGAGGCCAAAAGAGTGGTGAACATTAATACTACGAAGGGGTTATTTGCCTTTAAAAGGTTACCCTATGGAGTAGCTGTAGCACCAAATAAGTTCCAAAGAGTAATGGACAATCTATTTGCAGATATGTCGGGAGTGGCTTGCTACATCGACGACATCCTGGTAGCCGGAAAGGATCATAGGGATCACGAGCAAAAGCTGGAATTGGTCTTTAAAAGGCTGCAAGAAAAAGGTTTAAAATTAAACAAGGATAAATGCAAATTCGCAGTAAATGCTGTTGAATATTTAGGTTTTAAAATAGATAAAAAGGGACTGCATTCCATAAGTAGTAAAATAGAAGCGGTGGTAGAGGCGCCTGAACCTACAAACGTTTCTCAATTGAAATCTTTTATAGGTCTCCTTATGTATTACTCTAGGTTTATAAGAAATATTGCAGATATTTTAGCGCCCTTCTATCACCTCTTAAAAAGAATTCCAAATGGAATTGGACTAGCGAACACCGTATATTATTTGCAAAATGCAAAGCATTGCTAACTAACGAGTCGGTGCTGGCACATTATGATGCAACTAGGGAACTAGTCCTTGCATGTGACGCCTCTAGCTATGGATTAGGAGTGGTTCTGAGTCACAGAAACGATAGAAAGGAAGAAACTCTTATAGCTTTTGCTTCAAGAACGCTAACTGAAGCGGAAAGGCGGTATTCTCAATCCGGAGTTTTGCTAACGGACCAAAATGGAAAAGGGGCAGGATCATGGAACTACTGTGCAGTCGACATTACCTTATAGAAGACGAAGGCCGTTATGTGAAAAGACACATAAATCAACTAAGGCCAGTTATAAAGAAAGAACTTCCTGAAGTGAGAGATTTGGTATTGCCGGGTACATCAAGAGACTTTATACTTCCTGGCACTTCTAGAGATCACCCTAGGCTTGGAGGACAGGAGAAGAAAATGGAAGAAGCCCCTGAGGTGGACGAAGAATTGAAAGGAGCGGAGTCTTCAGCACAAGAGGACACTCCAGAACCAGAACCGGGCCCTGCTGCTGCGGCTGTCTCTGTCCCTGTGCGCAGTCCAAGACCGCAGCGATCCAGAAGACCGCCAGACCGGCTGCACTACTATTAAGAGGGGAGATGTGTTGTGTATGTAAATTGTTAAATATCTGTATGTATTTTGCATGTTTTTTTTATTAATATGTAAATATATATTTGTATATATATATATGACATTTACGGTGCAATTAAAGAGAAATTGACCAGTAGATATCGGCTGCGTGTTGTGACTAATACTGGGAGGCGACACAACACATAGTTTTCTTGAACACCATTTCTAAGATTCCACTCTTCAGTGCTGCGTATATAAGCAGAATCGTCCAATACAGTATTAGAGCTCTGAGAAGCGGTCTGGTGGATTAAATTGGCGAAACTGCTGGGAGGGATCACCATTGATGAGCCAAGCTCTCCAAATATATTTTGTCTTCGCAGTAAGGACAGTAAAAGTTTGTATTGTGTATAAAATAAACATTCATGCTTTTAAATCCTTTCATTTTATATGTATAGATGGCGCGTTATTGCTTTGTGTTAATATTCTCTTAAGCTTTCGGGATATTATAAACCGTTCTACAGGATATACTACTGTAGAAAGGTTTCACACTTTTAAAAAATTTAGAGAATATATGAATGAAGAAGGAAACATATCCTCGGAGAGACCGTTTATTATTATTATTAAAATATTAATATATACAGTTATCAGCGTCATAATCAAGCAACAATTCTTAATTCTGTCACCGTTTGCTTTTGTGTATGGAATAAATCCCCAAATATGGCCCTTTCTCATAACCATCGGTGGTGCAGTGGTAGAATGCTCGCTTGTCACGGGCGGTCCGGGTTCGATTCCCGGCCGATGCATTTTTTTTATTTACAATTTTTAAAACTCATTTATATATAATACAAGAATGACATCCACGGCGCGCCAATTTATAATTGTAACGAATAATATTTGAATAAAAGCATTTAATCAGGTAAAACCCGGCCGTTGCCCGGGTCATTCGGCTAGTATTTGTAGAAATTCTATGAAAATATTCACAATTATTTTACAAATTGAAATATTGTTTGGCATCAGGCGGTGTTTTATTCTTTGTATAGGTTCTCCTGCAGAAGGGCAGAGATACCTGAAAGCTTGAGACGGTTTTAAGATAAAAAGAAACTCATCTCCAGAAAATCTTTAATTGTTTAATACTTTAAAATTAACTAGATCAAAAGAGAAAAAGCCTCTTTGAATTTAAGGATAAAACTATTATTCTATTATGATAATACATTTAGAGAAGGTGTTAAACTGTTATCAGACTATCCTTGATATAAGAAGAATTCGATAAGTTGGTAAAGTGTAAAAAACTGGACATTTTTCACCTGTATTCCACTGAGTCTCCTCTGGTCGAGTCTCTCGATGCAATCAGGGAGATGTTGCCGAGTGATGTTAATGTTCTTACACTTGATATATGTTAGTAGTGTCTTAGAATGGCACCAATAGATATAGATGTAGAACGACATTTGAAAATTATCCCGCATGTCTCCAGTAATCTGTTGATCATCCAGTTTATTGACGCTACCATCCTCGCCGTATGAGACTGCTCTGCCTCCGCAGGAAGAGAAATCGCTGAGCTGTCTCCAGCTTGTACCCAAATTGTTGCATCATCAAGATTCCCACAGACACGACAAACATGGACGTGGCGATGGTACGGTTGGTGTCGATGATTTACTTCTTGATCTCTCTTGCTAGCAGATCGTAGCATCCCCAGTAGTTCTGGATGTTATCACACATGTGTTTTCTTTTGAACGAAAAAACGAAATTATTTTTATTTAAAGAAGAAATGGCTATTATTTCTAACCTTAGGGATGAAGTATGAAAGGATGAATTGTGAAGAGTAATTTCCCATCCCTGGACACTTTATTTTTCCATTTATCATTACTCTTCACAATTCATCCTTTCATACTTCATCCCTAAGGTTAGAAATAATCGTTATTTCTCCTTAAAATAAATTTCGATTTTTCG
>CP092873.1:73261536-73310443 GCA_030710605.1 Cordylochernes scorpioides
ACAACAAGCAAAAAAAAGTCATTTCCTTTTCTTTATAAAACTAAAAGAGGGGGTTTTATCTTTTAGTTGTTGAGCGCTCAGGGAGAAATAATTAATTGTGTCTACTCGGTGGTTAATTCACAGATATTCTGACACTTTGTTCTAATGTGTTTATCACCTTACAATCTTATTGTAAAGTGGGAACAATATAAGAGTTTAGGACGATGTGACACAACACCATTCGACTATCAGTAGAATTGCATTAAAAGTTCTCGTGTTTATTTTATTTGAAGGGATTATATCCTTAAAGAGAAGTAAAGCATAGAGAATTACTTCGGAAGAGTATTTTATAATTAAAATTTCTGTGATGTCAGGTTGTGTGGGTATAAATTTTAAGAAAATGCCACCTTTAATCTTTAGAAAAGAATCAAATTTTGTTGTGGTGTTAATTTTTGTTAAGAGCTCAATAATCACGGTGGGTAGAGGGTTGTGACTGCTTGTACTGTAAGTACACGTAGTACAGGCCGTGATAATCACGGTGGGTAGAGGGTTGTGACTGCTTGTACTGTAGGTACACGTAGTACAGGCCGTGATAATCACGGTGGGTAGAGGGTTGTGACTGCTTGTACTGTAAGTACACGTAGTACAGGCCGTGATAATCACGGTGGGTAGAGGGTTGTGACTGCTTGTACTGTAGGTACACGTAGTACAGGCCGTGATAATCACGGTGGGTAGAGGGTTGTGACTGCTTGTACTGTAGGTACACGTAGTACAGGCCGTGATAATCACGGTGGGTAGAGGGTTGTGGCTGCTTGTACTGTAAGTACACGTAGTACAGGCCGTGATAATCACGGTGAGTAGAGGGTTGTGACTGCTTGTACTGTAAGTACACGTAGTACAGGCCGTGATAATCACGGTGAGTAGAGGGTTGTGACTGCTTGTACTGTAGGTACACGTAGTACAGGTCGTGATAATCACGGTGGGTAGAGGGTTGTGGCTGCTTGTACTGTAAGTACACGTAGTACAGGCCGTGTTAATCACGGTGGGTAGAGGGTTGTGACTGCTTGTACTGTAGGTACACGTAGTACAGGCCGTGATAATCACGGTGGGTAGAGGGTTGTGACAGCTTGTACTGTAGGTACACGTAGTACAGGCCGTGATAATCACGGTGGGTAGAGGGTTGTGGCTGCTTGTACTGTAAGTACACGTAGTACAGGCCGTGTTAATCACGGTGGGTAGAGGATTATGACTTCTTGTACTGTAAGTACACCTAGTACAGGCCGTGATAATCACGGTGGGTAGAGGGTTGACAATATCAAAAAAGAGGTGTCGTGCCTATATTTTTATATATTTCTGAAATAACTGAAAACTTACCGACTTGTTTTTAATATTATGATAGAAGCTTCTCTTCATATCGTGCTACAAAGAACTGCTGATGGCTTGCAACATCTGTTGAAATTAAAATGAACTAACCGCCTTTTTGGATTATTCAAGAATATCGTGTGACAAATTTGACCAAAATCCTAAAATTTTACTTTAGTATAACTTTTTTTTAATACAGTCATCACGTTAAACATTTTGGCGTTTAAAATAGAAAAGAATATAACTTACATGAATGTTACTGTAAGAGTAAAGTAGAAAAAGAGAGAATTGAGAAATATCAGGGATGTGAAAATTTGATATTCCGAAATATGGAAATTTTTCTTTTTCCTAGCAAGTCAGCTTTTATATCTATTGCATGGTTCCTTAGGGAATTTCTTGGGACTTTTTATGGACTCTCCTTTAGCCCCATTTTCCATACGTATTTCTACATATTGCCTGCCCCTAGCTATTTGAGTGAATTTTATTTGCTAGAAAATATATGGATTATTTTCTCAACAATGGGGTAATAAACAACTGAGATGGTATTCCCCATCGGTGTATTTTATTGTTCCATTAGAGGTACTTGGTTAAAAATGAATATATTTAGAAACTTTAGGAGTTGTGTTAGAGTATATAGAATATTGTTGCGTTGTTGGTTGACAAAGAATAACTTCTGTGGGTACAAAGAATCTTTAGGACTTTATTTAAGCCTAATCGATAAAATAATTACAGAAGAGTCCAAAATAAAAAGACATAAAGAAAACAGCAGTTACAAACTCACCAACTGCAGCACAGTGAGGGAAAGCAGGAACAGAACAGCAGTCAGAAGTTTGTAGAACCTTCTAGAATCTTCCAGGAAGTACACCGGCGTCGGCGGTAAGCAGCAGTCCGACCTCTTGAGACAGCAGCGTTTGCTTGGAGTATACCACGTAGCTTCGTTCTTCTTCTTCACTTCTTAACTCTCTTCCCCCCGGAATGAGTTTCTCCTACCTATATATCCCGGAGTAGATCTTTCCAGAACGGTCATGGTTGGTCAGTCAATCAGAAAGCCGCAAGCACCGAGTCTTGCGCAATCGCTTTAGATTGGCCAATCATTTGTCTTCCGCTTTTTCTACATTATTCTTAAATGTTCTAGAATATTCTCTCTCCATTCTGGAATGTGATTTTCTTTCTACGTAACAATATAAACAAGAGTACCTCTGTAGATACGAAGGAGCAATTTAAGACTAATTTAAACTAAAAAAAGATGTCAATAATGTATAAAAACAAATCGTTAGGCAAAGAGTTTTTTTTTTAAGTATTTTTATTTTTAGCCGAACTTTCGAGTATTTATGCCCTTCTACAGGAGTAAACCTGTTCTACTTTTTACTCCTGTATAGGAAGAAATGTTAGAAAATCTCGGTTTAAAAAAGACCTACAAGAAACACTTTGCCTAACGAATTGTACTTTTTATAATTGACTTCTCTAAGCAATTATTCAACCTATAACAAAGTTTCAATGTAAGAGAATAATTAATTTATTTTAAGATCGTTAAACTTGATCATTATAGAAATAAAGAGTTAATTCTTTAAGATTTAAAATGTTAATTTTAATATGAGTTATATTTATAAGAGAGACACGGTATAGTCCTGAGATAAATGCATTTCAGAAAGTGAAATTTGATAATATATAGCCAAAGATAAAATATTATCAATAGTATAACCAACAAAAAATGCTAATGTAACCAAAGAAAAATGCTAGTGTCACCAAAAAAAAGTGTATTCACCCCCAAAAAAGCTAGTGTCACAAAAAAAAAAAATGAGCTTAGGTCACTAAAAAAAAAGTGTGTGTGCCCCCAAAAAAAGTTAGTGCACAAAAAAAAGGTTAAGGCCACACAAAAGAATGTTAGTGCAACAAAAAAAAAGTTAATGTCACCCAAAAAAAAAAGAGCTAAGGTCCCCAAAAAAAAGTGTGTGCCAAAAAAAAATGTGTGTGCGCTAAAAAAAGTTAGTGCACAAAAAAAAAAAAAAAAAAAAATTTAGTGTCACCCGTAGAAAAAAAGAAATTCTGAGGATCGAACCCATGTTCTTATAATCTCCGTTGCCCACAATACATCCATTAAGTTCACGCATAAACCAACTTCATTTATAATTGGCTATTTAAACCAACGCTGATTGGATGATTAAGGTGACGTTATAGTAAGGAACCAATCAGTGAGAGGAATATAACGGAAACTTTTTAAAAATTTAAGAAGTATTTTATAATAGACTATAATCAACACGTGTCTTATCTTCACTGGCCTGGGGAATCTAACCTTTTGGGAACAACCTTGGTTGCGTGCAGCACCTTGATACTTTGATATAGTGCATTGCAGCTTGTCTGTTTGCTACATTATTTTTTTTTTTTTGCTCAATAATCATACATTTTGGTTAGTAGCTTCTAAAACCATATTCTCTCTTTATAATAGACTATCCCAGTGACCCGGCTCCCCCGAGCTGTACCCGAGCCGAAATTTCCCAAACCGTAAATAACTGATATAGAAAAATTAGCCCAAACCTATCAAGGAAAAGTGTAATAATGGATGTTAAACATTTACAATGTTTACGTTCTGTAACACAATAAAGGTAGCTAAATAAAAAAGTATTAATTCTGTGGTAACCTTTTTTCACATTGTGTCGCGGTCTCACGCAATTCTGCCTTAACTACCCGTTTCATGATTTTTCAGGATGCCTTGAATGACCAGTTTTTTGGTCGTTGAGGTACAGCTTGCACCACGCTGATGAGGGCCACCAGCCCGAAACGCGTCCGTGGTTAGCCTTTCTTGATTAATCAAGAATGGGTATTTGGCCAATTCTGGAATAATTAAAAATCAACGAGAATAGTTGATATTTATTCCGATAGATGGCGCAAGTCATCAGCAACTTTCAGTTGCACGATAAGGAGATGCCTTTTTTCATACTTTCGTGTTTAATTGAGAGAGATAAGAATTAAATTAGATAAGTTTATTTTAATGTGCAAAAAAATCTCTATATTGTTTTACATAACTGCCGGAATATCGGGTTTTGTGTGTTGAAATGAATAAATACAGACAAATAAATAAATGTTTAAAATTTGGTTAAAATTGATGTACTATAACTAGAGTTTATAGCGAAGCCCACTTATGAAAATATTTAGCATTTTATATATATAGATATTTTATATTTGTTTAATCTATTTATATCGTAATCCATCGTTTTTCTTCAATATATTTGTCAAATTTAATTTTTTCTAATACATTATACAATTACTTTATATATAATACAAATACATTATATATAACGAAGAATACTATTGGTATTTCAATTTTTGCAAGTGTTTACGAACTTTTGGGAAAACCTTGTATTTATTTAATTATCAATTGGAATTTCTATGTATCACTCTATATATTGAGCTATCTTTTGGAAAAACTAAATTTTAAAAGACTTTACAAGTTTATGGTTTGAAAAATAATTTCATATTGAGAAATACAATCTTTTCATATTATTTTCGCCTGAAAATTTACATTTCTTTTCGGAGTATTTTTTATTTAGAAAAAAAAAAAGGATATAAGGTTAATGATTATTTATTCTTAAAATATTTGTAAAAAGAAATAATTTGAAACTTAATATTTCAAAGTCACAAATATTTGGAAAATAAACATAATTAACTTTTCACACAAACATCAATTCAATTCAATTCTGTGAAAACAAAATCAATAAAAATAGTTTCTTCAAACTTTTACTTTATGTATACATTTTCTTAGATATATTTTTAAACGTTAATAGTTATTGCTAAAAATCTTATTCCTATTTTTGAAAATAATAAAAGCAATCATATTTTTCAAAAGAATCAAATATTTAAAAATCTGTGAAAAAAGTCAATAAAAACTATTTGAGGTACGTTATTTCAAAGGCAAACGATTATTTATACAATTTAAAAGCGTTATAAATTGAATTTTAGAAAGAAACGGTCAAATTTGAAATTCAATGAGTGCCTGAAATTAACAAATTAACGTTTCCTTTCTTTAATTAATTTTTTAAAACACTTGTTTTTTTATTAGAACAGGTTTATAGAGAAAAAACTCAAGAGTTATAAAGAACAAACATTTCAACTAAATAAATCAGTATCGTCTATTCTCTAAGTTTTTAGGTTCGTCTGAGAAAATAACAAGATTATATGACTGAGAATTCTTCTGTAAATTATAAGAAGAGCTCTACGACCTGAAACCTAACTTAATACTTAAAAAAAAAAAAAACATCTATATATATGTATTATATATCTGTAAAGCACATGTACTCCTGGTCAGGATATGCCTTTTTTATTTTTAATATCAACACCTGACCCTTTTTATATTTATTCTATTATTTTTTAACGTATAAAGTGTATTTACGCAAGTTTGGCCTTAAATACCTATTTCTTGGTTTCTCTAGAAGCCTCTGGGACCAAAAATATTTTTGGCCGCAGTGATACAGCCTACTCCACGCCGAAGAGCGCCAACAGCGCGAAACGCGTTCGTGAATGGCTTTTCTTGATTTATCAAGAAATTGGGTTGGCCAAATATCAGGTAACAGGCTAAATCAATGTTTAATTGATTTCTGTTCCACCAGTTTTGCCATCTGTAAAGCACATGTGCTTCTGGTCAGGATATGTCTTTTTTATTTCTAATATATATTTTTGCTAATAAATATATATATCTCAAAAAACATTGAAGAACTATGAATATAAAATATTTTGAAAGAGTCTCAAATTCTATAATATACATAACTTTAAATAGGTATATATGTATTTGTGTATGTTGGTAAGTGCCCAGTTTATTCGTCAACTGATTGGTTCTCTATCACGTGTTCTCGGTGAACCAATAGCTGTGATACGAAGATTGTGATGACAAATATTATATTCTGGTAAAATTTTAAGGCTTATTGCAATAGAATGAATCATGGGGCTGGTGGCGCAACGGTAGCGCGTCTGACTCCAGATCAGAAGGTTGCGTGTTCGAATCACGTCCGGCTCAATTTTTTAGGGTAACACGCTCGATTCCCGACAGTCATGAACCGGGATTGAATCCCGCGTTAAAATTGTTTAATATGTGAATAACCTTCACATATTATTCCTTGTTTCAATTATCATGAACTAGGTTGCTCTTGCTGAGCGGTATCTATTAATGTGAATTTGAACCAGAATGAATCACAAGATACCATTGATAATAAGAAACCAAAGTTAAAATCAACAAGTTTCTATATTGAAGAGGTATGAGCTTTCGGATAATAACGCCTTTCAACAGGCTGTAACGCGGATATCATTGTAGAAGGAATTCATTGTTCGAAAGCTTATACCTTTTCAAGAAAGACACTCGTCACTTTTACCTTTGGTCCCTTTTCAACTTAAGGCTTAGCCAAAACATAACTAAGAATAAGGACTGTAGTCTAAAATCTAGTCACAGATCTATATTTGTCTATATATATATTATTTTGCTCATCCCTAGTACACGTGGTACAGGCCATGATAATAATGGTGGGTAGAAGTTGGCGAATGCTTTTACTGTAAGTGCACCACATGTCTACACATGTGAAAAGCAGTTTGACTTTGCACTTAAAAATATGCCAGGGCCCCCGTTTAATTACTTGCACTCGCTGCTAGGGTTGGACTTTTTCAAGAATCAGGGGCCATTGGAACATTTTTTTTAAATCAGAAAAAGTGCCTAATGCGGGAATCGAACCCGGGTCATAGCAGTCGAAAACCAACAGTTTAGACCATCCTTTCACCGACTCCCTATAATTTCATTTTTTATTTATTAATTTTAGGTATTCTAAAATATTATTTTAAAGATATTTTTATCACCCTAATTAAGTACATTTTAATTTCATTATCTAATTTTCATTATAGTTATAGCTTAAAGAAGAGAAAAGAAAAGTTTTAAAGACCAACAACAAAAGATTTTTATCAATCATCAAATTTAGCTTTGTTTTCACCACTGGAAAATAAAAAGTGTCCCGAGGTAAATCAAAAGATGGGAAACCCTGGCAAAACTTTGTCTGGAAGATTTAATTAAAGAATTCCAACAGACATCGATCTCATCACCGAATCATTTTTATTTTCTACTTTTGATGAAAAATTACTTCGTCCTATTGGAAAAATACTTTTTTCCCTTCACTAACTTTTAGAGGAATTTTAGTTATAACAGTTTTAGAGTGAGGTCTTAATATATAATAAATGTGATATATACTATTTATTGTATAAGTCACCTGCCTAGATTCCTTTGACAATCTTGGTCTCTCCTGGAATTGGTCTCATATCAGAGGTGGCCTCATATTGGAGGTGGTCACTCCTGGATGTGTTCTTATATCAGAGGTGGTCTCTCATTGGAGGTGGTTTTATATCAGAGGTGGTCTTTCATTGGAGGTGGTCTTATATCAGAGGTGGTCTCTCATTGGAGGTGGTTTTATATCAGAGGTGGTCTTTCATTGGAGGTAGTCTTATATCAGAGGTAGTCTTTCATTTGAGGTAGTCTCTCATTGAGGGTAGTCTCTCATTGGAGGTGGTCTTTCATTGGAAATTTATTGATTCTACAGAGTTGATCATTCAGAAAGGCCATTAATACAGAAATGCTTATATATGAAATTGTAATTATTTTAAACGCGTATGATTCTTTTTAAATTCAAACAATTTTCTACTGCCCTTACTGCAATGAAAAAATTAATGGGAGGGCCTGTCTCATCAGTGGAAAACCCTCCCAGCGGTTTTGCCAGTTTAATCTACCATACCGCTGTAATATTGCATTTTACTGTTTTACTTTTATACTGATACTGAAGCTGACCTATTTCATTAGAGTAAAGGCAGTAGAAATTGTTCAATTTTATAAAGAATCATACGCGTCTAAAATAGTTTCAATTTATTACAACAGATGGCGCGCTGATGCATTATATTGTCAGGAGGACAGAGCTTCCTGGTATTCCCTCTTAACTTGGCTGGTAGGAGCGGTAGGGACAACAGCGGCGTCACGTGGAACATGCTGGCTCGTGCCGCGTGAAGAACAGTCTCTCGCTCTAACTCTTGAGTCGACTCGGTGCATAACTCTTATTTTATATTTAACATATGTTATATTTCAAGATTACAGAGTCAACAACGGTTTACTTGCTTTAGGCCCTAGTGATTTAATTTCAAGTAAGGACACATATATAGAATTTAATTTCCTTTGTAAATATATTTTGGATTTCATTAAGAAAAATGGTCTTTGATGTAACGATCTCAGGGAAATATTGGACATATCTTGTGGTTATGAACAATATATAGGTGTATGCGTGTATATGTGTGTATATATGTATATATTTTAAATTTAATGATGTAACTGTAAATAAAATTCAAAGAATATCTCTATATGTAAATAATATTTATGAATCTTTCTAAGTCGCTTTCTGTGTATCTTTCCATGTTGAATATTTTCTTTGTTATATTTGTATGTACATTTAGCGCAAGTGTCCCCAGGGGGACATAGCGTTTTGAATTGAAATAAATAAATATGTGACTTCTCTCTCTCTCTGTACGTGGCTCCAGAAACCTACTGGGTTTTAACTAAATAAATTATAAACTTTTAATTGTTTTATATTAATACTAGCGGACCCGCCCGGCTTCGCCCGGGTTTTACCCGAGTAAAGGTTTGTTTAACGAATATCTCGATAAAGTGAACATTTTTTCCCGGTCCCTTTAAAAATACTCGATAAGTTGAATAATATCAATATTAATTGGTTCCCTCGGTAATTGGAAGTTAAAGGAATAGTATCTTGCCTTGGAATTGTATCATTATTCTTGTATGGATGTACCCGGCTTCGCCCGGGTTTTACCCGAGTAAAGGTTTGTTTAACGAATCTCTCGATAAAGTGAACATTTTTTTCCCGGTCCCTTGAAAAAATACTCGATAAGTAGAATAAAATCAATATTAATTGGTTCCCTCGGTAATTGGAAGTTAAAGGAATAGTATCTTGCCTTTGAATTGTATCATTATTCTTGTCTCAAATAAATTGCCGTGTCATCCTGAATTTTGTCTTTCCTAATTTTCTACATTACAAAATCATCGTATCATCATGATAATATTTAGAGCAGATTGTTGAATTATAACAGATAAATTAGAATATTTATCTTGATTATATCTAGGCGAAAAGTTATTTCAAAAATTTTATTTGCTAGAAACCTTCCCAGTACTATACTAAATAACTTCCCAAAGTTTCATGGCGATCCAATGAGTGGTTTGGTCAGGCATAAAGGACAAACAAACAGACATACATTCATTTTTATATATATAGATATTAACAGTAATTAAACGTAACAGTAAGAAAATGTTGATTTTAAAATATTTTAATTTTAAAATATTTTAATTTTTTCATATTTTAAATATGTAAATAGAGTCTCTTAAGAAAGACCACCTAAAAACATGAATCAACTTGTTTCTCCTGTTGGTGGTCTCTCATTGAAGATTCTAATTGCTATTAAAGAATCTCTAATAGACCTTTAATAAGAGACTGCCTCTTGGAGAGACGGTGTAGCTACGAAATGGATATTCCCGGCTTCGCCCGGATTTTACCCGAGTAAAGGTTTGTCTAACGAATCTCTCGATAAAGTGAACATTTTTTCCCGGTCCCTTGAAAAATACTCGATACGTTGAATAAAATCATTATTAATTGGTTCCCTCCGTAATTGGAAGTTAAAGGAATAGTATCTTGCCTTGGAATTGTATCATTATTCTTGTCTCAAATAAATTGCCGTGTCATCCTGAATTTTGTCTTTCCTAATTTTCTACATTACAAAATCATCGTATCATCATGATAATATTTAGAGCAGATTGTTGAATTATAACAGATAAATTAGAATATTTATCTTGATTATATCTAGGCGAAAAGTTATTTCAAAAATTTTATTTGCTAGAAACCTTCCCAGTACTATACTAAATAACTTCCCAAAGTTTCATGGCGATCCAATGAGTGGTTTGGTCAGGCATAAAGGACAAACAGAAATACATTCATTTTTATATATATAGATTAAATGCCATAAGGTTACATTCTGACATTTGTCTTTCCTCATTTCACCACGTATGACACAAACTATATATAGAAATATATATTTAGGTACAATAGAACCTCCCTGTAAAGGACACCTAATTGCAGGGCCAAAGTGTTCTTTAGAGAGAGGTGTCCTCTTACCAGTAAGCAACTAATAGATATGAATGGTAATTTTGGTGATGAAAACTGTCCTTTGGAGAGGGGTGTCCTCTAGCCTGAGTGTCATCATATGGATGTTCAACTGTTATAAAAAGTCATATATTGTGTGAATTGAATTAAAATATTTATTTAACAATATATGCCTTTTTCTTCAAATTAAAGATACTTCGGCCAGTAAAGATTTACTAGCCGAAATATCTTTAATTTGAAGAACTATGAATTCCGGCCAGGCAGCCTCTATCTTTACGATATGCCTTTTTATATATGCCATATTAGATTTAAATATGGATTGCTATATTTTAAAAATAAATATATATAAATAGAAAATGGGAAGACTCACTAAAAATATATAACAGTGAAGAAGGACACAAAGCTGCTGATGCAGCAAAACAGAGAGAGAAACGATCAAATTTGACTGGAGAAGTAAAAGAGTTTTAAGGTTGTCCCATAAGGGATTATAGCGAGAAAAGAAAATGAAACTAGAAAACAAAGAATTGAAAATTTCAGTAAATGTCAAAGGCAAAAATATCGAAAATTGATTTTTAAGACAAAGGAACAAAGAATTACAATATTGTACAATAGTATTTATGAATATTTTGTATATTTGTAGCTTATTTTTTCTTTGTCTTTTATCTATTATTCGGATACAATTGATGTCTTCTTTTTCTTCTTTTATATCTCCACTCAATCATATTAGGGTATCAAGCTTGTAAAGACTGGGTGAAGTAGAATGCCTTTGTCATTAAGACTGGGAGCACTACTCAGTGGCAGGCCGACTTAGCTCCAAAAGAAATGGCTGCCTCTGACATGAGGTACAGACACCATGTGAAGTCACTCCTAACATGGAGTACAAACGCTACTAATCCTGTGTCCCTGGATTAGAAGCCCTTACAGGGTACTATCAGCCGGGCCAGCTGAGCCCAGGTTTTTTATTGAGCTTGTTACTGCTCCCCCGTCTCCTTTTTCATCCGGGTTTGGGACCGGCAAAGGCGGAGTTACAATTGATGTTCAGTAATGGAACATTTCAGCGGCGTGAGAATGGTTAGATTTTATTACGTCGATACAGGTTTAATTATTCTTGAATTGTCTTTTCATATTGCAGTAGATTAATGATCAATACTTTATTGATTAGCTTGAGAAGAAACTTCAATAAGGCATAGAACTAGCTATCGTTCTAGGCCCGCTAATAGAATGGGATCATGTTTTAGTTCAATAGAATAATCTTCTTTAATTAATTCAATTGCTATATATATATTACAATTGTTTTGTTTATATTTAATGTTGTTTAGAATGTATACCATAGATGGTTTATCGCCCAATAAGTTTGTAAGACGTCTGTAGCTTATCGCCACCTGCTGTGTGATTTCAAAAACCCTCGTATAAAAGATGGACAATTGGTCCATCGAAATATTGGATTAATAAAACTTATTGAATCCAAAATAAGCCTTATTTTTAAATATTTATATTATGTATCGCTCTATATTCAGAATAATAAGCTCCATTCTAATTCGATGTTAAGTTAACTATAGGTTACCACTACAAGTAATCTTCAAGTATCATCTTGGTCTCAAGGTGGACAATGTCAGCTATCACAGCGACCTCACCGCTCTGTGGGAAAGGACTTTGTCGGTCCATTGGAAATGGAGTCATTCTCGCAATGAAATTCTAATTTCTTACTCATTCTCTTTTGTTCAATTCTGTCTCTCAGGAAATTCTTTTATGTATAAGACTGGTAGTCTCAATTATCTTAGTTTCCTGTCTCTCTCTTCTATCTCTGGGAAGCTTGTCCAATTTTATAGGAGTAAATAAACTAATAGTATAGTTCTCATGTTTCAAACAGCCATTATTGTTTATTCTTTCTTAAACTGTTTTTCACATGTGTAGATATGTGGTGAACTTACATTAAAAGCAGTCGCCAACTTCTACCCACGAGGATTATCATGTCTTGTACCACGCGTACTTGGGATAATAAAACAAAAATCTTTCTTAAAGGTTTGTTGATTACTAAGAAAGATTCATCCACTTTCTAAACTCCAAGCGTAGGTAAGTGTCCTCCTTCATATTAAGATGGCGTTGGAGACTTATGCTGATCTTTTGATAAGCTTCGTTGATTCCTATTGCATCCTGGAATTAAGCTGGTTGTCTTGTATACTTCCATTAATTTCTCTTAGAGGCTAATTCAGTCTTATCCTTTTGTGTAATTTCCTGGTGAACTGTAATTACATTTCCTATGTAGGCTTATCTTCTGTATCCGTTTACCATTGGGAATTTCTTATAGAGCATTTAAATTTTCATCTATTCAAGAATAGAAACTACTCTTGCACGATTTTATTTCTTTTATATATACAAATAAAACGTTTACACTCATGGACAAAAGGAAGTTGTACCTTTTAGCATGTATATCGGGTTCAGACAAAAACTCTGAAAGATATTAAAGTGACTTTTATTGAAGATACACGAGATAACCAAATGTGTGTGAACAAATTTGACACTGCTCCTTGAAAATTGGCAACATCAAAGACTTTAGGATTCTTTAAGTATTGTCTATGAGTGTATTATTGTTAACATTTAAAACTAGTTTCTTGCCTTTTGGAAAAAAACACTCTTCGAGTAAATGATTTTAAAAATAATTTCTTACCATTGCATACAAATAGTACCATTTAGTATTTCTATGAGCACAATATCGAAATAAAAGTAACAATCTGCAAATATAAAAATTATGGAGGAAAGGTACTACATCATCTATATGTGAAACACGTGGTGTTACACTAATGGATGGGATGTGGAATTGAAAGATGGACCAATCATAAAGAAGAACTGATGGAACTTCGATCTCTGAATGCAAGATGATTGGTTGAAATGGACGCACCCTTCGTTTGGTGATTGATGAACTATCCAATACGATCTTTTGTTTACATTATGTTTGTATATAAGTTTTGTTCCTTAATAAGAAACTATATTCACATAAGTAATCAACTTTCTTCATAATAATCATTATATTTATAAATATATATAGCGAAAGTGTGTTTTAAGAGTAATGTAGAAGATATTTTGAATTTCTCTGTTGTAGTTGAATTGGGACATGTCAGCCATACATCGACCTGTCCATTCTGTGAGAAAGAACTGGAGAAAGATGTCTCCATACATCTCTATCACAGCAGTCGCAATGTCCTCTATCTTGGGTGTGTAAAACTGTTATTCTGGGTCCATGCCATTTTCTGTTGTTGTTGTGGTGTCCAATGAAGAGCCTCAGATGTCTCCAAGTATCTCTATCACAGCAGTCGCAATGTCCACTATCTTGGGTGTGTAAAGCTGCTGTTTTGGGTCCATTCCAATTTTCTGTTGTTGTTGTCGTGTCCAATGAAGAGCCTCAGATGTCTCCACGTATCTCTATCACAGCAGTCGCAATTTACTCTATCTTGGGCGTGTAAAGTTGCTGTTCTTAGTCCATGCCTATTTTCTGTTGTTGTTGTTGTCGTGTTCAATGAAGAGCCTCAGATGCCCCTATACATCTTTATCACAGCAGTCACAATGTCCTCTATCTTGGGTGTGTAAATCTGCTGTTCTGGGTCCATGCCAATTTTCTGTTGTTGATGTGGTGTCAAACGAAAGAGCCTCAGATGTCTCCATGTATCTCTATCACAGCAGTCACAATGTCCTCTATCTTGGGTGTGTAAAGCTGCTGTTCTTTGGCCATGCCTATTTTCTGTTGTTGATGTTGTTGTGTCCAATGAAGAGCCTCAGATGTCTCCATACATCTCTATCACAACAGTCGCCATGTCCTCTATCTTGGGTATGTAAAGCTGCTGCTCTGGGTCCATGTCAATTTTCTACAAGGCTGCGGCCATTGATGATCATGAGAATATGTGGGTAGGTGTTAGTTCCACACCAGGACAGTTTTTGCATGCCCTATAGGTTCTTGTGCCATCTGGATGTATTGTCATTCCTTCATTTTGAGTGTTTCATTTCGAGTCTTGGTATTGATTTTGTAATTCTTCTCTCAGCGCGCGTTTATGTCGATATTTGACTTTTCCTTGTCTTCCATTTCCCGATGAAATATACAATTAATTCATATGTAATAATTAAAAGTTCTGTTTTGGTTCACTTTGGAGTTGTGAAGTACTTTTTGGAACAACCTGTATATTATAATTGGTAAACATATTGTAGCAAAATATTTATAATTTATTTACAGATTATAAATTTTGATGTTTATATTTTCCATTATATTGCTTCTCTTCTATTTTATTAATTATAATTTAGGATGTGTTAAATAAATTGCCGTGTAATCCTGAAGTTATATTGGGAGTATAAATAAGTACGTGCGGTTATGATAAAGATGGCGCTACTAGTTTATTATTCCACTGTTTCATCTGGCAACCACATTATTTTGAAGTGCCATCATCTCTCAAATTCACATTAATAGGTACCGCTCAACATGAGCAACCTAGTTCATGATAATTGAAACAGTGAATAATATGTGAAGGTTATTCACATATTAAACAAAATGTTAACGCAGGATTAAATCCCGGTTCGTGACTGTCGGAATCGAGGGTGTTACCAACTCGTTCACCGACTTTTTATATAGTGTCATCATAAGGCTTCCTTTTTCAGTAACCGTCATTTCTCTGAAGTATAAACAACCTAGTTTCTGTTTGTTCCTAAAATGTCAACTTTTGTACCAAATAATGTGTTTTTGCGGTGAGTTTTACTTCATTACTTCAATATGAAGAAAAAAGCTGCTGAGAGTCATTGTAGTTTAGTGGAAGTTTATGGTGACCATGCTCTACGTGACAATATACAATATATATATATTATATTTAAAAAAGGAAATATTCTGCTCGATTTTGGAATCCTTGAGATGATGCTATGGTAATGCAGTCGTGGTTAGAATCTTGAACTATAATAATAAAATAATTTTGATCAGAGATTTCTTTATTTGAGCTGAGGAATATATAAAAGAACATAATTTGATAAAAGTAATACCTGGCTTAAGGCGAGTAGAATAAGGAAAACAAAAGATTATTTACATAATGTACAAACGTTTTGAGCCGGCCATCGGGAAAGAACAACAACGAGTTTTTTTTATATGCAAAGCGCGACCTCTGGTGGTCGATTTAACAAAATATTTGTATCTATAAAATACAATTTTAAATAAAATAATATTTTCATATAACATATATATATATAAATATATATATTTATAGATGGAAATTTTGCCGGGAGGAAATTGATCTAAAGAGACAAGGGTCGCCTCTCCCGTCAAAATAGACGTCTAAAACCAGACGTCATCTATTGACCGTCGCCGCAACTAGCGGCCTCGGGTCGGTGACAAGGGCCATCAGCCCGAAACCATGGTCTCTAGGTGGACGCTTCTCAGTTTGCCAAAGCTGGTGTTGTGGCTTTGTCACCGACCCGAGGCCGCTAGTTGCGACGACGGTCAATAGATGGCGTCTGGTTTTAGACGTCTATTTTGACGGGAGAGGCGACCCTTGTCTCTTTATATATATATATATATATATATATGTATAGAAGCAATGGGCGCTTCTTCCGTCAAAATAAACGTCAGAATCTGACGCCATCTATTGACCGTCGCCGCAACTAGCGGCCTCGGGTCGGTGACAAAGCCACAACACCAGCTTTGGCAAACTGAGAAGCGTCCACCTAGAGACCATGGTTTCGGGCTAATGGCCCTCGTCAGTCTAGGGCGGACTTTATTCCATGAGATCCACACGGGATCTAATGGAATCCTCACAATCTACCAAAGAGGTGTTTTGCTGGCAATGTGGCTGAGCCAAATCTATGGCTAGAACATAGATGGAAAATTTGCCGGGAGGAAATTAATCCATAGAAGCAATGGACGCTTATCAGTTTGCCAAAGTTAGTGTTGTCGCTTTGTCACCGACCCGAGGCCGCTAGTTGCGGCGACGGTCAATAGATGGCGTCAGATTCTGACGTTTATTTTGACGGGAGAAGCGCCCATTGCTACTAAGGATTAATTATCCTCCCGGCAAATTTTCCATCTATATATATAAGTATATTTATCAATTATTTGTATCTATTTATTCATATTTATATTTATTCTGTATTCAACCTTATATACCGTATATGAACATTGAAATAAAGTAGTTTCAATCTATACGTGACAATATAACCAATATAATAACATATAATTTTATAAACATATATATTAATTAATAATTTATATTACAATAATCATTTTTTTCTGGAACCAAACGCTTACCATTACATATTAAAAAGCCCTTTCCAAATATTTAGCAAACGTTTTAATTAATTACTAACCACTTATTATCCTTTTCAATCTATAATTTCTATAAAAGAAGTTTTTGTATACCTATTTAATTAATTAACAATTAAGCTAAAATGTATTTTTAAATGAAATCTGAAGTACGATTTTATTCTCCGAATAGAGAACACGAATTGGATTTTAAGGAAATTAATTGAATATTTTAATACATTAATTTTTTTTAGGCAAATTATTTTTTTCATCTCTAAAGAGAAAAAAATAATTAAAATAATAAAAAAAAATGTGTGTGAATAGAATTTTAAAAAAATATTTAAGTTCATTATATAGGCCTGTGAAGTATGTATAGCTTATTTAGAAAAAAAAAATCTTATTTTATTCATTTTTTTTTCAAATAAAAAAAGTATATATATTAACCTTTTTATTCGAATAATAGGAGAGAGAGAGAGATTGAAAATTCTTTATTGCATTGTTCACACATAAGTATAAGCTTTATAAGGGTATACATACAAAATTGAATGAATAAGAAAAAAATATATATAAATATTGTTTATTGTTGTTGACACATATTAATATGTTATAATACCTTGATAAAGGTTGACGTTCAGCCAACTGAAATATTGGTAAAATAAATGATATTTTGATCCAATATATGTCTTTTTAATTAAAAATTATATGTATTTATATAAATATAGATGATAAACACATACATATATGTGATATCCTGTGGGTCTCTCGCTATACTGTGGTAACCGAGGGTCAAACCTGTAGTAACCCAGAGGGACAGTCAGGGTGTGGAGAGTTTTCCAGTACCTCTCTGCACCTTGGGAGACCTTTAACAGTTCTCACAGAGTACAGGCAGTCATGGTCGAGGCACAATGGAAGACTTGGAATTGTCCACACAATAAAACGAAGGGACACAGTTGTACCTGGAAAGTTCCGTGAATAGAAAGATTTGATCTAGGAGCGAAAGATGGAGATTTAAGAGAAGTTATTATTGTTCTACGGCGGCATTCTGGAGCATCAAAGAACGAAGAGACGAGGGCTTCCGAGGATGATGGTGACGTGACTGTATATTTTTGGCTAGGGCGGAGGTTTATATGCTTTGCCGAGAGGAAGTACTGGGTTTCAGCGGATGCAATAAGGGCTTGGATCACGGAAGAGATGCCATTGTACACTCTTAACGACTTCCTGGCATCCTCCAACATCTTTAGGCCTCGTTCTTAAACGTTTTTTGAACTTCTTATACTCCAAGCTCTACTTTAACTCGACTTTCATTCTATTACACAGCTTCAATTTATTATTTTCAGTTTATACAGAGTACATGGTGATTCAATGATATATGTCAATCATGCGTATAATTATTTACATGGGTGTTTATTATACAACACGGCAATCTTGTTTTATTATACATTATGGGATTGTTGGTTTAAATTACCAAATATATGTAATATATATACAATGTCGTCATTGATGGTAACGCCCACCGCGGGAAAGACTCCGCCACCGATGGACTGCGAGAGTTCTTTCTCATAGAGTGGGCAGGTCGATGTGATGGCTGACATTACCCATCTCAAGACCAAGATGGTACTTGTAGCCTTCGCCACACTTGTCACTGCCTCGGGATGGAGAGAGATAGATACTTATGTAATATTGTATCACAGAGTGTTTTCTAGTTTATATCAACAAATATTATGATTCTTAATATCTTATAACTAAGTAATTTTTTTTCATTGACTCTTTCCCTTTTATGTAATTAGGGGTTCATAATCACAGGAAACTGGGTTATCTCTCTATGTAAATAAACGCTTGTTCGATGACACTAGAATAGGAATTTCCCTTGTGCAAGGATTACAAAAAAAAAAAAAAGATAATCGTGAAGCTCTTGATATGTAAATAGGTTGTGAATTGTTTATCAAAAAATGCTTTGTCATACCCCATCTTTGCCTAATTTTTCCGAACGACAATATTGATTAAGATGAAATAGTCGAATATCTATTTAAAATTAAAATAAAGCTATCTATGATAACGAGTTTACAAGGTGGGAAGAGGAGCTTCTTTTTATTAGCATGCACACAAGCTTTCGGACATATCGTCCTTCATCAGGTAATAAAAAGAAGCTCCTCTTCCCACCTTGTAAACTCGTTATTAACCTTCAGTGAAGAGCAGTTCTACTTAATTCGCTCATTTTTACGCTTTTTATCCTGGAATTCATCATGAATCCTTCCGCTGAAGACCTACCTCGTTATACCTATCAGTTGCGAAAGAAATCGTTACAGTTGTCAAGATGGCGCCTCCATTTAAACTTTAACAAACTGTGTGAAACGGCTGATTTTATACCTCCATCCCTTCGAATCAGGGATCCTGTTCGCAATCCATTTTCATCCGTCGTCATACGCCGCGCCCAACTTCATCTGTTATCGTCTAGGATTAAAGGTTGCCACTCCAATATCCGATTTATTTCTAAGTCCGTCAAGGGATTGATCTTTCTGGTCTCTCAGCTGCTGACCAATCCAGAAATGGCCGATCTGTTGCAATCCATCACAAGGGACATCCGGCTTCAGAAGAACGATATAACGCAACGTCACAACTCCAAGCTTCATCACTGGATCAAGAGGTACAACTTCCCTGCCTATCTACTAGAAACCTATCTTCCCCAGTCACCCCAAGGAGTGGTCAACCTCTCGGACTATGTCTTGCCATCTGCTGATGCTGAGATTCTGTCATTGGGCCTAAAAGTTTATTACTCTTACCTGATGAAGGACGATATGTCCGAAAGCTTGTGTGCATGCTAATAAAAAGAAGCTCCTCTTCCCACCTTGTAAACTCGTTATTAACCTTCAGTGAAGAGCAGTTCTACTTAAAGCTATCTATGGTTGAATTTCTCTTATCATATTTAGATTTCGGTATTTTAAAGGCCTTTCTACAGAATAATCATCAGCAGAAAAAAGGGATTTGATGCCCGAAAGCTTAAATTGCACCGTAAAAAATACCTTTCTTTCTCGCTGTTTGATCCTTTAAAAAAAAACAGTTATTTAAATTCAGGAACGAATACCTTTTTTGTGTTAATTAGCTTATTTTTGCTTTAGGTTAGTTTGATAAACATAGGCTCATTGGCTTGAAAAATATCAATGCCATTGATTCCTATTTGAAAGTTTAAATTCGCTTGTGTGTTCTTTAAAAGGATATTTGTATTAAGGTAAAAATGAGCAAAACCGTTGATCAAATTCCTGCAATATTATTTTCCAAAGAGCGATCCTAAGACATGTTCAGGAAAGTAGGGATGATGCTGTTCCCTAGGCAGTCAGCCATTTGGACTTGAGAACCTTGGCCATGTTGGCTCTTTTGGTGACATCAGGTTCAAGCATGTGGTTGACCAGAGTGCGACATTCCTTACTGACCACGTCTTTCACCGATTGAGGGAAGCGGTAACGTTTCTCAAGCTGACAGCGGATCATCTTCTTGAGATTGGAGTCATCGAAAGGCATCGTCCCAGTTAGCATGATGAAGAGAATACATCCCAAACTCCATACATCGTACATCATCGGATTATAGCTCATTCCTTGAAGAACTTCAGGAGCTGCATAGGCTGTGCTTCCACAGAAAGTTTGACTAAGAACTCTTCGTCCTGTTTGAGGATCCACACATTTCCTACTAAAGCCAAAATCGGTCAGTTTGATTGTATCATCGAGTGTTATGAGTATATTCTCGCATTTAAGATCACGATGGGTTATCAGCTTGCTATGTAGATAGTAGACTGCCTCGACAAGCTGTTTGTAGTAGCGTTTGACAACAGCTTCTGGAAGTCGACCATTCCGCTTGATACAATCCAGTAGATCCCCACGTTCAGCGTATTCCATGAAGACGAAGACTGTATCGGATGTCTCCAAAACGCGGTAGATTCGGATGATATTGGGATGATTCAGTTCATTAAGGATGGAGAGTTCTCGTGGAAGGAAACGTTTCCAGTATTCGGTAGATGCATTCTGTTTTAAAATGATCTTGACTGCGATTTGTTGGCCCGATTTCTCAGCGATCTTCACCTTGCAGTAGGATCCTTCCCCGATGGTATGGCCCATCTTGTAGCCTTCCCTTGCCAGAATCTCCATGGGGCTTGTTGGAGAAGAGGCGGACTTTCCGCCCTGTCGTCCACAAGCCGTTCCAATGACCCTAATTTTAAAATTTCAACTCAAGCCCGCTTTAACAATGGTAGTGGTTGTTGGGTGATTCTTCCTAGAGTGACGATTACCTCTTGTTCATTCTAACCATATCAGGAGGAGCGCAGGCAGGCGCAGAGCCAACGACTCTGAATTTGTCTAATGGTTCAAAATATTTATATTCTATAATTCTTCTATGCAAGTCAATCTTGAGGCTGAAACGAAATGGCGCTAAGTTTGAATCGTAATTCTTGTAGTTCTTAAATAAAAGTGACTTGAAGTTCTTATGCTGTTGTACTTCTTCGAACCTATCAAATTGAAATTGAAGTCATTACTTGAGTAGAAGATTGGAATTATTTTCAAGATTTCTTGAAATTCTAAAAGAAAGTTAATTTAAACCTTGCTTCCATTTCCACAAATTATTATTTATGTTTAGAAAAAAAAAAAAGACTTAAAAGGTAATAAAGAAAAATATTGCGAAAATTTCGAAACTGTATTTAGATAGAAATTCGGATTATTTTTTCTACAAGAGAGTCTTGATGAATTTGGTGCATCAAATATTCGAACTTTCATTCTCTCTTCAAAAAGAGATAACAAAAACAATTATAATAAACAGAATACCTAAGAATTGCTATTATGCTACTTCTTACATATGTTTCTATTAATAAATAGCTTCCTATATCTTTAATAGGACGATATGACATCAATTTTGCTTTATATCGAGATGTCCTTGAAGATGATCGTCTAGAAGGTCGTTGAAGAAAGGAATGAAGCAATAGTTTAGTTAGACTAGAGGCTGAGAGTATTATTTTTCTTGATGATGACTTTTAGTGTTATATGAATTGAAAGGATTTAAAAGCACGAATGTTTCTTTTATACTTTACACAATACAACAATAATACAAACATAATACAAATCTATATGTATAGATGGCGCGTTATTGCTTTGTATTAACTTTTAGTGTTGTTGGGGGTTTTTGTAAAGTACGTGAAAGATAATTCCAAGCCTTTAGGACATGTATGCAAATCAATAAAATGCTATGAATTACTTTCACAAACCAATTATTTACTACATACTAAATCTTAACACCATATATATGTGGCAATATCGTTGCGAGGTTTCTTGTTGTTGGGTGCGAATGGTGAGGTTTGGTTGAAGCGCAGTCGTTGAGTGGTAAGTGAAGCACACAGTTAGGAATAATCAGGACACATGGTGAGGTTTGAAAATAAAAGGCAACTGGATTGGAGGGAAGAAAGCTTGAGAAGGCGGAGCGATTTTGATTGTTAATTAACTGATCACATGGCGGTGATTGTACTTAGCTGTGGGATGAGCCGAGGGAGAGAGGTCTAAAGCCGATGTCACCTCCTTGGGAGCCAAAACGTAACTCCTATTCTTGTCTTTCGATTTAACACCACGAGTCAGTTTCTCTCTGATTGGTTGAGAGATCTCACATGAGCTTTTCCTATTGGTTGACCTATTTAAGGTGCTGCCTTTTGATTGGCCCGCGGCTTTCCTTGAAGAAAGCTGTGATCTGCTTGATAGGAAGTGTCGAGTGTTATTTTTGACTTTATTTACTTCCGTGTTATCAAATACGTCCTATCTTTGCCGGAAGCATTGGATGTCTCTCAAACTTTTATAACTTTTGGTCACTCGACACGTCCTGTTTGTCAGGAAGTATTGAGTGAATCTTGGCTAAAATAACTTCTGTGGATACTAGAGACGTCCGGTCTCTGCCCCTGCAGTATTGACACAGGGGTGCCCAGAATAGTCGTGCTAATCTTAGGTCTACTTCCTATATCTTAATGCTACTTGCTTCCCTCCAGTTACCTTGTTCTTTATTAAGTCTTTGAAAATCATACATGGTACATACATAGTGGGTCGGGGTTGCATTTAATTATATACAAATTATGACAGATGCGCCCCCTACATGTGAAGAATTCAAGAAGGGGTTAGCCTGAGAGAATTCTGTAAAATGAAAAATAATTTTGTGGGAAAATTAGTTGTAGGTATTGAGGGGCTATATACAAGCATTGCTGGTGACATAAGTAAGATAGAATGGGGTTGATGATATAGGTTGAGTATAATTAATAGAAATCAAAAATTTTTTAATTGTAAGAAATCAATGAATGTTATGGTACATAGTGGGTAAAACAAAGAAAATGCGCCTAAACGAATTCTACCCGAGATAAGAAATGATATCGAGGGAGTTCTATTAAGGCTTTTGAAATCAAATAAAAATAATATAAAAATAGTTGAATGAAATCAAAATTGAATGTGTTTGGTTGAAAAAGAAAAATATTTTGTTGCATGGTGACAAAGACAACTGCTTAGTTACTTTTTTGCTCGAATTCTGAGAAAAAGGAATCGAGGAAATTTCATAAGGTGCTTTGAAATCAGAACAAAGTGAAATAAGAATAGTTGAATGAAATCAAAGTGAAGGTTTGGTTGCACAAAAAAGGAAAAAGCCTTGTTGTATGAAAAAAAAAGAGAAAATGCTTTGTTGCGTTGGTGAAAAAAAAAAGAATTGCCTAATTACTATCCTACTTGAGATTGGGAATGAAATCGAAGGGGTTTTCATTAGGTCTTTTGAGAAATCAAAATAAAAATAAAAATAAGAGTTGAACGAAATCAAAGTGAATGCTTGGTGCGTGGTGAGAAAAAAAAGGAAAAATGCCTAATTATATTCTAGCTCGGAATTGGGAATGGAGACCGAGGGAATTTTATTAGGGCTTTTGAGAAATCAAAAATAAAAATAAAAATAAAAGTTGAACGAAATCAAAGTTGAGTGCTTGAAAAAAAGAAAAATGAAAATAAAAAGGTTTCAACAATAAAGGGTGATTTAATGTTTTTAGTTTAATCGAAAACCAATGAGTTTTTCGTTGATAATTGAGTTGTGGCATTTTAAGCTAAGTGGTAAATAGAATGATAATTGATAAATAAAATGATAATATAAACTAATTGGGGAAAAGAAAAAAAATGATAATTAATGATAAAAGTGGTAATAAGTTGAAATAATTGATAAATTGATTAAATATTTAAATTTTAATTGAGAGAAAATAATAAAAATGATTGATATGAAAAAATAAGATGTATTGGTTGGAACCCTTTGGTATCTACATGCCCTGATCTAAATGTATTGATTGTTCCCTTTTGCCCTATAAATGTTTTACTTGCTCAATTATGCCCTATAAATTTTTTGTCTCGTCTGTAGCGACACTTAGGTGAAAAACGTGATTCTTGCCCTCAAGTGCGTTTATGCTGTGTGTACAGGAGACATGGAAATCTATATAACCTTTATGTGTAATTTTTTGTCTTTGTGTGTGTGTTGTGAAAAATGTTAGAAGTCGGTTGTGTAAGAAATGTGTGAGCTAGTTCTAGGTGTTGTTTCGTGGATGTGTAATTGGTTGGTAAAGAATCGATATGTAGATTTGAACTGGAATCAAAAATCGGTGGTATAGTGAAATCTGTGGCTGGGGAGAGCGGTGACCTAATTTGGATGAGCGGGGCTTTGTAATGAGACGCCGGAAGCGGGACTCGGGGACACGAGGTCCGGTCTAAATTTATCCACCCCCTGTTTGCGTAATTGGAGTCGGAAACGAGGCGTGTGGGGCTTGTTTTTGGAGCGTGGTTTCTCCGACATTGTTTGGTCATCTTTTCATTTACTGTTATCTCTTCGGAGTTTATTTAGATTTTCTGCGAAGATGGTTCCTAAAATTATGAGAAGTTTTATAAATACTTGTCCACAATGAAAAACTATTTGTCCAAAATTAAAAAATGCTTGTCCTAAATTAAAAACTACCTCTTGTAGTTCGAAGATTTTCTGATCGGGCATAGCATAGATAAACAAGTACTTAATGAATAAAATTGGAATACAGTTGTACGGTAGAACTAATAAACAAAGGATAAAAATCAGATGAAAGATAGGATATTGCCCCATGTTCGTCCACAATTTTGTAACTGGGGACTCTGAAATATTGGCTTGAACCTTATGAATTGTAGAATTTGAATGATTGGTAGGTTCGCAGTTCTCCTGTTTGATATCTTTAGGGCATGTTGTGATATGATTGAGCTGGTTGTCAGGTTTATAGTTCTCTTGCTTGATCGTCAATGGTTTTATTAGAGATATGTCGGCGGTAATTGGTTTAGGTTGAGATGTGTGATCTTTTCTCTGACGTGGATGTGGTAATTTTGGCATTGTTTGTATTGTGTGTACGCTGTGCGTTATGTACGAATTTTGTTTTGTTTGGGTACCTGTGTCGGTATTTTTACGTGCAGGTTGTTTGTATTCATCGATTCTTCTAGCGAATCGGCAGGTGGGGCAGGTTTTTACCTGTTTTGCGATGTCTTGTGTCATGTTCTGCCAATAATATTGTGTTGAGATGAGTCTCGTCATCTTGGAGATGTTTGGGTGGTGGTGTTGTGTGTGTACGGACTTAAGAAGTCTGGTTGTAAATGAATTTGGGACTATAGTTTTAAGTACTCCTTTTCGGGAGACGGTGCGCAGTTTATTGGGATCCATAGTCACGCGGGATTTTCCCGGTGGAGAAGATTGTTGGTTCTTTATGAGTGGCGCATCTAGAAAGCCACAAAATGGGATACGAGTTACAACGCCCGTTTCATATTGTTGTACTCCATTTATGCTACGGACCTCATATTCGTATCTTGACAATCTTAACCTCCATCGAAACAATCTGCCTGACGGGGCTTTGATCTCTTTCAACCACTGCAATGCAGGATGGTCAGAAAGTATCGTAAACTTTCTGTCCATTAGACAGGTGCGGAAATTATCCACACTTTCCACAATGGCTAGGCATTGTAGTTCCAAGTCTGAATAATTTCGCTCGTGACTACGCAGAGATCGGCTGAAATGTTGAACGGTGTATGTCTTCCCATCAGGGTAGACTTGTTTAAGAACGCCTGTAATGCTGAATGTTGAGGTGTTACAGTACACCTGGCATGGCAGACCTTTCTGGTAAAGGTGTAATGTGGGGTGTGTGGTAAGGTTTTCTTTCAGATTAGTGAACGCTTTCTGGCATTCGTCATCCCAGACCCACATGATATCCTTTTTTAGAAGGTTGATAAGTGGCGTCCGCAAGCGGGCGTGGTCTGGAATGAATTCTTTATAGACGTTCACAGTTTTTAGGAAAGATCGTAATGTTTTTCGATTGTGTGGTTGTTTGGTGGCGTGAATTTTTTCTATGTTTTGTGTAGATGGGATGATTGTATTATCCTTAACGGTTGTGCATGCGCTTGTTTGTTGTTGTTGTCTTTTGGCGTGCGTGTTGCGTTTGTTGTGCGGGTTGTGCGTGTTTGTTGTGTGGTGGCGTATGGGTGCGTGTATGTTGTGAGATACATTTGCGTGTTTATGCCGTTGCGAAATATGGTCATGTGTGGATTTTGTGTGGTAAGTGGGTGAACTGTGTCGGTGTACGGACACTTTTTTGGGCATTATTGGAATTGTAGGTTGGAGTCGTGGTGGTTTTACATGTTGTGGGCACATAGTACTGGTAATTGGGTTGAGTGAAAAGTTGTGTGGTGTGAGATTATATTGGTGGCATGTAAATATTTGGGGTTTGGGCAATGAATGCAGGCAAGGTTTTCCATGTGTGAAAGTTTTGGGTGCTGTGCGAGTCCTTTGGGACAGGTTTTGGCCTAGCCCGTGCTTGCATTCATTTGATACAGTTTTAAAGTGGTAGATAGTATTAGACAATGGGACGCCAAGTTGGAAAATAGTGCCGCGATTATAATTTAGTTTTAATTTATACTGATAAAGGGTTTTTAAGGTAAGAGCTCCAAATGGCAAGGATGCATTTACCACGTGGAAGTTCTCTCTACGGGTTATTTGGCCTATTGTCAGAGGGAAAGTTAAATGTCCTATTATTTTCGTAAAACTATTTAGGGTGGATAGATCAAGGGGAGGTTTTTTAATACTTAAGTTGGGAAGTTGTGCTTTTAATCTATTGTATAAATGATACGGCAATATGTTCGAACCTGCGTCTGGTTCAATGAGAAAGGTACATGGTAGGTCCTGGGTCAGATACAAGTCCAAAGTTAATTTGATGGTGTCATTGGGTGGATTGCCTACCTTAGTCTCGAAAAGTCTCCATTGTGGCGTCTTCGGCTTGGTGTGGCTGGCTTGGAATATCTGTTGAACCGGATCGGGACCTTTTGCACTGTCCGCGCGATTGAAAGGGAAATCTAGTCATTTGTACTGCTTCCATTCGAGTGGATCGCGTTGTCGGTACACTGGGTCCGTGTCGCGTGGGTTGTTTCCGTGTGTACTGGTACGGCATGGCGGGTGGCGATAACTCGGTGGGCGTCAGGTTGTTCGGACACGTACCGGCGGTGCGGGCGGTGGTTGTCCCGAGGGTGGCGCTCCGGAAGACCGCTTCCAGTTGCGTGGATCTCGCCCCTTGTAGCGCGGCGGTCAGTTCTAAAATTACCGTCGCCAGGGTGTGTCTTGTCGCCTCGTTCGTTGTCAGCTTCTTTCCGTTCGTTGCCAGTTCCTTCTCTCTTGGGTTGTCATTGCCTTTTGTTGTGCTGGTGCCTGGGTTAATTTCCATCTTTATCCTGATTAAGCTCTATAATCTTTATCCTGTCGACTTAACCGTTCTGTGGCAATATCGTTGCGAGGTTTCTTGTTGTTGGGTGCGAATGGTGAGGTTTGGTTGAAGCGCAGTCGTTGAGTGGTAAGTGAAGCACACAGTTAGGAATAATCAGGACACATGGTGAGGTTTGAAAATAAAAGGCAACTGGATTGGAGGGAAGAAAGCTTGAGAAGGCGGAGCGATTTTGATTGTTAATTAACTGATCACATGGCGGTGATTGTACTTAGCTGTGGGATGAGCCGAGGGAGAGAGGTCTAAAGCCGATGTCACCTCCTTGGGAGCCAAAACGTAACTCCTATTCTTGTCTTTCGATTTAACACCACGAGTCAGTTTCTCTCTGATTGGTTGAGAGATCTCACATGAGCTTTTCCTATTGGTTGACCTATTTAAGGTGCTGCCTTTTGATTGGCCCGCGGCTTTCCTTGAAGAAAGCTGTGATCTGCTTGATAGGAAGTGTCGAGTGTTATTTTTGACTTTATTTACTTCCGTGTTATCAAATACGTCCTATCTTTGCCGGAAGCATTGGATGTCTCTCAAACTTTTATAACTTTTGGTCACTCGACACGTCCTGTTTGTCAGGAAGTATTGAGTGAATCTTGGCTAAAATAACTTCTGTGGATACTAGAGACGTCCGGTCTCTGCCCCTGCAGTATTGACACAGGGGTGCCCAGAATAGTCGTGCTAATCTTAGGTCTACTTCCTATATCTTAATGCTACTTGCTTCCCTCCAGTTACCTTGTTCTTTATTAAGTCTTTGAAAATCATACATGGTACATACATAGTGGGTCGGGGTTGCATTTAATTATATACAAATTATGACATATATATGTGTAGAACGAGGTTTGACAATTTTACCGCAAATGTTTATTTTGAAAGAAAATTCGTAATTTATTTTAAGGAGAAATAAAGACTATTTCTATCCTTAGGGATGAAGTATGAAAAAATTATTTGTTAAGAATAATCATAAACGGAAAAATAAAGTGTCCAGGGATGGGAATGTTCAAACTTCACAACAGGAAAACAGGAAAAAGGAAAGGTCCGACCTTTGTCCCCGGTAGGGAGCACTCCGACTAAAAAAAAAAAAAAAAGAGCCAGGGGCTGGTTAAAGACAGTTGGGTGGTTTATTTTTCCGTTTATCATTACTCTTCACAATTCATCCTTTCATACTTCATCCCTAAGGTTGGAAATAGTCGTCATTTCTCCTTAAAATAAATTACGATTTTTCGTTCAAAAGAAACATTTGCCTTACAATTGTCAAACGTCGTTCTATAATCATAAGCTTCATTATATTGTATTATATATATGTGTGTTAATGTAAATGGAGAAAGAAACTCTAGAGGTTAGTGGCAACAAGAAGACTACGTCCCTAGAAAAAGACGTGCTGACATGGTACCAGCAATGAGAATGTCCAGTATCACCGCATCTCCTCTGAACTCTAACTCCCAACTATCTTTACCAGCTCCCGGCTCTATTTTTTACTTGGAGTGCTCCCTACCGGGGACAAAGGTCGGGCCTTTCCTTTTTCCTGTTGTGAAGTTTGAATATTATGCAGAATATAGCAACCAATCAAAATATCTTTTTCAGCCCTACCAGCACTGCTTCTAGTTGTAGAATGGAGAACTATAAAATTCTTTTTCAATTTATTGAATTTGTCGTATTAGTTTTGCTGTAGTTTTTGAATAGATTACATGTTAAACTATCTCTTTTTAAAATACCTTTCTTCTAATCATCTGTATGAATAAAGGAAATTACTTTTCAATAATACGAGCGCTAATCATTTATCACTCTGCTGTTAGAAACAGTGAAAAGTAGACACAATAGATTTATACACATTTTGTGAGAAGAATGAGAAACATGTGTGAATAGTTTTCATTTTTTTGACTCATGTTAATACTGAATTGTATATAGTACTTGATTTATGTTCAATTAAAACCATTGTTATATTGGGAGAACCCTGTATGGGGCTTGATCCCTAATAAATGTTTGTGCTTGTGTGTAATATACCTCTGAAATTATCCTCATCCGCTGTAAGTCCCTGGGGGACTTTTTCGGACAAAAAACATCTGGACGACACATGCAAACAGCCCGCTGCATCTGGTAACAGCGCGCCGCTTGCGAGGGAACCAAGGCAGCACCAAGTACGACTAAAGCTCCCTAGGCTTCAAAAATAGGGAATCATCAGAGATCAGGAGTCTGGCTTTTATCTTTAGCGAGCTCCCGTTTGTGTAATATACCTTTCTTCATGTGATATTTCTCAATGATTGGTTAAATAGTTTTGCCGTTAAAGAGTAGCAAACATAGATTTAGCATTTAATTTAGATTTATGTACAAAAAAGCACTTACGTCTTTATAAAAACATTAAATACATTTAATTATACTTTAAGAAGCTTGTTCTCTCTCTCTCTCTCTCTCTCTCTCTCTCTCTCTTGATCACAAAATATAAAATAAAACCCTTAATTATTGTAATATAATCAACATATATATTTCGTAAGGCTCATGATGGTTGTCAAATCTCAAGCTCTACAAGCTTGATACCCTAATATTGATACCCCAATATGATTGAGTGGAGATAAGAAAGAAGAAGAAGATTTCGTAAGGCTCGTGCTTTACTTCATTAGAATCTTTCTTTTTATTGAAAATGCTTTGATTAACCTAAATCAAAACACTTTCGAATAAAGAGAAATAGACCTTGATGTAGATCGACGAAATATTGGGTATGAAAAAAAAAAATTGATTATATTATTTTGATCCAAAAAAGGCATTTGGTTGATAAATTCATTTGGATTGCTCCATATTATATATATATATATTTTTTTTTCTCCTAGGATTTATATATAAAGTTTAATAAATCCAGCCGTTGTAATATTTTCGCTTCATTTCTACATGAATAACCTTATACTTTCCATTAGCAGCCCCGTGAATAAAGATATTGCCTTTCTAATACTTTATTAAAGTCTATCGCGCACATAAAAACAAACTGCAAAGGAAATTTCTATTGAGCACGCGTTAAAGCATGCATTTGAAACACCACTCGGGTTAAATTGCAAAATAAAGTTGATGATAGGAGAATAATGGGTGAAAAATTACGGGAAAAATATACAAAATGATAAATTCTCTCTCTCTGAGCCAAAAAAAAAAAAAGTTTTAAAAAATCTCTCAAAATATAAAAATTCCCATTTGAATAATCCCAAAAAAGAGATGTTCGCGCAAATTGTCTTCCGAGAAGAAAAACGAAAACGCCTTGCCAAATGCTTAATCTGCTTTTGTATTCTACAATCCATTTCTGGTTTAGCCACTTCATCCATGGGGATTGCTGTACTTGTCTTCATGCATTCTTTCGTTTCTCTTTCTGAAAAGAAGAAAGACATCATGTATATCGGCCGCTTCCTTCTTGGCTCTGGATTCTTCTTTTTCCTCTTCCATCTGGTAGGTACCAAAATCGTCCGCGATGGTATCCGCAAGAAGAAACGTGAATCGGCCAATACTCTGCTATGCTTGTGGTTGATTCCCTGCCTAGCACTTTCCTTACTAGCCTTCTCAACCAGCATCCTATCCTTCCAATATATCAGCATCGTTGAAAATGCTCTAAAAGGCGGCCTCAGAAGAGCTATCAAGCGATACCAAAAAGATGAAGCTACTCGAATAAATTTTAACCAACTACAAATAGATTATCAATGTTGTGGAATCAAGGATTATGAAGATTGGCTTAAAAATCAATGGATTGGCAAAGAATACCTTAAAGATTCAAATTCGATAACTGAAGTACCTTATAGTTGCTGTAATCCTAACCATTTTGGACCTTGCATGTTCAAGAAAGCGAAAGCTCAAAATGGGAAAACCTTGTATCGTCAAGGTTGCATTACAGCTGTTACAGTCGAGATCAATAAGGTTCTCAACATCAGTGGGATCTACCATTTATTGCCGTTTTTCATCGATTTCTTTATCTTGATTGGATGCCGTTACTTACAAACTTCAATACGTTACGCTATGGCTTTAGGAGACAAATTTGCTGTTGCGCCTGGATTCATCCTTTTGGGAGATAGTATACTTCCCGGAACGAATATTTAGGAAATATATTTTTTATTTTCTTCTTTATTTTTATCTTTTACTATAAATACATAAATTTTGACTCGGTTTACCAAGGGGTTCTGCTTGATTGAATGTTTATCCTATATCAAAGTTTCTTCGAATTCTAACGAGAGACCTTGAGAAATTTGGCCAAATCCGAAATTAAAACTAACCAAAACTACCCTGAAACTAACCTAAAGTTAGAATTTGTGTAATGTATTAAAATTTAAAAGATTTGTTTCAATATAAACCTTTACATTTTAATATTTTTTTATTTGAAATGCAAGCTCTAAATCGAAATATCGCTTTTCTCTACATGATTGTTTCAAAATTTCTTTGTGAACGAAATTTTAATAACCAAAACTAACCTAACGATGAAATTTGACATAATATGGTTAGATATTATTTCGGAATTGGCTAAATGTCTCCAGATCTCTCAATCTGGCTATAATTAATATTATTAGTAGTAGCAGTAATATAGCCATGAGAAAATAATTAGAGAATATATTATTATTATAATTATCTGTATAATTCATCCTAACACCATCAAAATTTATACAGATGAAAGCAGATTTGGTGATGGATCCTGCGCAAGCGGAATTTCATGGTCAATGAATCAGAAAAGAAAAAAATGAAATTCAGGAATCCCAATAACTTCTCTAATTTTCGAGCAGAATTACTAGTAATTGAAGAAAGCTTGACAGAATGTAAAAACTCCAACAAAAACATCTGGATTCTCTCTGATAGCCTCAGTGCTATACAACACATAAAAGATTTGGATTCTGCCAAAGATATTTTCTGACCGAATATATGAAAATGGAGAAAGATTATATAGCACTTTTTATCTATATAATCTCTTTCTATTATCTTGATTTTACGTTTCAGTTAACTGAAGTAGGATTTCAATAAGATATTTTATTGGTCCAATATTTCGATGGACCAATCGTCCATCTTTTATGAGGTTTTTGTTATGAAGCATACAGCAGGTCGCGGTGAGCTACGGACGTCTTACAAGCTTGTTGGGCGATAAACCATCTATGGTATATATTCTAAACAAAGTAAATATAATCAAAAGAAAAACAGGGTAATATATATAAACTGAAGTAGGTCTTACCTGAAAAATTCCTTTGATCAAGAAAGAGTTACGACGTCTTATGATTTTTTGTTTGTAATTTGCTGAAATCCTCAATCCTGTGATAATAAATTTTAAGGTTCAATTTTAATTTGAGTTTTCCATCACACAGCGGGGTAATATTCTGGTGCTATATGATTAATTATATATATACATAATTGAATGGATGAATTCAATCTCTATATCTTTTCTCTTTAAAATGTTCACTATATTTCCTGTTAAAATTAGGAAAGTTTAGAGGGTGGGTGGTGTGGAAGGACAATAACAAGAGAATTTAATTATATAGAGAGAACACTGATTGATGATTATCATTAGGCCTAAGATTTAAAATGGATCACCTTCAGACACAATTGGAATAGTGGCAATTAGTGGTGGAAGCATTGTGCTGTGTGTTTGTATATTGCAAGGTGAAGGTGGACCCAATCTCATATTTCTGTAAATAACAACTCTAATAATGAATGGAATAGAAAACATATTAGAACTTTTATTCAATGATATATGAGTATGTCCTAATCGTCTAAATAAACATTTCGGATTGAAGATCGCCATCTATCGGAATAAATAACAAACAAAAAAAAGCTTTATTAATAACTTTTAGTTTTATACAGATTCTCCGAGAAATTATGATTCTCCTAGCAGAAATGTAAGGTACATACAGGAATGATAGTAATAGTACCAGTAATCAGCAATGTTATTTACAGTTATTCAAATTGGTGTATAAATAAATACTGAAAATTGACTATTTTTCAAATTTTCCATCTTCCCTTTATTATATGTTAATTTGGGAATAAAAATCATTCGGAGATAAAAGAGAGAGTGTGTATCTTAACGATATTTTGGTATTACTAATCGAGCTTTCGGGTCTTGAGGCTCTTCTACAGGAAGAAAATATCACCTAACACCATCTAATAGAAACCTAGATCGTCCCTTGATCATGTATGAGATCTCATAACGATTGAATAGTAGCGATTAAACCCTTCAAAATTGGTGCTTTGTTTAATTTGTGATTGAATAATATATGTTCTTTTGATATAATTAGAATGTGTACCAAAATGTATATTCTACCACTTTGAGAAAGGTTGGAATGCAGCACGTATAGACCAAATAGTACGGTTTCAATAAGAAATATTTAATTCAAATCAAATATTCTCTTATTTACCTTTAAAATATTATAATTCAATTTCATAATGATTTTGAACTCTATTAAATATTGTTAAATATATCTAAATGTGGTTTTAAAACTTGAAAATATCGAAATATAATTGTTAAACTTCAAAATTATTAATTGTTTTAAATTGTTAATTCTTCATTTAATGTTTTTTAAAAACCTTTATCACACACGAATTTTCATAAAATTATAAATGTAATTTAATATTTTAATTAAATATTGAAAGATTCGCTATATTAAACTAAAATAATTTGATATTATTCAAGAAAATACCGTTATTAAAATTTAAAATGTCATCTTGAACATGTAAAGCTTTTTATTTTAATAAAAATAATAAAATGTGCACTATATTAAAAACAAAAATTCCTTGATATGATATAAAATATTTTCTATTTGAAGTAAAAATATATATTTCTCACCATATAAAATAAATAAAGGTATATAATTTAAATAACTCAAATTAGGTATTTTAATAAAATTCATACGTGTTTAATTTTAAATAGGATTTTTTTTTAATTTTGAAAAATATTTTTATAAAATCATCTAATGATAAATAAAAATTGTAAAAAAAATTCATTGAAAACAATTTCCATTAAAATGTTCTTCTGTTTAAATAAAAAAATGCGCGTGAATGTATTTTATTTAAAATGAAGCAATAATAATCATACATATGAAAACAAAAGTATTTCCATCTAAATTTATCTCCAAGGAAATCTAAAGTTTTCTATATTTCTAAATAAAAATAGAAATTTTCATTCACACATTTTAAAAGCATCGGAAAAGAATTTAAAAGAGTGCATTTTATTTCCTCTTCTGGAATTGAGTATCTTGAAGAAATTCCAAAGTTAATTTAAAGAGGCTTTGTTAGGGATAAAAATTTTCATTAAAATATGAATCAAAGAGGTTGGAGTAATTTAGATTTAAATCTATTAAAAGTTCGCATTTTAAATTGCCCCTATCATAAATTTCTCAGAAAAATAATAAACCTATATTGATTATTTGATTATATTTTTTAAATAAAAAAGTAAAAAATAAATATATACACATATTTTATTTAGAGGTTAAATTAAAAAACTCCATTTATATTAAATTATTAAAAATAATTTAAAGCTTAAAATCTTACTCTAAAATAAAATTAGCATAGAGAAATTTCAATTACTTTTGTTTAATACCAAAATAATATGGAAATAATTTTAAAATTAAATTGATAATCGTGTGTGCATCCTTTTAATTTTTTTTTTAATTAGAGACAATATATAGAGTACTTTTTTAATCATTATTTTTCAAAACTTATTTTAATATTGTACTTTTGATCGAGGGTTCCCAACATTTTAAAGCAGTAACATGTGTAAAAGAATACATTTTTTTCGAACAAAAAATTATACATTTTAAAATATATTTTATTTAAATTTAAAGCGCTATGTCCCCCTAGGGACAGTTGCGCTGTCATACATGTATGCCTTTACATATGTCTATACATATATATACAATAATTTTGGGCCGTGAATAGAATAGTCATATGATGTTAACAATGAGAAAGAGAGTATAAAACGAGAAAAAAGAACTGTGTACAAAATAAAGAAGTCTCTGGAAATATGTACAATCAGCATAATATAAATTATCATTTTTTAAAAAGATATTTGTTGCTATATAATTAAAAATATATCTACAAAAGGTATTGAATTTAATATACATTTCTTTACTGGAAATAAAAATACTTATATATGTTACTATTAAATTATTTTCGATTCTGTAGTCTTGAAAAACAGGACAATCTAGTAAAATATGTACGTTAATAAAGAGAAATATGCACTATTCGTATTAGACGTATATTCTCTCTCTCTCTCTCATCTTATAATCATTTTTAAAGATTTAGTATTTCGTTTAAATTTGATAACACTTTTTTTTTATACTTAAAGGCTGTTAAAAAGGCATGAGAGCGTCTAATCAAAATTCCACACACATATGAAAATTTATTTTCTGCTTGAAAACATTTAAGTAGTAAAATGAAATGAGAACATGTTAAGTTCGCTCGCTTTAAGGTTAAGAAAGAGAGAAGCAAAAGAAAGTAACATGATGGTGATGATAAATTGGTCCAAGAGTTTCAGGCATATGCCTTGTGTATTCAATCTTAGACATTTCTTTTTTACATTTGTGATATTTAGCGATATACCTTTTAAGATTGATATGGAATAATATAACTTTATTATTCCATATTTAAAATTTTTATAATATTAAGTTTTATAATAGGAATTTTTGAAACGAGAAATAGATCAAAAAATGACGCATGGTGTTTGCACCTATTTTAACGGGAGGGGAAGCCTTTATTTTTATAGGTCAATATCTTCCGTCAAAATTTCTATCAATGAAATTACATATGTGCAAAAAAAAAGGTACAGGGCCTTTTAATAAATTAACAATATATCTATAAAAGATAGGTGTGATGTTGCGACATAAACTGCCAACTCTATTTATGAAATACTTTATACAACCAAGCAAAAATAATCAATTTATTATATCTTAATATATACATATTATATAATATAAAAACTCAAATATTTTTATATTTTAGAAAAATATATATTTTATTTTTATTCATCGATAATTATACTTTTGTTATCATCGTTTTTCGATTGACTTTCAGTTTTGTTGTAAATATGCGTAGTCAACATATCTATTTGAATCACTAATATAGAAATAACTTTATAAATTCTATATAATGTGAAAATAACTGATGTATAATATTTCCTCAAGTAATTGAAAATAAAAGCTACTTGTTGGTAAATAATTATTTTTTTATCACGACTGCACCTTCAACCCTTTATTTTTATCAATCTAATCTAACAACAAACAAATTATTCATAACATACATATATAATATATCAGAATATTAACTTACTTCAGTTTAAATAAAGAGTTGCAATCCTGTAGTGTAAATTTAAACGAAATTTATGGAATAAAATGGTATAAAAGGTTAAGAAATAAGAAGGCTTCAGTATGAAACAATGTTCAATTAAAATCGAAATATTTTATTATACTTCAAAACGTTATCTTAAAAGTATCTTAGAAGTTGAATAGTAAAAGTATAAAGTAATGATATAAAAAAAGCCTATATTAATGCGCATGAATAAAAAAAGGTCCTTACTAAAATAAAATGTTAGCCAATAAAATTTGAATAATGCCCTATTTAAAAAATATTTATTTTATATAAAATATATTATATTGATTCAAATTTTATAGATGATCATTTTTGTTTCATTTAAAGGTTTTTAACAATTAATTATACATTTTAAATTTATATTTAGACATTTTTCATTTCAATTTAGACATTTTTCATTTTAATTTAGATATTTTTCATTTTAATTTAGACACATGGACCTTTCTATATATTACTTTTATTTAGGAGCATTTTAAACAAAAAAAAATATTGAATATAGTTTTTATTATAAGAAAGAAGGGCTTGAAATGGAAATAGCGATATTTGACATCATTTTTGAATCGGTTGAATTATTAATAAACAATTTCGCATCTTCTTTTCGTTTTCGCTTAGTTTCATCTGATTTTATGTTGATCAACTCAATAGATGACCTTTTCAGAGTTATTTTAAAATCTTTCATTGCATTGATTATTGTTGTTTGCGACACTTCTAGATTTAAAATATTTTTCAATTCATCTCTTAATTTTCAAAAATAAATAATGAAATTCTAAATCCTCCTTTCTTTATTAATTTTAATTAGCCTTCTTTGTTGTAAGATTTAGGTACTTACAGCTTGTAGGAAGGCATGAGGACGTTGAGGATTATATGATAATAATCTTTATTATCCATTTAGCAAGAAAAGACAAAGTTATGGTAGCGAACAGTTATTGTAATATAGAGAAGAAGGTAAAAAAAACAGTTGTGATGATGATAGGTCCAGTGTGGCGCTAGCTGTCGTAGCATTCAGTTATCCAACATTCTTTTTTATAATTCTGCATAGCAGAACTATAATTGATGTTCAATAACTTAGAAGTTATTGCATAGTTTCTCTCTCGCCTTAACATACCAACTTGAATAAATATTATATAAAAAGTCCATGTGTCTAAATTAAAATGAAAAATGTCTAAATTAAAATCAAAAATGTCTAAATTAAAATCGAAATTGTCAAATTTGAAATGAAAAATGTCTAAATTAAAATATTAAAAATATCGAAATATAAATTAAAATTGTCTAATTAGAAGTTAAAAACCTATATATATACAGAACAATATGTATTTTTTTTTAGTTTCTTGTGACATAGACCCTTAAAGATTTTTTTTTTAATTTATAAATTCAGTGATAACATTTCAAAAATATATTTGAAGTTTGTGTGGTATAAAAAAATAAGAGATGGATAAATTTTATCGAAACTTTGATTCAAAAATTTATCTTTTAGGATTTTGTGAGCTGATGTATATACTATTTTAAAATATACATTATCAAAATATATGTCGTCTTTATGATAAGTCTAAAATACTAGTAATATATTTAGATATGATTTTTTTTTTGTTTTCCATATAAACTCATAAAATAATCACAATATTTTAAAATATTAGACATTTTCTCTCTATATATAAAAGTCAATGTCTGTCTGTCTGTTTCGCGATAAACTCAAAAACTACTGAACCAATTGGTACCAAATTTTGCATGTCGCTTTTTATAAACCTGAGGAAATTTTTCGGTTACATTTTGATTAGTATTTTTGGCTATTTCTTTTTTTCATTTGAAGAACTTTTTTTTTTACGCGGAGTAATCCGGTATGGAATGAATACCCAAATATGGCCATTTTTTTTATAAGCATCGGTGGTTCAGTGGTAGAATGCTCGCCTGCCACGCGGGCGGCCCGGGTTCGATTTCCGGCCGATGCATTTTTTTTACAATTTTTAAAACTCATTTATATTATATATAATATAAATATATTATTATATCAACTCTATTAATTAAATCAAATACCTAAACATTAATATAATACAATTTTTGCCATCACACACACTTTTTTCCTGTAGTTTATGTGTTACTTCTGTATTGCTATTCTATGGCACTTCTAATATTTATTATTGATGTACTTTCAGTATGAAGGAAATTGCAATCGGGGGAATTCTCGGGCGAAGCCGGGTCATACGTCTAGTAATATATATATTTGCGTTTATAGCTTTTAATTAAAACAAATTATTTTATTAACATCAACAATTTAAAGAGGGGGGGGGGGGGGGGGACAAAACCAAACGATGTTTAATATATTTTATAGTTTTCAAATTATATTCTATATAAAATATCGTCTTCTTAAAATTTATATATTTTAGATAGAGAGTTATGATAAAAACAAAAGTTAAAGAAAACACAGTGAGAAAGATTTGAAATCACACACAATTGAAGGTAAAAAATCAATTTAAAGAAACTGCCAAATAGTTAGAAAAATGGAGGTGAAATAGAATGGAAAGCAGAATTGATGGAGAATCTGAGGTATATCATTGGAAATAAAATGAAAGTTTTTTTCAACGCGCGCGAAATGAATAAAAGTTTTTGATGTGTAATAAGATCATTACTCGATAGTAATAAATAGGGAATGAATAAGTTTAAATATGATTGAAAAAAAAAAGTGATAGAATTTTATGTTCGTTTTTAATGTACACTTTTTACTAATCTTGTTTTCTAATTTTTTCCATTAAATTTTATAGATTTCTATTTTTGTAATTATGATTTCTCTTTGATTGTTTTTTTTATACAAATACATGACTTTATATTATATCAATATACAGAAAAAAAAGCTGTATATATAAAATGTGAACTATTTTTGATGCGTATGATTATTAAAAAATCAGTTTTCTACTGCCCTTACTTTATTTTTAAAAAAGAATTATACGCTTAAAAAATATTTCAAATTTATTTTAACAGAAAGCACGCTTATGCATCGTTAAAGCTGTATAAACAAAGTATTATGAATCTATGAGTATAATATGATTTTATGGGATATAAATTTGATGAGCGAAAAAGCGCCTTTATCTTAACCCACCCTCCCCTATATCAATGCATATTTGTTGATATTTTATGAACAGAACACGCATATGACTAGATATTCTGAAACAACAGCTTGGAAAATTCCAACAAATAAGTCAGTATGTATGCCATCGTTTCGGTCTATAGGCCTTATCATTACAGGTGAAACTTTGATTTCATAGCATACAACGTGAGGATTTGCGATCTTTTGTTGTTGAATATATATATTTTAAGTTTTATTAATTGATTGTTCCCACAGAGTATGTTTATAAGATCACAAGTAAATAGACGCTAACCGTAAGAAGTTTCTCTTTGTTTACTATGTTATATTTTGTTCTCTCTCTTGTAAATCAATAATGTGTGATTAATCTTCTTGGAATCTGTATCTATAAAAAGTCTTAGCAAAGTCAACAATGAGTGATATCTCTAATGAATACAATTCTTTCTTTAAATTTCAATATATTCTCTCTCTCTATCTTCAGAGAAGCCTGAGATCGGCCCTACCACTTCATCAGCTAAGACTTTGGTAGATCTTATAACTCTTCTTATAGTATGCTACACGACATCAAAGCAACCATTACTCTAAATGATAGATATTCCAAATACCAGTTTAGCCACGAACAATAGACCTCTATCTTTCTCTTGATCATCCACAATAATTAACAGAACTCAGTATTTTATTTACAATGGAAGCTAATTCGAATTGAAGCCATCTTATAATAATTTAGTCTTTTGGATCGATTAACCACAAATTTTTCATTTTCAAATATTGATCAAAAGACACTTTATACACATTGCTTTCTATATCACAGTTTCAAAAAAAAGATATGAGCAATTTTGAAGTAACCTGAAGAAAAATAGATACCCACCACTATTTGTAAGCAAACACGGTTCTTCAATACCGAAATCTATGTTGAGCGGCGACGATGCAAATCAGACCGCGGAAAAAAGCAAAAATTGGGGCGATCGGGTAGAGGCCTCGGAAATAGAGTTTACGTCCGTGGGCAATAAAGAGCCTAAAGACTTTAAGAGGAAAAGTAATTCCTAAGAAAAGCCTGTGAAGATTTCAAAGGCTGACACTACCACAGTAAGGCCACCTCAACCACCAAGGAAGGCGACAAGGAACCCTGTGACGCAAGTTAAGAACAGTCGACAGCAGCAGGCGCTGAGCAAAGCAAGATCGGCAGCAGCTTCTTTCGATCAATGCTGCTATGTTGAGTACTGCTCGGATTTCGGTCCTGTGCAGTATATCCAGGCACTGCAGGAGATGCTGGGAAGGGGCGCCATCTTCCAACTGATGAAGATGTCCGGCCAGTTTCTGGTCGGGCTGGAGAGCACCGAGAAGGCGGAGCGCCTATCCGAGGAGGGCCTTAACATTGGGAACACCCTCCTCAAAGTGTTTCCCTACAGAAAACGCGCAGAGAAGATAGTGATTGGGAATCTCCCTATGTCATATGCCCTATATAGGGCAGGTAAAGAACATTTTTGAACAACTGAACGCTGAATCTTTCCTATCTCCCCTCTATAAGGAGATTAGTAGGTTTGAAGTAGTGGTCCTATACCCTCATGTGAGGGAGGTACTCTCCAAGACACTCTCGAAAGGAAACAAGACCATTCTCTGCCAATTCCTCAACATGGCAATTAAACATGTTGGAGACAAAAACTCCATTATAACCAAAGGTCTATCCAAATTCATGGTGGCTTGTAACCCTTGATTTAAACTTGACGTCCCCTCTATGAAGGCTTCGTGTTGATGTAAATATATATTTTTGTATAAATTCTATTGTTGATATCTATAAGTGTGTTTTTTGTATCTCTATAACTACTGTACCCTCTCAATACCGAAATCACATCCACATATAAATAAAATTAATACATTCAAGAATCTCCCGTAAATTTTCGAGAACAGAAAAAAAATCTTTCTGAAATTTTTGAAAATACTATTAATAATGTATATAATTAATAATAAATATAATAATTATTATTTTTAAATTCATTTTTGTATATCACGGTGTATTTATTATTCACACTTTTTTAAAAAGATTAAAATATTAGCATCTCATGTGTGCATTACTTGAGGTGTGTTGATAAATCCTTTTACCATTGAAGTGTATCCCGGATTTTGGAAATAGAAACTACAGGTCTGGGCTAACTACTGACTCAGTACATGTTATGTACTCACACTGTCTCACCGATGTCACCTAATCTTCTAGAGAGTCAAATTAGTCGAGCTACCTTACTGACTTAGCCGTGCTGGGTGATTACAGACAGACAAGTTAGTCAACCAAATGTCATACTATCCTTTAGACACTTAAATTTGTCTATCTTCACACTCTCACGTCATTGTGTTGTTTAGATCCAGACAGACAAGACAATCAACCAACAGTCATACAAGCCTTTAGAAAGTCACATTGGTCCAACTCTACCACATTCTCACATCGCCGTTTTGAGTTATTCCAAATAGACAGACAATCAACAATAGTCATACAAGCTTTTATACAGTCACATTGTCCATTTACCACACTTTCACATCACCGTGTTTTTTTTATCAAGACAGACAAGTTAGTCAACCAACAGTCATACTAACATTTAGAAACTTACTTTGGTCTATCACACTCTCACGTCGCTCTGTTGTGTGAATCCAGACAGACAAGAAAGTCAACCAACAGTAATAATAACCTATAGACAGTCACATTGATGGATCCACACACACTCTCACATCGCGTGTTATTTGATTCCAAACAGACAAAACAGAAAACCAACAGTCATACAAAATTTTAGACAGTCACAATGGTCCATCTTTCACACTCTCACATCGCCGTGTTATTTGGATCCAGACAGATAAGACAGTCTCAACTAACAGTCATAATAACCTATAAAAAGTTACATTGGTCCATCTTCCACATTCACACATTGCCGTGTTGTGTAGTTTCAGACAGAAACCATCAGCCATACAAGCCTTCAGATAGTTACATCGGTCTATCACTCACACCGCCATGCTGTGTGGTTCCAGCCAGACAAGACAGACCGTCAACCAACAGCCATGCGGTGGTCCGTGCTGCTCCTCACCCTAGCCCTGCTGGCCGCAGTCTGCCTGGCCAGGCCGCCCAAGGCCAGCCGCCTGAAGCCCGTGGAGGAGGACGAGCTGGCGGAGTTCGAGGACTTCGAGGACCTGGAAGCCCGGGACCGCCGCGGCTACGACGACTACGGCCACATGCGCTTCGGCAAGCGGGAGCGCAAGAAGCCCAAGTTTGAGGAGTACGGCCACTTCCGGTTTGGGAAGTGATCGCTGCGTGTCCGAGCTAATAAACGGTGTTGCTTCTTGTGGTCCTGGCTCTTTCTGCTCTTTGTCACATTCTTGTGGTCCTGGCTCTTTGTCACATTCTTGTGGTCCTGGCTCTTTTTGCTCCTTGTCACATTCTTGTGGTCCTGGTTCTTTCTGCTCTTTGTCACATTCTTGTGGTCCTGGCTCTTTGTCACGTTCTTGTGGTCCTGGTTCTTTCTGCTCTTTGTCACATTCTTGTGGTCCTGGCTCTTTGTCACGTTCTTGTGGTCCTGGTTCTTTCTGCTCTTTGTCACATTCTTGTGGTCCTGGCTCTTTGTCACGTTCTTGTGGTCCTGGTTCTTTCTGCTCTTTGTCACATTCTTGTGGTCCTGGCTCCTTGTCACGTTCTTGTGGTCCTGGTTCTTTCTGCTCTTTGTCACATTCTTGTGGTCCTGGCTCCTTGTCACGTTCTTGTGGTCCTGGTTCTTTCTGCTCTTTGTCACATTCTTGTGGTCCTGGCTCTTTGTCACGTTCTTGTGGTCCTGGTTCTTTCTGCTCTTTGTCACATTCTTGTGGTCCTGGCTCCTTGTCACGTTCTTGTGGTCCTGGTTCTTTCTGCTCTTTGTCACATTCTTGTGGTCCTGGCTCTTTGTCACGTTCTTGTGGTCCTGGTTCTTTCTGCTCTTTGTCACATTCTTGTGGTCCTGGCTCCTTGTCACGTTCTTGTGGTCCTGGTTCTTTGTCACAATCTTGTGGTCCTGGCTCCTTGTCACATTCTTGTGGTCCTTGCTCCTTGTCACATTCTTGTGGTCCTGGCTCTTTGTCACGTTCTTGTGGTCCTGGCTCTTTGTCACGTTCTTGTGGTCCTGGTTCTTTCTGCTCTTTGTCACATTCTTGTGGTCCTGGCTCCTTGTCACGTTCTTGTGGTCCTGGTTCTTTGTCACAATCTTGTGGTCCTGGCTCCTTGTCACATTCTTGTGGTCCTTGCTCCTTGTCACATTCTTGTGGTCCTTGCTCCTTGTCACATTCTTGTGGTCCTGGCTCCTTGTCACATTCTTGTGATCCTGGCTCTTACTACTTTTTGTCACGTTCTTGTGGTCCTGGCTCTCTTTGCTCTTTGTCACATTCTTGTGGTCCTGGCTCCTTGTCACGTTCTTGTGGTCTTGGTTCTTTTTACCTTTTGTCACGTTCTTGTGGTTCTGGCTCTCTCTGCTCTTTGTCACATTCTCGTGGTCCTGACTTCTTGTCACATTCTTGTGGTCCTGGCTCTCTTTGCTCTTTGTCACATTCTTGTGGTCCTGGCTCCTTGTTACGTTCTTGTGGTCTTGGCTCTTTCTACCTTTTGTCACGTTCTTGTGGTCCTGGCTCTTTGGCACATTCCTGTGGACCTGGCTCTTTGTCACACTTTTGTGGTCCTGGCTCTTTGTTACATTTATGGTGCCTTGTGGACCTGTCTCTCTCTTTTTCACATTATTGGTGTCTTGTAGCCCTTGCTCTTTGTCACATTATTGGTGTATTGTAGCCCCTTTTCTTTGTCACATTATTGGGGTTCTGTGGTCCTGTATATTCGTCACAGTCATCTATTGATAGCCTTGGTGTAGTGCGGATCTTAATGATTCTTTTTGGCATATCTATCCTTTCATACTATTTCTTCCTCTTTTCTGGTAGAGTCTCAAAGGCTGAGGTTTGTGCTCTCAGTTCATTCTATATACATCTACTGAGGTTCTTCAGCACCACAAGCACAATATAAGGAAAAAATATATAGTACACAAAAATAAAAGCTTCGGCCAGAAAAAAATAAAATATAAACGTTATTCATTAGCCGTTTCAATAAACTAGCAGACTCGAATCGGCGACAAAGCAAAAACACTAGTTTTTGGAATTCCAGAACGTCTACATGGAGAGATCGTGGTTGAGAGTAATGATTCTTGTCAGTTAAAGGCGAGATATTATTATATAAGACCCAACAATCGAGTCATTAACCACTCAGTAAAAGCTAAAGAAAGGTTTAGCTGCCAATTTTGCCGCGTTATCAAGACGAAACTTTGATGAAAAGCACGAACAGAATCTAGAATTAACTCTGGAAGGAACTACTGATATAATATAGACCTACAGAATGCTAATCTTGCGATAATAGACTAATTTACATATTGTTACGTCGCTTCTCAGTCGTTGCGTACAAGGTTTCTAAGAAAACAATGTGGGTTCTTTGTAGATACAGATAAATTTATTTAGGCTCCATACAACGAAGACCAGGGATGATATAGACAGTGATGTCCTTGCATCCCGCACAAGTCAGTAGCTAGAGGTGTAAAAATATAGTAAAAGGGAGAATATAATAAGGCAGCAAGCAAAGAGGGGTATCGCTAAGTGAATTGTACTATATACAGAAATAATAGAGGAAGCTAGAAGTGTAAATAAGTAGTAAAGGAGAGGGTATACTAAAGCGGTTCTTTGTAGATACAGCTTAGTACGGTATGATTTATTACAAGAGATTTTAAAAGTAGATAAATAGCTATATACAGTAGATGGACTTGTCTTCATTGTCCGCCACTAGAGGGATCCTCCTTGTTACCGTCTTCCCGGTCAGTCCACACGTCCGGAGAGCCCACTTCCCGTAGCCAACTTGCCTCGTTCCCTGTCACCGCGATCTGTCTAAAACTGTCCTCCCCCCACATTGCCATCGTGGCGCCTGTCCACCCCACACACATGTGGATCATCCTCACGTAGCTTGTTGAGTCCATCCATCTTTCCACAACTTCACTCTGGGATCCCTGTCTCTCAGATACCTTGTTATAAAGTGAGGAGAAGGGAATTATAATATATTACAATATATTAGGAAATAAAACGACTGAGCACGCTTTATTCCTTTCCAAATAGAATTACCTTTATACTGTCCTTACTGCTAGTCATACAAATGGCCGCTCGGTGCATGGAGAATGCATCATTCTTTTAGCTGGGTGACTGGAGGAGGTAACCAAGGACCACAGGAGTCTATATCACGCCTGGTTCTGCTTCGCAGGGTCGAATCTCTTTTCTGTCTTTACTGCGATTTTTAAAACATTGGGAAGGACATGTCTCATCAGTGGGGAACCCTCCCAGCAGTTTCGCCAATTTAATCTACCAGACCGTTTTCTTAGATCTCTAATACTGTATTGAACGATTATCTATATATATAATTGCCTTATTCTGTCTGAAGCTCACGGATAGAATGCGCGCCCATTGGCTGCCGGCGAACACGTGTCCTCCCTGCCCCCCTCTAGACAACCCTGTTATCAGCTGTGTGATACATACACCTGTCTATAGCGGCCATTCTAGACAACCCTGTTATCAGCAGTGTGTTACATCCACCTGTCTATACAGACCACCCTGTCTATAGCGACCACTGACCACCCTGCCTATAGCGACCACTCTAGACAACCCTGTTATCAGCTGTGTGATACATCCACCTGTCCTTGCAGACCACCCTGTATATAGCGGCCATTCTAGATAACCCTGTTATCAGCTGTGTGATACATACACCTGTCTATAGCGGCCACTCTAGACAACCCTGTTATCAGCTGTGTGATACATCCACCTGTCTATACAGTCCACCCTGTCTATAGCGGTCACTTTAGGCAACCCTGTTATCATCAGTGTGTTACATTCACCTGTCTATACAGACCACCCTGTCTATAGCGGTCACTTTAGGCAACCCTGTTATCAGCAGTGTGATACATACACCTGTCTATACAGACCACCCTGTCTATAGCGGCCACTCTAGACAACCCTGTTATCAGCTGTGTGATACATACACCTGTCTATACAGACCACCCTGTCTATAGCGACCACCCAAGACAACGTTTTTAAAATATATTCGCACTCGGGTAAAACCCGGGCGTTGCCCGGGCCATTCGTCTAGGTTTTATATATGCGACAATAAAGGATGGAGTCTTAGAGTAAATAGACAAACTATATGGAAATAAGAGATATAAGAAATCAAAGCATGTAAGTATGAATGTTTCTTCTACACATAAATCAAATTTCTACTGTCCTAACTGCGATTAACAACAAACAACAACAACAAAGCCTTTATTTAGGGCCTCTCGCCCTATACAGGATTCGCCAGTTCACAAGGGATGGGGAGAACACTGTGTGGCCTTTTTCCGGGATATAGTCTTGTGGAATCCAAATATCGCCATCGCTATATACCTATTCTTTGATATTTCATTAATTAGTGCCGGAAATGAAGGACAAAGTTGCCCCGTTTTATCATTTAGTTTTCGTCTTTCCTCAGACAGAGCAGCACAGTCAAATAAGTAGTGCAACATCTCCGTTGTTATTCCTGATCCAACTGCGATTGACAAATATTGGGAGGGCTTGGCTCATCAGTGGTGAACCCTCCCAGCTGTTTCGCCAATTTAATTCACAAAACTATTTTAGAGCTCTAATAATGTATTAGATGATACTATTTATAGATGGGACAATGAAATCTTAGTTATGGTATTCGGGCAAACTATAGACATACATTTTTATAGGACAGTAGATTACATATTCGGCAGGGTGTATTAAACTGGCGAAACCGCTGGTAGGGTTCATGCGCGCCATCTGTTATGAGAAATTCAAAATATTTTTGACGCAAAGGTTTCTTTTTAAAATAAACAAAATTCTACTACCCTTACTGTAATAATAAAATAATGGGAGGGCCTGGATAATCAGTGGTTAACCCTTCCAGCTGTTTAGCCAGTTTAATTATATATATTTCTACTGTACTCAAAGCTTATGTCCATAGTTAATTTTAAATACCTTTCCCAAGAAATCAGCTTCAGGGTCGGTAAAAAACAAAACATCCAAATGCAATATTATAGCGGTTTGGTAGATAAAACTGGCGAAATCGCTGGGAGGGTTTACCACTGATGATCCAGGCCCTCCTATTATTTTATCCTTTCAGTAAGGGAAGTAGAAAATTGTTATTTCAAAAATAAATATAAGCGTCAAAAATGGTTTCAATTTCCTATAAGCCTTATTAAAGGCTTACCTATATATATGAAAAGTATGAAATACAAAAATAAATGGTCATGTGTTATAAATAAAAACGTTTTTCCTGAGCGCTTACGTGAGCAGAGCGCCACCTAGCGGAACAAAAATCAACTAAACGTTGATTTAGGTTTGTTCAATAAGATACAGTAGAACCTCCCTGTAAAGGACACATAATTGTAGAGCCAAAGTGTCCTTTAGGGAGAGGTGTTCTCTTACTGGAGAGTTGTTAAATAGTTGGAATGATGATTTTGCAAAAAAAAAAAAAAAACTGTCCTTCAAAGAGAGGTGTCCTCTCGTGGAGGTTCTACTGTATTTACCTTTTATAAACCAGGTTCTCATAATGTTTTTTCTCAACACAGTTTGAAATGATTTCAATTTAAAAAAAAAAAACGCACTGATTAGTCTCACAAACCGAGAAAATATTATTCTAAGATTCCACCCTTCAGTGTAGCATATAAAAGCAGAATGATCCAATACAGTATTAAAGCTCTAAGAAGCGGTCTGATAGTTTAAATTAGCGAAACCGCTGAAAGGTTGGTTTACCACTGTTGATCCAAGGATTCCAAAATATTATTTCATCGCAGTAAGGATAGTAGAAGTTTGATTTATATATAAAAGAAAGATTCGTGTCTAATGGTTTCATTCCTGAATTATTATTATCCCAAGTA
>CP092873.1:73310543-73338020 GCA_030710605.1 Cordylochernes scorpioides
ATAGTTCTTTTGCAATAACGCGATAATTTGCTTTTCGGTCCTTGATATAGGGATAGTCGATGTTGGGCAGCTTTCGTCAAATTGATTCTGTTTTCAATGTGTTTTTTGAAGGTTAGGTGCTCGTCTAGGGTCATTCCTAGGTATAAGATATTCTCTTTCTATTTAATATTTTTTCGAAGACGAAGAGTTTGTCCAAAGGTTTCTTAATTTTGTCTTTTTTTCTGGAGAAAATTATTGCTTCATTTTTTGGGGGTTCATTGTGACTCGCCATTCTTTACACCAGAGCGTGGAAAAGATGCAGGCCTCTTGAAGTTTCATGTGGAGTCTGTCGAAGTCGTATGTCGAGGCCAAAATGGCGGTATCATCGGCAAATAGGTGTAAGGAGGTGTCTTCAATACAGGGGAAGTCATCTATATATATGTCGAATAAGGTTGATCCAGTGACCGATCCTTGAGGGACCCCAGCAAGGATAATCCTATCTGTTGACAGTTCGTCTTTGACTCGTACCTTGAATTCTCTATTATTTTAAAAAGTTTTGTATTATTTTTATGATGTCTCCAGGAAGGTTCCTTTTGCTAATTCTTTAGAGAAGGGCCTCATACCAGACTTTGTCGAACGCTTTGGCGATATCGAAGAACGCGGCTCCTGTTATTTGGCCTAGGTCCATGGCTTTTCTTATTATTTCAGTGACAACAACTAGCTGGTGCAATGTTGAGTGCTTGGCTTGGTAGCCAAAATGTTGACCTAAGTGGATTATTTTCTTCGAGGGATTTTCTAAGTCTTCTTAAAACAATTCTTTCGAATAGTTTTGAGATGGCAGGTAGCAGTGAGATGGGACTGTAGCTTGTTGGTTCATGAATGGATTTCCCTTTTTTTTTTAGTATGGGCCAGATAATGGACGTTTTCCATCTGTCAGGGAAGTGGGCAAGCTGCAGTGTTGCGTTAAAAATTTTGGTTATTGATGCTTGTATGTGATTAGGGAGCTGTTTGAGAGCTTCATTAGGCAATTCGTCGATTCCGGGAGCTTTTTTATTTGGTAGATATTCAATAATCGCTTTTATTTACCAATGTTTGTTGGTTCTAGTCCTGTTTCTTTGTTTTTTTTTCATATATGAATTCACACATTTGATGTATTTACGAGTAGGTTTGGAGTGGGATGTATAGGGATTGGGGGTAAACTGTTTTTCATAATTGTTGGCAAATGATTCAGCTGCTTCTTCTGTGGTTAGTGTCTGCCCATTGTTTGTCGTTAATGTTATTTCTTGTTTTTCAGAGTTGGATAATCGTTTGATAGATTTTCACATATAGTTTGGTCCAAGACTTTCATGTTTTCACTAAAGTAGTCCCAGCTAGTGTTGTCGTGCTCTCTGGTAAGTTTCTGGGATTCTCTCCGGGCCGTCATGTAGGTTGATTTATCTCGGGGATCGCAGGATCTTTTCATCTTTTTCTTAGTCTGTTGGTGGATCGTTTATTTTCTTTAATGTGATGTGGATATCTTCGTTCTAACATCGGGTCCTCATTTTTGTTGATTCTATCAATTTTTGCACCATTTGTTCTTCAATGTATGTAATGGCCTCGTCTAGGTTCAGCGGTTTCCATTTTGTACTTAAAAAGGGCCAAATCTGTATTTTTTTAAACACACAAAACGCGATATCCCGGCTAGGGATAATTGCGTCGATTTACTTTTTTTTAAAACAGAAGCAGTTATAAACATATTATACAATAACAAGTAATTAAAGTAAAAAAGAGAAACAATAATATATATTAGGAACCTGAACCTTTCGGGTTTGAAAGATAATCATAAATATATTTATAAAGATAGTTAAATCTATGATATCTGCTATTTACAAATTGATATAGATCTACAACATTGTTTATTGTCTGTTGTCTAGCGTTGAAGAAGAGTGGGCATTCCAGCAGTAGGTGTCTCGAGTCCTGGAATTTGTTACCACAATGACAGCTAGAGTCTTCAACTGCTCCAATTTTTGATAAAAATCCCTTAAAATTCCCATGGTTCATTGTAAACTGGGTATTATAAAAATTCGAACAGGAATATGTTGGAATTCCAAACGGGAAAGAGCTTTGGAATGTTTCATTCGTTTTAAGATTAATAATTCATCCATTTTTGCACTTAAAAATGAACCAATTATACTCGGAGAATGTGGTCTAAAAGCATTTTAATCCTCTATCGAAAGATGAGCCAAATCATATTTAATTATTTTAGATTCAATATAATTTGTGAGAAGGGGGATGTTCGCAAGACTATGGACACAGTTGGAAGATGTAGTCTTGTAGGCTCCAACCGCCCAAAGAAGAATTTGATATTGAATAGAGTTTAGTTTTTCTTTGCAACGACTATTTATAAATTTGTACGATATTTCTGAACAATGCGTAAGAACTGGCTTGATAATTGTTTTATACAAAATTATTATTTTTTTAGTATTTATTCCCCACATCTTTCCACAAAATTAAAACATAAAATGTTCCATTCTTGCGATTCTGCACAAAATGTCGTTGATATGTGGGGTAAAATTGATCTTCTTTTTTATTCTATGATTTGAGAATTTTATGCCTAATATCTTAACTTGATCTACTGGGTTTGAAATAATATTCGGTATTTCAATTAGAACTTTAGGTTTATTATGTAAGTAATGTAAATTATTTTTCTCTGGGCTTATTGATAATTTATTCCTATTACAACATTGAATCACATAGCATAGAATATATTCGCTTAATATTTTGAGATCCTCGACAGACTTGCTCCAACAAATGATAGAAACTTCGTCTGCGTAGCAAGTTATTTCTGCATTTGGATGTTTGAAACTCTTCAGCAAGTCGTTTAACAAAATATTCCTTAATATTGGGGATAAAGGACCGCCTTGAGGGCATCCCTTTGTCAAATATTTTGTAACATTTGTGTCTTCATATGAGAAATTTGCCCTTCTTCCACTGCTTAAATAAGATTGCATATTTTTATTAATTTGAAGGAAATGTTATTTAAATCGAGTTTTCTAATAATTGCTGGCCACCATGCGTTGTCGAATGCGCCTGCTATTTCCACTGTAATCAAAGAAGTCAGTTCTCCTTGCCTGTGTTTCAGTATGGTTTCCATTATATCTTCCATTGCACTGTTCGTTGATTTATGTTTAGTAAATCCGTGTTGCCTTGCACTCATTAGATTGTTCTCGTCATAATATTTATTGAATTTGTTTTTAATTATGTTTTCAAAAATTTTTGAAATGTTTGACGTCAATGATATTGGTCTATAGCTTTTGCTTGTTTTATAGTTTTTTTAAATCAGATTTTGGAATGATCTTTACAGTAGAGTCTTTCCATATCTCTCTATATATAAAAGTCAATGTCTGTCTGTCTGTTTCGCGATAAACTCAAAAACTACTGAACCAATTGGTACCAAATTTTGCATGTCGCTTTTTATAAACCTGAGGAAAACTTTCGGCTACATTTTGATTAGTATTTTTGGCTATTTCTTTTTCATTTGAAGAACTTTTTTTACGCGGAGTAATCCGGAATGGAATGAATACCCAAATATGGCCATTTTTTATAAGCATCGGTGGTTCAGTGGTAGAATGCTCGCCTGCCACGCGGGCGGCCCGGGTTCGATTCCCGGCCGATGCATTTTTTTTTTTTTACAATTTTTAAAACTCATTTATATTATATATAATATATGAAAAAAACAATAGAAAAAAAGATAAGTGGGTCAGGTGCAGTGTTGGGCAAATATTAATTAAAATGATTTATTAAAGATTAACAATTGATTAATTGTTAATTGTAATTTTCACAATTAACAATTAATCAATTGTTAATTGTATTTTTACAATTAACAATTAATTAATTGTTAATTGTATTCATACAATTAACAATTAATTAATTGTTAATTGCACTTTTCTAATTAACAATTAATTAATTGTTAATTGCACTTCAATTTAATTGAAAAATAATTTTTTAATGCCCAACACTGCATTTCAGTACCACTCTCTTCTCGAACATGCTGTCCGACAATTTGTGACTCTTTGGCAGATTTGTCATTGTCGCAAAAGAAAAAAGGCGTTCAACTGCAGCTGAGGATGGTAAAGGTGTGTTGTATTTAATAAAAACACTTTTTATCTCAGGTAGTGTTGGGCAAATATTAATTAAAATGATTTATTAAAGATTAACAATTGATTAATTGTTAATTGTAATTTTCACAATTAACAATTAATCAATTGTTAATTGTATTTTTACAATTAACAATTAATTAATTGTTAATTGTATTCATACAATTAACAATTAATTAATTGTTAATTGCACTTTTCTAATTAACAATTAATTAATTGTTAATTGCACTTCAATTTAATTGAAAAATAATTTTTTAATGCCCAACACTGGTCAGGTGTTGATATTAAAAATTAATAAGGCATCTCCTGACCACGAGCACATGTGCTTTTTAGATGGCAGAGCGCCATCTAGTGGAGCAAAAATAAACTAAACGTTTATTTAGCTTGATCCGTGATATTTGGCCAACCCAATTTCTTGATAAATCAAGAAAAGCCATCCACGAACGCGTTTCGCGCTGTTGGCGCTCGTCAGCGTGGAGAAGGCTGTAACCACTGCGACCAAAAATATTTTTTGGTCCCAATGGCTCCCCGAAAAATCAAGAAATGGGTATTTAAGGCCAAATTTGCATAAAGACGCTTAACACATGAAAAAACAATAGAAAAAAAGATAAGTGGGTCAGGTGTTGATATTAAAAATAAATAAAGCATTTCCTGACCACGAGCACATGTGCTTTTTAGATGGCAGAGCGCCATTTTCCGGGAAGCCATTGGGACCAAAAAATATTTTTGGTCGCAGTGGTTACAGCCTTCTCCAAGCTGACGAGCGCCAACAGCGCGAAACGCGTTCGTGGATGGCTTTTCTTGATTTATCAAGAAATTGGGTTGGCCAAATATCACGGAGCAAGCTAAATAAACGTTTAGTTTATTTTTGCTCCACTAGATGGCGCTCTGCCATCTAATAAGCACATGTGCTCGTGGTCAGGAGATGCCTTATTTATTTTTATTATATATAATATAAATATATATTATTATATCAACTATATTAATTAAATCAAATACCTAAACATTAATATATTACAATTTTTGCAATCACACACACTTTTTTCCTGTAGTTTATGTGTTACTTCTGTATTGCTATTCTATGGCACTTCTAATATTTATTATTGATGTACTTTCAGTATGAAGGAAATTGCAATCGGTGGAATTCTCGGGCGAAGCCGGGTCATACGTCTAGTATCCGGAAAATAACCTAATTCGATACATTTGTTGAATATTTGTTATAAAATCGGGATTAAAAGTTTACCTGCATTTTTGATCATATTATCTATATATATAAAAATGAATGTCTGTCTGTCTGTGTGTGTGTGTGTGTACTCTATAGATTCAAAAACCATACATCCAATCGCCGTGAAATTTTGGGATATTATTAGGTATATCCCCAGAAAGGTTTTCGAAAAATATTTTCTTGAATATCTTGAATATCCTTAGAGTTATTTGCATATTTGCATATTTAACTCGCAAGCAGCGCCACCATTGAGACGGAGATAGGCTTAGGTTTGCTGCTCCACCCCTGATGACCTTGGGTCATCGTGTGAGTCACAGCATGATGCTACAAAAACACTCTCTCTGGGGATTTTACGGCGTCAACAACCTGTAAGATTGCCTCTCTCATATATTATACTTTTAACATCTGCTTAATTAAAGCATTTTTCATTTGAAAGAGACTGCTCTGTTAACCCCCTTTAGACAACATTAAATGATATCCCGTGTCGTTGTTTTTTTTTTTTATGATTTGAGAGCCACCCCTCGCTTGAAGCAAATCCTTTAATCCCAAGAGACTGAGCGAAAGACTTGAACATGAAACCGCCGACGGAACGTTTTGTCCTCTACACTGACGAATCCACTTAACCAAACTCTGATCTCCGCCCCTAGAGCGTGGGAATTTTGAGCACAAGTCAAAGTTAGTTTTATCATTTATCGACACGGCAATTTATTTGAGACAAGAATAATGATGCAATTCCAAGGCTAAGATAATATTCCTTTAACTTCCAATTACCGAGGGAACCAATTAATATTGATTTTGTTCAACTCATCGAGTATTTTTCAAGGGACCGGGGAAAAATGTTCACTAGATAAAACGATGATTTTGTAATGTATAAAATTAGGAGAGACAAAATTCAAGATGACACCGCACACAGGGACCGGGAAAAAATGTTCACTTTATCGAGCGATTCAAATTTACGAGTTTTAAATTATCAAAATATATCTTTTTTTATATATAAGTTTATGGTTAATTGTTTTAACAAATGTTCGTTAGACAAACCTTTATTCTGGTAAAACCCGGGCGAAGCCGGGTACATCTGCTAGTTACTGATAAAATCTGGACCTGGTGCTTTCTTGATATTTATTTTTGAAATAATATTTTCAACATCTTTTATTTCTATAAAAATGTTATTCTTGTTTTATATACAGGTTTATAGTTTCTTATAATAACATGTTCCTCTTTATCTGAATGTACATCATCATCTGGAAATGATTCATTCAAGAGACTTCATTTTTTCTTTCTTTAAAGTATCCGGTATATTATCGATCATTGGAAGTCCTATTGTTGTTGGGTCATCTCAGAGATTTAAAAATTTTATAGGAGTTTCCAAATGGGTTGTTTGATTCATATTCTTCAATGAATATTCTCCAACTTTTTTCTTCGTTAATGTACTTGTTTCTTGCAAATTTAAAAGTTATTTTATTGATAACTCTCAGCCGATAGTATAAGTTTCTAATATAACGAAAATCATTTTTTATTTTTTCAAGATTCCCATTCCACCACTTAATATTAGATACTAGCGGATGTACCCGGCTTCGCCCGGGTTTTACCCGAGTAAAGGTTTGTCTAACGAACATTTGTTAAAACAATTAACCATAAACTTATATAAAAAAAATATATTTTGATAATTTAAAACTCGTAAATTTGAATCGCTCGATGAAGTGAACATTTTTTCCCGGTCCCTGTGTGCCGTGTCATCTTGAATTTTGTCTTTCCTAATTTTATACATTACAAAATCATCGTTTTATCTAGTGAACATTTTTCCCCGGTCCCTTGAAAAATACTCGATGAGTTGAACAAAATCAATATTAATTGGTTCCCTCGGTAATTGGAAGTTAAAGGAATAGTATCTTTGCCTTGGAATTGTATCATTATTCTTGTCTCAAATAAATTGCCGTGTCATCCTGAATGTTGTCTTTCCTAATTTTCTACATTACAAAATCATCGTTTTATCTAGTGAACATTTTTTCCCGGTCCCTGTGTGCCGTGTCATCCTGAATTTTGTCTTTCCTAATTTTATACATTACAAAATCATCGTTTTATCTAGTGAACATTTTTCCCCGGTCCCTTGAAAAATACTCGATGAGTTGAACAAAATCAATATTAATTGGTTCCCTCGGTAATTGGAAGTTAAAGGAATAGTATCTTTGCCTTGGAATTGTATCATTATTCTTGTCTCAAATAAATTGCCGTGTCATCCTGAATGTTGTCTTTCCTAATTTTCTACATTACAAAATCATCGTTTTATCTAGTGAACATTTTTCCCCGGTCCCTTGAAAAATACTCGATGAGTTGAACAAAACCAATATTAATTGGTTCCCTCGGTAATTGGAAGTTAAAGGAATATTATCTTAGCCTTGGAATTGTATCATTATTCTTGTCTCAAATAAATTGCCGTGTCGATAAATGATAAAACTAACTTTGACTTGTGCGCAAAATTCCCACGCTCTACGGGCGGAGATCAGAGTTTGGTTAAGTGGATTCGTCAGTGTAGAGGACAAAACGTTCCATCGGCGGTTTCATGTTCAAGTCTTTCGCGCAGTCTCTTGGGATTAAAGGATTTGCTTCAAGCGAGGGGTGGCTCTCAAATCATAAAAAAAAAACAACGACACGGGATATCATTTAATGTTGTCTAAAGGGGGTTAACAGAGCAGTCTCTTTCAAATGAAAAATGCTTTAATTAAGCAGATGTTAAAAGTATAATATATGAGAGAGGCAATCTTACAGGTTGTTGACGCCGTAAAATCCCCAGAGAGAGTGTTTTTGTAGCATCATGCTGTGACTCACACGATGACCCAAGGTCATCAGGGGTGGAGCAGCAAACCTAAGCCTATCTCCGTCTCAATGGTGGCGCTGCTTGCGAGTTAAATATGCAAATATGCAAATAACTCTAAGAATATTCAAGAAATTCAAGAAAATATTTTTCGAAAACCTTTCTGGGGATATACGTAATAATATCCCAAAATTTCACGGCGATTGGATGTATGGTTTTTGAATCAATAGAGTACACACACACACAGACAGACAGACATTCATTTATATATATATATATATAGATATGCTTGAAAGAGTTTGATTTGTTTTCCAGAGACGAGTAAGCTGCCTCACTAATTATGTCCGTAAGTTTCATCACGATCCTGTCAACATCCGTAGTATTAGATGCCTGATTCATTTCATTCGACAAGTTATGTACATTTTGAAATGATATCTCTTCAGTAAATTTTTACCAGTTGGAATCTTTTTCAATGAATTTCCATGTTGACCTTTGTCCAATTATCTGCGCCTTAAAATTATTACGAATGTCGAAGGTTATTGCTACATGATCGGAAATACTTGTGAAAGTTGATGTGCTCTAATTCTGAATCAGCTTTATAGATTTTTTGTTTGATATTGTTAAATCTATTATACTGGCATTTCGACATGTAGGCCTTATGAGGTTATGGATAAACAAGTTGTATTCATTCACGATAGAGTGGAATTTGTAACCATTAGAGTTGATTATCCGGTCGTACCATACAGGATGTCGAGAGTTAAAATCACCACAGAAGAATATTGGCTGTAGCCCGAAAGTCCCCAAAAGTTCTTTAATGAAAATTTGGTGAGTATTACCGAGATTGTTAGGGTGAATGTAGAAGTTTGAAATAACAATATTTGAATTCTCTGAATATATAGAAATATTGTACAAAAAGAATTAGTGAATCTATCAATTGTCGTATATTTAATGCTACTGTTAAGAATTATCGTTGCTGTCTAGACTGTTTTATCAGTTTTAGAGTAAACAATCTGTGAGTCATTATTGAATATCACATCATTCCCTAATATATAAGGCTCTTGAATAAATAATAGGTCAGGAGGGTTGTGTGGACAGAACAGAGGCTCGAAGTTCATCTAATGCTATGACACATTTCCTTATATTTTGTTGAATACATTTTATTCCTTATTTAGTTGCCTTCATTGGTTTCTTTCTCCCTTCTTCATCCCGTTTCCTCCTTTTTCATTTATGATGGAGTATCTATTCATTTAGATTCGTTTATATAGAATTATTTTTGCCGAATTTATCTTGTTTCCTTTGGCTGTTAGAATTGGAATGCTCGTCTCCGCCAAAAATAATAATTGTTTACTGTATAAGTCTCCTGAATAAATAATATGTCTGGTGGGTCGTTGGCTATCTGAGCCAGGAGCTCATTTGTTGCGTTTATGTTTTTTTCTTAGATTTTGTTTCACACACTTAAATAACGGAACTTGCATTTGATCCTGTTTGACTTGAAATTGTTAGATACTTGATTGTTCAGTTGGGAAATAACTTGTTCTTTCGATTATTCTGTCAATGTATGTTTTATACATAGGACATTCCTCTGAATTTGCTCTGTGTGATGAGAGCCTGTTTCTATACTTAGGATGTTGGGAACAGTTGAAACATTTGGGAATTCCTGAGAAATCATGAAATACACGGATTCCACATGTCCTGCATGTTGGGGTGTTAGGGCATTCTGCCGTTTTGTTGGTGGGGTTGAATTTCAGACATTTCTGCCATTGTTTCACCAATATCTTATCTACAACAACACAACGCTCACAATCAGTGTATATTTTATTGTTTAATTTCCTAATGGTTTGATAAACCTTAGGAGAAACTCGTTAAACTATATTGTGGGCATAGGTGTTAGATTTAGTGAAGAATAACACCTTAATTTCGATTTCCATGTCCCTTAGTTCGTCGTTCATCTGACAGATTGTTTCTTCGAAGGAATTCACCTCGGTGATTTTACTAACGTTTTTAATCATTATCGTAAGATCTCTTTTGGTCGGAACAAATGATTTGCATAGATTTGTTAGTTGGGTTGATTTGCATAATTCTTCTTTTATAAAATTAGATTCTTTCTCGACCGACGTTTTTATAATAATTGATTTTTTGGTATTCATAATTTTTTTGACTCTAACTTTCTTATTCTCCTCTCTTAACACTCTGATCCTTTCAACAATAGCGTGGTGTACATCTTGATTATTTCCTTCATCAAATGGCTGCGCTATTATTGAAAATTCTTGTCACTAATTTGTTTTTCTCTATAGTATCTCTCGATGTTTGTGTTTTCAAAACCTCTGAAAAAGAGAGTCTCAATGTCTTGAGTTCTCCCTTGAATTTGTCCAGTTTCTGATCAAGGACGTCAGACACTGGAACAGAAAGTTGATCCACGAAGTCCCGATTATTAATATCCTTTAAGGCCGTAATACTATCTTTTGTCTGCCTTACCATTGTGGACAAAAAGGAAAGATCATTTTTTGAAATTTTTATTTTTGGTTCTGTTTGACTTTATTGTCAAAATACTCATAAATTTCATCTAATTTTACGGTCAGTGCTCTTATCAGCAAATCCATTTTTTTTTAAATCTTATGCAAATTTATTTTTTCCTTTATCTATTTAATTGAAGAAAATATCTATATTAAATTAAAAAGCACCTTTTAATCGACTATACTTAATGTTATAATTCAATATAATGTTTTATATTATCATAAAACTATCTAAATTAATTATTTACCCAATTCGAGGAGCGATGCGACGCACGTCCACCCGATTTGGCCACCTAGCGGTGCCACTAGATGTAATTTTGATTTTTGTGTTTGAGTAGGATATTTTAAAATCCTGTAGCACAAGTAGTGCACTGGGATATGATCAGAGGTTAGTTCGTGCAGGACTTTAGAGTATGCGCGCTTTGGGAGATGTTTTTGTGCACGGCGATATCAATGATATCTGGAGGTGAGTCATGTGTGGGTTATTCAGGGTAGCTCACCTCTAGGTCCATAACGTCGATTGCATTTTGGGGCCTTCTCCCGCTTGGGTTAGTGGTGGTGGAACCCCAGGCAGGATGTTTGTAATTTAGGTCCCCTGCTATGATGGTCGGTGTGTCCGTTGAAAAATATTATAGATATCGGTTTGATCTAGATAGGTGTTTGGTGGTTTGTAGCACGAATACAGGTTCATATTTGACCCGTTTCTGTTTTTGATAGAAATTCCTGTTGTTTCCAGGCTTGAGGTGGTGGCATGAATAAATGCATGGCTGTACTTTTTGTGGATGAATATGGTAGTTCCACCACCTTGACCGGTTAGTCTGTCGTTGCGGAGGGTGATGAAGTTTTGAATCCTCATTTTATGGCACGGCTTAAGCCAGGTTTCTGACACTAGTGCAATGTCGATATCGTGATCATTCAGGAATTCTGAGAATTGTTGTTTTTTGTTTCGGAGACTACACGCGTTCCAGTGAACGATTCGAAGGCTATTTTTATACATATTTTTGTAATTCATTTACATCTAATGGTCAACGTTTTTCATGATGTTGGCTATTATTGTGCGATCACTAAGAGCCTTTTTGATATCGCTCTCTAGTTGGTTGACCTTAGTGGCTGAAGGAGGATTGGGACGTTCTTTATTTACATATGGATTTTTGTTCTTGTTTTGAATGGGTTGGGGAATTTCAGAAGGGTTTGGACCTGTAGGGTTGGATTTTTCTTTTTCTGTATTGGGGTTTGGTTTCTTCTTATTTTGGGTTTGGGGCACTCTATTTATCTCTCTGTATAGTGGGCAACCACGCCAACTTGCTGTATGCTGACACTGGCAGTTTGCACATTTAGGTGGGACTTCTTTTTCATTGGTGCATTCGGATGTGAAATGATTTTCTCCACATTTTACACATTTCGGAGTTTCCCTGCATTCAAACTGAGAGTGTCCAAAGTTTTGGCACCTATGGCATTGTCCGGGACCTTTAGGAGCCCTTTAAGCCTCGACTTTGCACTTCATGTCGCATAGATCTGTGATATTGTAGATTTCTTTATTCCTTGCAGTCTTAGGAAGGTTTACCTGGATTAGAGGGAGCTCCTCCTTTGTTCTTGATTTTCGTAGTCTTGCAAGTTTGGGCCTCTCGAATCTCTTGTTTTCCAGATCCTTTTTTATTTCGGGGATGGTGATGCAGCGGTCGAGACCTCTAACGACCACTTTAAGGCTCTTTCCGTCGTCTAAGATCTTGAAGTGGAAGGTGTAGTGGCGATCTTCCAACCACTTGGTAGCTATCCGGTAGTCTGATATTGTGTGAGTCTGAACGTTGATGTGTCGCCCTGATATGTAAAATTCTGACTTTTTTTTGTACAATTGACAAGACCATCTCTAAGGCCTGACCATTCCTTTACTCCGCTTATTTTAATTGGTGGTTTTCTGATCTTGGGGTTAGGGGTGGGGTTGTTAGGTTTGTTATTCGATGTTTCGTAAGGTTTCTTTGATGGGTTCGAGTTTTTATGGTGTGGTTCATGATTTGGCATTTTGTTTGGTGTCACTTCGATTTCCATTTCGACTGTTTCTGCTTCACGAAGTTTTTCAGGCTGTTTCTTTTGTAATTTTGGTTCAGGATTACCTTGTAACCCTTGGTTGGAACACCAGGTTGTTATTTGCGTTGTTGTTTCTTTTGCGGCTACTGGTGATTTTTCTCTTGGGCGCTTCGCGGAAGCTATTGTAGTATCGTGTTCTAGGTAGTTTGAGCGCAGTTCGCGCAGTTCCCTTTCGTAAAAGTATATAAAATTTATTAGCTCGGCAAAGGTGGTCTCGACCGCGCCGCAGTATTTTTTCAAAGCTTGAGAGTCATATTCATTTTTTTTTTAATTCTGGGCATTCTGGCAGTTTCCAAATTGAATATTTGCGGGTACCTACCGGGTATTTGGGGTTGGTAAAATTAGTGTTGGGGAACTTTGGTGCAGGGAGGTCTTCCATGGTTCGGGTTTTTCGCGCGTGACTCATCAATTCTGGATTTATCCCTTGGGACGTTTCCAAGTTCCAATTAACTTTATTAGGTGCCGCTCAAAAAGAGCAACCTAGATCATCATATTTACAATATACTGAGGGGGTTATTATGTACAGGGGTTCATTTACAATTATAATTTATGATGATTTCGTTGGGTCCGGATTCTCAGGTCCTTGGGGATATTGTTTTTGAAAAGGTTTTTTCTGGCTTGTTTGATATTCAAGGTGGGTTTGTTTTTCCTTTTTTTTCCCACTTTTCGTCATTCTGGCTTAATTGATGGAGAATTTGTCTAGGTTTTAAATTTCCTTTTTTCCTTTTTCGGCATTTGTAGTTTGTTGCTTCCTTAAAGGTGGGGTTTTCTATTTTTTCGGATTTTTCATAGAATTTGAATGATTGTCTAATAATGTAGTCATTGATGTTTTCGATATTTAGATCGTTCCTGAGGATTGTGTTTCGAACGAACCAGGGTGGAGACATAATTTTTCTGATCATTTTATTTTCGAAGACTTCTAGCTTTTTAAGGATGGTCTTATGTGCTGTCATAAAAATGGGGTGGCCATATATGAGTGTTGGTCTTATTATTGATGTGTAAATGGTTCTTTTGCAATGAAGGGATAATTTTCTTTTCGGTCCTAGAAGTAGGGATAGTCGGTGTTGGGCTGCTTTCGCCAAATTAATTCTGTTTTCAATGTGTTTTTTGAAGGTTAGGTGCTCGTCTAGGGTCATCCCTAGGTATCGGATGTTCTCTTTCCATTTAATATTGTCTTCGAAGACAAAAAGTTCGTCTAAAGGTTTCTTAATTTTGTCTTTTTTTCTGGAGAAAATGATTGCTTCACTTTTTTTGGGGGTTCATTGTGACTCGCCATTCTTTACACCAGAGCGTGGAAAAGATGCAGGCCTCTTGAAGTTTCATGTGGAGTCTGTCGAAGTCGTATGTCGAGGCCAAAATGGCGGTATCATCGGCAAATAGGTGTAAGGAGGTGTCTTCAATACAGGGGAAGTCATCTATATATATGTCGAATAAGGTTGATCCAGTGACCGATCCTTGAGGGACCCCAGCAAGGATGTTCCTAGCTGTTGAAAGTTCATCTTTGACTCGTACCTTGAATGTTCTATTTGTTAGGAAGTTTTGGGTTATTTTTATGATGTCTCCAAGAAGGTGCTTTTTGCACATTTTGTAGAGAAGGGCTTCGTGCCAGACTTTATCGAATGCTTTGGCAATATCGAAGAATACGGCTCCTGTTATTTGGCCTAGGTCCATTGCTTTTCTTATTTTTTCAGTGACAACAACTAGCTGGTGCAATGTTGAGTGCTTGGCTTGGTAGCCAAATTGTTCAGGTCTGAGTGGATTATTTTCTTCTAGGGATTTTCTGAGTCTTCTTAAAACAATTCTTTCGAATAGTTTTGAGATGGCAGGTAACAGCGAAATGGGCCTGTAGCTTGTTGGTTCATGCATGGATTTTCCTTTTTTAAGTATGGGACAGATAATGGACGTTTTCCATCTGTCAGGGAAGTGGGCAAGCTGCAGTGAGGCGTTAAAGATTTCGGCTATTGATGCTAGTATATGATTAGGGAGCAGTTTGAGAGCTTCATTATGCAATTCGTCGATTCCGGGGAGCTTTTTTATTTGGTAGATATTCAATAATCGCTTTTATTTCACCAATGTTTGTTGGTTCTAGTCCTGTTTCTTTATTTTTTTTCATGTATGAGTTCACACGTTTTATGTATGTACGAGTAGGTTTGGAGTGGGATCTATAGGGATTGGGGGTGAACTGTTTTTCATAGTTGTTGGCAAATGATTCAGCTGCTTCTTCTGTGGTTAGTGTCTGCTCATTGTTGTCTTCAGTGTTATTTCTTGTTTTTCAGAGTTGGATAATCGTTTGATGGCTTTCCATATGGTTTGGTCCGTGACTTTCAAGTTTTCGATAAAGTTGTCCCAGCTGGTGTTATCGTGCTCTCTTGTAAGTTTCTGTGATTCTCTCCGGGCCGTCATGTAGGCTGATTTATCTCGGTGGTCGCAGTTTTTTTCTTTTTTTTTTTCTTAGTCTGTTGGTGGATTGTATTTTTTCTTTAATGTGAGGTGGATATCTTCGTTCTAGTTCCGGGTCCTTATATTTTGTTGAATCTTTCAAATTTTGCACCAATTTTTCTTCAATGTGTGTAATAGCCTAGTCTATTTTTGAAGATGTGTCTAGGATCAGTTCAGGAGGTTCAGCGATTTCCATTTTGTACTTGAACTTGAATAGGGTCCAATCTGTAATTTTTATTTTTGTATTTGAGTAGGAGATTTTGAAATCCTGTAGCACAAGTAGTACTGGGAGATGATCAGAGGTTAGTTCATGCAGGACTTTAGAGTATGCGCTTTGGGAGATGTTTTTGTGCACGGCGATGTCAATGATGTCTGGAGGTGAGTCATGAGTAGGTTCGTCAGGGTAGCTCACATCTAGGTCCATAACGTTGATTGCGTTTTGGAGCCTTCTCCCGCTTGGGTTAGTGGTGGTGGAACCCCAGGCAGGATGTTTGCAGTTTAGGTCCCCTGCTATGATGGTCGGTGTGTCTGTTGAAAAAATGTTATAGATATCGGTTTGATCTAAATAGGTGTTTGGTGGTTTGTAGCATGAATACAGGTTCATATTTAACCCGTTTTTGTTTTTGATTGAGATTCCTGTGGTTTCCAGGCTTGAGGTGGTGGCATGAATAGGTGCATGGCTGTACTTCTTGTGGATGAATATGGCAGTTCCACCACCTTGTCCGGTTAGTCTGTCGTTGCGGAGGGTGATGAAGTTTTGAATCCTCATTTTATGGCACGGCTTAAGCCAGGTTTCTGACACTAGTGCGATGTCGATGTCGTGATCGTTCAGGAATTCTGAGAATTGTTGTTTTTTGTTTCGGAGACTACACGCGTTCCAGTGAACGATTCGAAGGCTATTTTTATACATATTTTTGTGATTCATTTACATCTAAAGGTGTCTACAACGTTCTTCATGATGTTGGTTATTATTGCGGGGTCACTGAGAGCCTTTTTGATAGCGCTCTCTAGTTGGTCGACCTTAGTGGCTGAAGGAGGATTGGGACGTTCTTTATTAACATGTGGAGTTTTGTTCTTGTTTTGAATGGGATGGGGAATTTCAGAAGGGTTTGGACCTATAGGGTTGGATTTTTTTTCTGTATTTGGGTTTGGTTTCTGATTATTTTGAGTTTGGGGCACTCTATTGCTGTATGCTGACCCTGGCAGTTTGCACATTTAGGTGGGACTTCTTTTTCTTTGGCGAATTCGGATGTGAAATGATTTTCTCCACATTTTACACATTTGGGAGTTTCCCTGCATTCAAACTGAGAGTGCCCAAAGTTTTGGCACCTATGGCATTGTCCGGGGCCTTTGGGAGCCCTGTAAGCCTCGACGTTGCACTTCATGTCGCTTAGATCTGTGATATTGTAGATTTCTTTATTCCTTGCAGTCTTAGGAAGGTTTACCTGGATTAGAGGGAGCTCCTCCTTTGTTCTCGATTTTCGTAGTCTTGCAAGTTTGGACATCTCGAATCCCTTATTTTCCAGATCCTCTTGTATTTCGGGGATGGTGATGCAGCGGTCGAGACCTCTTACGACCACTCTAAGGCACTTTTCGTCGTCTAGGATCTTGAAGTGGAAGGTGTAGTGGCGATCTTCCAGCCACTTGGTAGCTGTCCGGTAGTCTGATGTTGTGTGAGTCTGAACGTTGATGTATCGGCCTGATGTGTAAAATTCTGGCTTTTGTTTGGTACACTTGATAAGACCATCTCTAAGGCCTGACCATTCCTTTACTCCGCTTATTTTAATCGGTGGTATTCTGATCTTGGGGTTAGGGGTGGGATTGTTAGGTTTGTTATTCGATGTTTCGTTAGATTTCTTTGTTGAGTTAGAGTTTTTATGGTTTTGTTCATGATTTGGCATTTTGTTTGGTGCCACTTCGATTTCCATTTCGATTGTCTCTGCTTCATGAGGTTTTTCAGGCTGTTTATTTTGTAATTTTGGCTCAGGTTTACCTTGTGATCTTTGGTTGGAGCATCTGGTTGTTTTTTGCGTTGTTGTTTCTTTTGCGGCTACTGGTGATTTTTCTCTTGGGCGCTTCGCGGGAGCTTTTGTAGTATTGTGTTCTAGGTAGTTTGAGCGCAGTTCGCACAGTTCCCTTTCGTAAAAGTCAATAAAATTTATTAGCTCGGCAAAGGTGGTTTCGACCGCGCCGGAGTATTTCTTCAAAGCTTGAGAATCTTCTTCATTTTTTAATTCTGGGCATTCTGGCAGTTTCCAAATTGAATATTTACGGGTACCTACCGGGTATTTGGGGTTGGTAAAATTAGTGTTGGGGGCTTCTGGTGCAGGGAGATCTTCCATGGTTCGGGTTTTTCGCGTGGGACTTGAATTTCTTTCTCTTTCTTGGGTCGTTTCAGAAGAGTGAAATCCCTGGGCTCAATTTATAATTTAAACAAATAGTATTTGAAAATTAAAATAATAAAAATATCAAATATCGTCGTGAAAATTTACATTTTATTTTTATATTTTAAAATCACACAAAGTTTGGAGCGGGACGTTTCACATGAGGGATATCCACGGTGCCAATTGTAACGAATAGTATTTGAATAAAAACATTTAATCAGGTAAAACCCGGGCGTTGCACGGGTCATTCGGCTAGTTATATATATAAAAGCCAATGTATGTATGTTTTTTGGCTATACAAATCCTCAATATGGACCTAATCTGGCTGAAATTTTAACAGGGAGTAGAGAAAAATCTGGAAGAGATATTTGTCCAATTTTTGGCCAATAAAAATCGAAAATGACCAGGTTCTGGGCATAAATAGTTGTTTTTAGTCAGAAAATGATGATGTCACTATTTCTGTATCATGCTTGATTGTCATACACTGAATATTGGGGGAAAATTCCATAAAGCCAGTTCATTTTTATAAGGAGGAACAAAATTCTAACAGCAAAAATTCACTCGAGCAGACAACACGAAGCCAGATTATCTCTATATATATAAAAGTCAATTTCTGTCTGTCTGTCTGTTTCGCGATAAACTCAAAAACTACTGAACCAATTGGTACCAAATTTTGAATGTTGCTTTTTATAAACCTGAGGAAAATTTTCGGCTGCATTTTGATTAGTATTTTTGGCTATGTCTTTTTTTTTTTTTCATTTGAAGAACTATTTTTTACGCGGACTAATCCGAAATGGAATGAATACCTAAATTGGCCATTTTTATGAGCATCGGTGGTTCAGTGGTAGAATGCTCGCCTGCCACGCGGGCGGCCCGGGTTCAATTCCCGGCCGATGCATTTTTTTTTTTTACAATTTTTAAAACTCATTTATATTATATCTCTTCTCTATATATATAAAAATGAATGTTTGTATGGTTATTAAAAACAACAATAACCATTAAGAGGAGCCTCTTGTGTAAAATTCTTTAATACCGCGAGCTTTCGAACAACACGTTCTTCAACGGGCGTGGATTGTATGTTTGTCTGTCTGTATGTCCGGTATACAAATTCGCAGTAGTTCACTAATTCAAACCAAAATTTCCATACATAGGTAAAAAAATACGGGGAAGACGATTGGCTATTTTAAAAATATATATAAATCAATTATTAAAACTATATATTTTTAGTCAGAAAATAATGATGACGATATTGCTGTATCATGTTTGATTATCAGATACAAAATTATATCGGGAAAAATTCCAAAAAGCAGGGACCACGGGTGAAACCAGTTCATTATTTTGTACGCAGGAACAAAATTCTAACAGAAAAACATTTATTCGAGCAGAAAACAAAAGCCAGATCATCTTTCTATAAAAATATCGCTTCTCAGACACAAAGTTTGGAGCGGGACGACGTTTCACAAAAGTGACATCCACGGTGCCAATTTATAATTGTAACGAATAGTATTTGAATAAGGTACATTTAATAGGGTAAAACCCGGGCGTTGCCCGGGTCATTCGGCTAGTATAATATAAATATATATTATTATATCAACTATATTAATTAAATCAAACACCTAAACACTAATATAATACAATTTTTGCCATCACACACACTTTTTTCCTGTAGTTTATGGGTTACTTCTGTATTGCTATTCTATGGCACTTCTAATATTTATTATTGATATACTTTTAGTATGAAGGAAATTGCACCCAAGGGAATTCTCGGGCGAAGCCGGGTCATTCGCCTAGTTTCTCTATATAAATATCGCTTTTCAGTCTTTTGGCTGAGATCGTAGTGCCGTATATCTATATCTATTATTATTCAGGCTTCGCCTGAAAATTCCCCCGAGTGCAATTTCCTTTATACTGAAGGTAGATCAATAATAAATAGTAGAAGTGCCATTGAATAGCAATACAGAAGTAACACATAAACCACAGCAAAAAAAAAGTGTGTGTGATGACAAAAATAGTATTATTATAGTGTTTGGGCATTTATTTAATTTTATTTTGCAAACCATTTAGTCATTTCAAAATCAATATAATTTAAAAAGATGGCAGGTTTTCCACACAACCCCAGAGGTACCCGCCCCAGCGCATTAACCCTTGAAATTCCTTGAGTTGAATGAGTGACTGCAATGAATCTTGACTGTGATTCCCATCTTCTCAGTAGGAATGAGAAATAATAGGTTTATAAAAAATTAACCTGAAATACTGGCATGTAAATATTTTTCTGTAAAAAATAAAAGAGCACATGGAAATTAGGCAAACATATGTGTTTGCTAATGACTGCGACTGCATTTTGAACGAGTTTTTTTAAGAGATAAAAACAAAGGCCAGAACAAAATTTAATGAAAAATACGAAAGCCATTATTTACATACAGTAACCCTAATTTTATAAAGCTTTTTGAAAATTGCATTGTGTGGACTTATTGTAACTTAGTTAGTAATATAAATTTCTCTCTCAATACTCAATACTTTTGTAAAAAAAAGTAACACTTGTATAAAAAGATATTTCAAAAAAGTACGCAAGCAACTTGAAAAAAATTCAGAACGCTCAATGGTCACTTAATTGGCCTGGTGTTGTTACTTAGCCTCGTATTTACTCCTATACTCGTATTCACTCCCTTGGTTTAAAGCAATAACTGGCCATCTAAGGTATTCATTTTTTATGTATAGATGGCACTTTATTGCTTTATATTGATTTTAGTCTAACTGGCCTTGTCCTTATTATTTGCGGGAGAGCATTGCTCGATGCAAATATTTATATGTAATTCTACTGTCCTAAAAGTTTATATCCATAGTTTGCTTGAATACCATAACTATAATTCTACCCTTCAGTATAGCATATATAAGCAGAATCGTTCAATACAATTCCATAGCTCTAAGAAGCGGGCTGGTAGATTAAATTGACGACACCGCTGGGAGGGTACACACTGATGAGCCAAGTCCTCCAAATATTTTATCGTCGCAGTAAGGACCGTATAATTTGTTTTATTTGTCAAAGAAATATTCATTCCTTAATGTGTTCATTTCCTATATTAATACAAGGTGTGTCAAATAAATAATGAGACTGGTCAAAAATAAAGAAAAAATAGAATGATTAAAAATATTTTTATTAGTATTTTTCAAAATAGTCCTCTCCCACATCTATACATAATTTCCATATTTTCTCCCATGATTTAAAACATTTAGAAAAGGCATCTATCAGGATGTTCTTCAAGACCTTTATCGAATCCGCTATGATGGACTCTCTAGTGTCAAATCTCCTTCCTTTTAGAGCCATTTTGAGTTTTGGAAAGAAAAAATCATTTGGAGCTAGGTCTGGGTAAAAGGGAGGTTGTTGAAGTATTTGGATGCCGTGTTTAGCAAAATAAGTCAGTACAGATGTAGCGGTGTGTGGTGGTGCATTATCATGAAGGATAATCCAATTTTTGGAACTCCACATTTCACTTATTTTCAGACGAATTGATTCACGTACACGTCTCATAATGTTTAAATAAGACTCCTTGTTGATTGTTTGACCTTCCTCTAGATATTTATAATGCACAATTTCCTTTATGTCAAGGAACGTGACCAATAAGACTTTGTTTTTTGACTTGCAAAGTCGGGATTTCTTCGTTATTGGTTCAATTTTTTTCCTTTCCACTCCATGGATTGGCGTTTTATTTCCGGGTCATACCCGTAAACCCATGTCTCGTTTCCAGTTATTACTTTTTCCTTCTAATTAGGGTTTTCTTCCACCATTTCAAGCATTTTTTGGCAACTTCAACGCACGTCTCCTTTTGTTGGATTGTGAGCATTTTAGGGACAAATTTTGAAGGTGTCTTCTTTAACTGCAAGTCTTCTTTAATTATCGATCCAACTAATGATTTTGATATCCCTGTTTCTTCCTCAATGTCCCGTAACCCTATTCGTGGATTTTTTAAAATTAAATTTGAAATTTGGCTCACCTTTTCAGGGTTCCTGTGCAGAATTGGACGTCCAACACGCTTCTCATCTTTCACCGATTCCATTACATTTTTAAATCGTGAAAACCATCTAAATGTGGTGGCCTTATTTACATTTTCATTTTCAAATGCCAATTTCAACAAATCTAAAGTTTCTGAAGCCGATTTTCCAATTTTGTAGCAAAATTTAATACAAATTCGTTGTTCAAATTTTCTATCCATTACAAATTAGAAGTTGGTATGCAAAGCGTTCTTTTTACAAGCTCACAATTTATCGACTACGCGTGCAATCACGTGATGTGATATACCGCAGTGTAGCTGAAGCTTTCTACTTTTTTAATAGACTTTTAAAAAAAATTATCATTTCATTTTTTCTTTGTTTTTGACCGGTCTCAATATTTATTGGACACACGTTGTATATTTATTTATTCAATATCGGGATGATTCAAATAAAACGTTATTTATTTTAACTTGTTGATAAAAAATCGGCGCGAATCTCTCAGATGAAAAATCATATTCACATACCTATCTTTGAATTAGGATATTACAAATTTAATTTTGAATGATATCCATCAATAAAAGTTTTAAATTTATTGAGCAATATACGCTTCTCAATTATTCATCATCACAATAAATATACTTTTGCAGACCTCACTGTAATGAAAAATATTGTTAGAGAGGGCTTGGCTCATCAGTGGTGAAAAATCTTGGCGGCTTCGCTAAATTTATCTCCAGACCGCTCTACTATTGTATTGGATTGGTTTTCGTATATACCTTACATTCATTAAAGAAGGCAGTTTAGAGATAGGTACAAAAATTATGGAGATAAAGTTTGCAGAGTTAAAATTTTGATAATATATGATATTAGAAATATTCATACACTCAAGGACAAAACCTAATGAAGTTGTACCTTCTAGCATATATACCGGGATTCAGACAATAACTCTGAAAAATATTACAATCATCTTCATTGAATACACGCGAGTTAACTAAGTATGAACTAAATTGCCTCTGTCACCTTAAAAAAAAACCTGCGACCTGCGATATCAAAATATTAAACTTCCTTAAGTTTTGTCCATGAGAGTATATAAGTGAATAAATTGTAAATTTTTAACAACCAAATATATCCATAATTTCCATAAAACCAATGGAATTCGTTATTTCATGTATCAGTTAAATAGAAAGAGGTAAACCCTATTTTCACACAGATATACTAACACACAAATTTGTAATTTTTTTCATTATTAATATTTATCAATCAACCAGACGCGATATTTAAATATTTGTGCCTATTACATAGGAAACAAAAAACAACACACACAAACAAATTAAAAATTAAGATTAAATATTTATAAATTTACATGTATTAATCGAAAGAGTTCTTAAAATGTATATAGACAAAGTGGCTGATGTAAGAGAGTTAAATCATTTTAGATCAGGAAACAATCGATGTCTCACTTCTGTAAAGTTCGGACAGTCGTAGATAAGGTGAAGAGCAGTTTGTTCATTTTCTGAGATAGAATTATTTTTTGTAAGTATTTCTAGAATTTTTCTGTGTGATGTGACAAATTGAGTGACTATAAAATTTGGATGGAACTGTGTAGGAATTCCATGAAATATTTGCAATATCTAACAATTGGACATCGCTAGGAAAAAGAAGAATTACTCATCAAGGTAATCAAGTCAGATGAAGGAACGCTGCTGTTCTATGACAATCATCTTGATTAGATATCATCCATCAACTTGCATATTTAATATGTTGCCGGTCAATTTACAAAAGTCAGCAATAATCAGTGAATAAAATATTTGGTGAGTGAGCAATGTTGCCAAGGATATTTATTGGATGATGTCTTACGCCCGTATGATGAATTGGCTATAGTTATTTGTGAGGTTTGTTAGCTTGGAAAACAAAACGATACATTTACGTTTAACAATGAATGTCAACCCATTCGAATTTTCTGAAATTTGATGAGATCTCTATTCAAAGGTAATGTGAAAAATAATTAATTAAACCTTGAAAAGGTAGGGAATTTATTGATATACGCAGCTTTTTTTATCAATATTTGGTGTTTCTTCCTTAGGAATTTATGCACGTAGCTACACGGTCATATTGTCATACAGTTTTTAATGGGCTTCTTGTGGGATGCTAGACCAAGCAATTTCAAATTTTTTTGCAGAATCTGTTGAAGATTATTTAGATGTGAAGATTGCTAAATATTACTCCCAATGATGTCCCATACCTGCTCAATTGAGGAAAGATCTGGGGAACATGCAGGCCAAAGAAGGATGCCAACATTTTGGAAAAAGGCTCGTGAGATGTTGGCTGTATGTGGTCGGACATTAGCCTGTTGAAAAATGGAACTATTAGTCTGCTTAAGAAATGGTAACACAACAGGTTGCAACATATCTACCATGTATAGCTGAGCAGTCATTGTGATTGAAAAAATACTAAAGCGGTCCTACTTTCAAAGCTGATGCCTCCCCACACAATGAAGCCAGGGGTTCTTGCTTCATGGCTTTCCACAATACAGTCCTGATTGGATCTTTCTTGGAGTCTACGTCTAACATGGATCCTGCCGTCATTAACCCCCAAACTGAATCTGTATTCATTTAAAAATGAATTCTATTCTTGAAACCAGAAACTCTCTCTTCACACCAGCTGTGTCTGACAGAAGGTATACATCTTAATAAAGACCGGCGAATACAGATCTATGCTTCGATAAGACGGTTATTAATAATGTTCAGAGATGTTTTAGTTTATTCTGCACCTATAAATTTGCTTGAATTATTGGTAGATTTGTTGTCCTGTCTGCTACAACCATCTTTCAATTCCTTCTATCTTCTCTATGTTATTACTCTAGGACGAGCTGAGCCAGGTTTTGTTGAACTTTTCTCTTCCTCTAACCACTGACACCAAATCCTCACAACAGTACTTTGATTTCGGTCTACTTTAATAATAATTTCTCTAGAATAAATTTCACTTATTCCACAAATCTGGTGTTATGGTATTGTCATCTACCTGAGTCTGTTTTATTGTAAAGACAGTCAATAAATGGCACTTAGTTTCTGTGTCTATTGTGAACTTTTCTATTGTGATCTGAGTCCCTTGTATGAAATAGAATAACTTCTTCTTCACCCCAGAGTCTTATATTTAGGGGGTGGGACCGTGGTTCTAATCAAATGTTTCTCACTAAATATTGATGTATTGGACGGTGTTTGATCTATAGATCATCGCGTGTGACTATGTAATTGATTCTTCAAATTGAAGAAACTTCGGCCAGTAAATATTTTTTATTGTCTCGACGTTTCGACAGAAATCTCTTGTCTTCGCCAGAAGCAAACAAAAATAAAAACATTTGGCAAAGCGTTAAAAATTATTCTAAGGCTGCTATATTTATTGGCCTAAGTATCTTTAATTTGAAGAACTATGAATGCCGGCCATGCAGCCTCTATCCTTGCGATAAGTACTTGATGTTATAAATGCTGTTGATTCACCGAAACCTGAAACAGTTTCATTTGCCTTATTTCCAGAGAATCATGCTAAGAGCTGTATACGGGCCTTGTACTACAGTAGGAATGCCATACAGTTTATGTGCCTGGTAGTCCATAATCCAAGAATACCATAATCAGAACGGCTAACGGGCCTTGACTTACATGTAATATAAAAATGGTAGGGTTTAATACTGATGAGCCAAGTCCTCCCAATATATATTTTTAATCGCAGTAAGGACATTAGAAGTTTGTATTTACAAGGTGGGATCAATAAATAAGGTGAAATATAATTTATTTTAAAAAATAAGAACGATATTAAAAATTAGGACTTGATTTATTCAAAATAATCACCTTGGCTTTCTATACATCGTCTCCATCGTTCTGGCAACTTGTAAATACCCTCTTTATAGGCACTCTTAGGAAGCGCGTGAAAAAAATCTTGCACCACTTTCTGGACATCTTCATCCGAGTCAAATCGCTTTCCCTTTAACTCCTTCTTTAGTTATCCAAAAAGGAAATAGTCAGAGGGGGCTAGGTCTGGACTATATGCAGGATGTTCTAAAACTTCAAAACCTAATTTAATGATTGTAGATACAGTTTTACATGATGTATGCGGCCTTGCATTATAATGAAGGAAGAGAACACCTTTACTAAGCTTTCCTCTTCTTTTGTTTCTTATACAGGGCTTTAGCTTATTTACAAGAATGTCACAATAAAGGTCTCTGTTCATACGTTGCCTTAAGGATAAAAAATCAAGACAGATTGGTCCATCAACATCCCAAAAAATTGTTAACAAAACTTTACCGGCCGATCGTTGAGACTTGATTTTTTTTTTTGGTCTTGGAGAGTCGCCTCGTTTCCATTCCATAGATGCACGTTTTGTCGAAGGATCATAATTATAACACCATCTCTCATCTCCAGTTACAATTTGGTCAAGGAAATGATCACCTTCCTCTTCATGCCGCTTTAACAGAGCCTTTGAAACCCGAATACGGTTAAGTTTTTGGTCCAAATTAAGGAAATGTGGAATCCATCTACAGCATATTTTTCTAAATTGCAATTGTTCTTTAATAATGTTGTGCACAGTTCCATAGCTTATATTCAAATTGTCGGCTATGGTAAAAATGGATATTTTTCTATCCTCCAAAATTAAGTTTTCAACCGCATTTATCGTGCTTGGCGTCGCTGTAACACTTGGTCGTCCAGGTCGCTCAATATCGGTACATGTAATTCGTCCATTTTTGAACTCGTTAACCCATTTATAAATGTTATATTGAGACAAACAAGACTCGCCATAGATATTTTTCATTCTTTGGAATATTTGAGATGTTTGAATACCTTCTGCATTCATTAAACGAATAACTGCACGTTGTTCAAGCGTGGTGCAATCCTTCAAGGGAGCTTCCATTTTAGTTTATTTATAAGTCTCGCGCCGCGCGTTGGAAAAAAAAACAGAGCACCTTTAAAAAAAAATTGTTATACTTTAATATTCTGTGGTTTAAATTATTTTTGCTTTTTTAATTTTTAAGAAATAAGATAATTCACCTTATTTATTGATCCCCCCTTGTATATAAAAGAATCATTCGTGCTTAAAAGCTTTCATGTTATGTGTATAGATGGCGCGTTATTGCTTTGTGTTAATATAAGAATGCCATACAGTTTATGTGCCTGGTAGTCCATAATACAAGCACACCATACAATTGTGATCCAAGAATACCATACAAATAACGGCTAATGAGCCGTGAAGCTCAGGTAGCCAGAATTCCATTACTATGAATACCATGGGTATCCTACTAAACCCGGTGTACAAGCCATTGTAGCCTAATCATCTTACCTTTCCAGATTAAGATTCCATGATTAAGATTGGTGGAGAGCTGATTCCTATCAGATAGATACCTAGGCTATGGAACAGCCATGAATAAGAGGATGGCTAGGTATAAATATCTAATAAGCCGTCCTTAGAGCCAGCAATTATCAACAAAGTGTAATGGAATAGCCAGTGATGAGTCAAGACATATAAAAAATCACAAAACTCAATAACGATATTGTTTGAATATCAAAAGAATATGCTCTGCTATAAAGTGGGCATTACCAACCAAACAGATACATCTAAATCGATGCTAAATCAAGATAAAGATTTCAGTTCTCTATGTTAGGAGCGGCCACAGTATGTGTTTCATATTCTTGGATTCAACGGTAGCAGAGGTACATTTTACATATCATGAATACACCATGCATCGTCTTCATGAAGTTTCATAATTTCAAAGAACTGGAATTAGAAAGAATAAGATTAGCCTAGAGACTTCGATCTAAGTACATGCCATGGTGCCATTATAAGACACTACTAACCTATGAGACAATATAATGCGGCTTATGATTGTAGAACGAAGTTTTAAAATTATACCGCAAATGTTTCTTTTGAA
>CP092873.1:73338120-73437795 GCA_030710605.1 Cordylochernes scorpioides
CATATGGTACAAGCCACAATAATCCTGATGAATTATTAGCGACTGCTTTTACTGTAAGTTCATCACATGTCTAAACGTGTAGAGAGCAGTTACACTTTTGCGTACTTCAAATATTGCCAGAGCCCTGTTTGATTAATTTAATTCACTGGTGAAGTTGGATTTTTTTTAAAGAATCGGGGGTCATTGAAGTAACATCCTCTTAAGAAAAAAAGTATACAATGTGGGATTCGATCCATAAAGACGTTGCTGTCAAATATATACAGTTTACATCACTCGTCTACAAATCAGCCTCCGTGTCAGAGTTATAAAAAGAATAAACGAGGTGTAGGGAAAGAAGTTAGTCACGTGATGTATCAAGGGAGTGTCACGTGACCCAGTGTGAGTCAGCAGAAAGTTTACGGCGATCAATAACCAGAAGATAGCTCTTGGCCATCACTTCTGCAGAGGTCAATGGTCCAGATATACTTCTTTGCTATAAATACACCGCCCGACACGATAACAAACATATTCTAGATATAAATATACATCCATTCTGATTGGTCAGCATTCTTACATTGATTGAGAATTGAACTATTCATTGTATGGATTATAAATACAGATATTGTTGGAATCCGGCCAACGGCTTCTGTGCAGATTATGAACATATTTAAATATATATTTCTCTATTCATGTGATAAAATTATTTAAAAAAGTATAAAAATTACAAATATATACTCACAATTATTATCCCTAGTACACATGCCACAATAATATTGATGGATAGTTAGCGACTACTTTTGCTGTAAGTTCATCCCATGTCTACACATGTAGAAGTAGTTACACTTTTGCGCGGCTCAAATATTGCCAGAGCCATGTTAGGTTAATTGAATTCATTGGTGGAGTTGAATTTTTGAAAGAATCGGTGTTCATTGGAACACTTCTGGTGGGATAAAGTCGATATTATAGTAAGCCTGTTGAAAAGCGATTAGCGCTTGAAAGCTAGCGTTTTTTAAAATAAAAAATATACTCATTGTGAGAATACTTTTGTAATTTTAATATATTTCTCTAAATAGTTTTTATTTAATTATATTCGACAACATTGTAATTGCTATATTTAGAACTCTCGTTTGTTTTTGAGATGTAGTTTTGTAGAGTTAGAGAGAGTTTGCTGCTATTTGGTATGTTATGTTTTTGTTTTAAATTTCTATTAATGTAAAATAGGTTGATATGTATAAATTTTCCATTCTGTTATAAAATAAATATGTTAATATAAGATGATTTTGAAGGTAATCAAGTAAAAATATACCCTAACATTGATCTACAGAAGATTATTTTGATACTAGATAAATATTTGAGATACCATCAGATATTCTATATACAGTTACGAGCGTCATGCGTTCTTCATCTCTGTCACCGTTTGCTTTTTTTTTTTGGAATGGCGCTCTCCTATTGGTTCGCTACGATGGCGCCACCACTGCGCGAGACACTTTGCCCCCTACCCCCCCCCCCCCCCCCCCACTCGCTTTTTGGTTTTGTAACTATTGTGTTGGAGCGGGTCGCTCCTTAAATAAATGCATATATTAGTTAATAACTAAATGAAATCCTCTCTTTCTTTTTCCCAGTAAGAGACGCCTACGGAAGCCAACAGTACATAGACAGATAAAGCACATAGGCTATAGTTATTAACTAATATATGCATTTATTTAAGGCGCCAATTTATAATTGTAACAAATAGTATTTGAATAAAAACATTCAATCGGGTAAAACACGGGCGTTAATGATCCAACAGGTCCACGTGTCTAAATTAAAACACGGGCGTTGCCCGGGTCATTCGGCTAGTTTCTTATAATTATGGTAACAACTGTAATTATATAATGCATATAACTGGTTTCTCTTATCGTAAATATAGAGGTTGCCTGGCCAGCATTCATATTTCTATGAAAAATGACACTTCGGCCAGTTAAATATTATATATAAAACAATATAATGCGGCTTATGATTGTAAAACGAAAATTGCACTTATACCGCGAATGTTTATTTCGAACGAAAAATCGAAATTTATTTTAAGGTGAAATAGCGATTATTTCTAACCTTAAGGATGAAGTATGATAGGATGAATTGTGATATATTTACGAACGGAAAAATATGTCCAGGGTAGCCTAGTGGACATGGCATCTGCCCGGTAAGCGGAACACTGTGGGTTCGTTCCCATCCCTGGACACTTTTATTTTTCCGTTTATCATTACTCTTCACAATTCGTCCTATCATACTTCATCCTTTAGGTTAGAAATAATCGCTATTTCTCCTTAAAATAAATTTCGATTTTTCGTTCAAAAGAAACATTCGCGGTATAAATATTATATATTTATTTATTTCCAAGATCATAGTCTTTGACGAGTTTAATATTTGTTTTTGACTCGTGCTTTAGATGTTGTACGAAATTCGAAAAATCACGTGAGAACGCCCCTGCAACCTCAGAACAATTTTAATGCCTTGCCGAATGCTTTATTTTATTTACTTCTCCTGACGAAGAAAAATATTTTTGTCGAAACGTTGAGAAAAATAAAAACCTCTGACAAGCCGAAGTGTCTATTTTTCATATAAATAGGTTTTTCTTATACATTTTACAAATATAGTATTGTTGCACCAAGTTGCAGCTTTGCAGGGTCGTCGACCTTGGTTTCTTCCTTCTTGGTGTTATACACGTTTCCCGAACGGGTTTCCATATTCAAATCAAATGAATAAAAGTAAATAAATAAAATTAAGTAAAAATAAATTACCTTTTCAAGTTATTGTGTTTATTTATTCTTGTCTTGCTCCTCCGTCGCGATCCGCAGTCTTCCAATAAGCCATAAAGATATATGTACAATAAAATATTTCAAAAGGAATGAAACTATAAAAAAGAATGATGATAATCTAAATTTTCTGTTTTAAATAAAAATAAATAAATATATAATTTAAATTTTAAATATCTTAAAAATAATATTATAAATAATTTTTAAAATACGCGCATTAATCATGATGCAACAGTATTATATTCAACTTATTATGTTCAATTTTATGTGGGGGTTTTTCAGGACGAAAAAAAAAGCTCATCGAGAAAGCTTATAGGCTACAATATCTATCGCCTCTTTAATTTCTTTATGTTTGCTAACAAATCCACAACCAAATATTCTGAGATCCAATATAGTATGTATTATATTTTTGGCAAAATGTTTCTTATAATATAGTTACGACACCACCGCCTTTGTATCAAGAACGGTCAAATGAACACGCTGGATCGGTAAGGATCTCTATTTGACTCTTCTTTATTTACCTTCGTGTATTACGGAAAGCAAGTAACAAGCATCATTCTTTTAAGAAACTGATAATCTATATTATGCTAATTGTTCATATTGCCACACTTTTTTCTTTTGTGCACAGTTCTTTTTTCTCATTATTTTTCTCTCTTTCTCATTTTTAACATCATATGACTATACTATTCACGGCCTAAAAGTATTGCATATATGTGTATAGACAAATGTCATACATGAATGATAGCGCAAGTGTCCCTAGGGGGACATAGCGCTTTAAATTGAAATAACAATAATAAAATTATACAACTTCCAACAGTCAACAACAGGAAGAATGTCTTCATTCCTGGCCGCTAAGATGGGCTTCATCCTTTTTTACTGATCCGTACTTATCTACTTTTGGCGCCCACACATGGGGCCGAACTGACCCTGCTAGCTACCACGGCGTTTGTCGAAGCTTTCTTTCTTTCATCGTCCTAACAATATACATACCAAATATTATCTCTCGGTACAGACCTTACTATAATGATAGAAAATATTAAATGAGAAGACTTTGCTCATGATGATGGTGATTGTGATGACGATGATGATTGGATGATGAACCCTCTCAGCAGTTTCACTAAATTTATTTGCGATTTCTCTTAACACGGATGTTATTATATATAATATCAACATATAGCATGTCATCTATGGACAAGGAAAGCAATAATATTTATGTGTTTTTTTCACTTTATAAATAAAACAGCTTCTACTGTTCTTATTGCGATGAAAAAAATATTGGGAAGACCTTGGCTCATCAGTGGTGAACCCATGTAAATTCAATCCAACGATTCTCTATAGTAGTGTATGCATAGGAAAATAACATTACCAAATTCTCTTTGTGTATATACTCTATCTTATGAGAACTATGTTAAGTTTTTTTTATATATATATATATATAGAACTATTTGTACAATAATTTACAAAACACTACTAATCCATCGTGTAAATAATTAATCATATATATGTAAATAATACTAGCACAGCACAATAGTCCTTTGGACTTCGTGCTTTTGTAACAATAAATAAAATTTAAAAAAATAATAAATAGGAAAATAGGGTTTCATTTTTATTGTACAATATTTAATTCTACCATTTTTAAATATCGTTTATAACTAATTTGTATACTTTATTTCCACGGCATATATCACAACATATAAAAACCTCATGTAAGAGTGAAACATGTGCAAATATTTCAAATGGAATATTGGAAATAAATCCCTGATCTGAAAAACACATAGTCACGGTGGGTAGAGGGTTGTGACAGCTTCTTCTGTAGGTACACGTAGTATAGGCCGTGATAATCACGGTGGGTAGAGGGTTGTGGCTGCTTGTACTGTAAGTATACGTAGTACAGGCCGTGATAATCACGGTGGGTAGAGGGTTGTGACTGCTTGTACTGTAAGTACACGTAGTACAGGCCATGATAATCACGGTGGGTAGAGGGTTGTGACTGCTTGTACTGTAAGTACACGTAGTACAGACCGTGATAATCATGGTGGGTAGAGGGTTGTGACTGCTTGTATTGTAAGTACACGTAGTACAGGCCGTGATAATCACGGTGGGTAGAGGGTTGTGACTGCTTGTACTGTAAGTACACGTAGTACAGGCCGTGATAATCATGGTGGGTAGAGGGTTGTGACTGCTTGTATTGTAAGTACACGTAGTACAGGCCGTGATAATCATGGTGGGTAGAGGGTTGTGACTGCTTGTACTGTAAGTACACGTAGTACAGGCCATGATAATCACGGTGGGTAGAGGTTTGTGACTGCTTGTATTCTAACTACACTTTCACAGGCCGTGATAATCACGGTGGTTAGAAGGCTAACGATAATGGCTCCATGTAGAACTTATAATTATTCAAAACACAAAATCATAAAGATTGATAGAGAGAAGCATAGGATCAAGGAAGTTGCTTCATTTCAGAAAAATCCGATTTTTTAATATCACTTTTAGAACTAATTATTGATAGGGAAGTGTAAAAAATTAAGTGAAAAGTTATAATTAGTCAGATAGGTTACGTCAAAAGGTAATTAGGTTAAAATATTAATTAGGTTATAGATAAAATTATAGATTTCTTAAATTAGAACAATCCTAGGCTTCTGAATTCGTGGATTGTCATTGGTTCAATTTACCGATACTATAAAATATAATTTCTAACTGTGAATATCCATTATAATACATATGGAATAAACCAATAATACTAAAATATAAAATAAAGTAAACATTAAGTAATGCTTTTTATTATTCAAATATAACAATGTTTCTTCTGTTTTTTCTGCGTTGAAAATATTATTGCGAAGGCCTGGTTTATCAGTTGTGATACCTCCCTGCGTTCCGATATTTTAGTCTACCATACTGCTTTTCGATATTTATTAGGGTTTTGGTGTACTCTTCCTATATATCCAACTCTTTTTTTGGAAATTCTTGTTAAAGAATTAGAAACAAAACATTGGCAAAGGAACTTCGAGCTTTGGAAAAGAAAAAGCTGATTAAATAACCAGTGGCATACGTATAAAAAAATATTATAAAGGCGTAATATGTCAATTTTTATTGAAAAAGGAGGCCGGTGGACAAGTGGGTAACATCCAAGATTCCCGACAGTCATGAATCCCGCCTTAACATTTTGTTCAATATGTGAATAACCTTGTTATTCATTGTTGCAAATATCATAAAATAGGTTGCTCTTGTTGAGCGGTACCTAATAAAGTGATTTTGGAACAAGGAATTTTTATTATACAAGATGACCTCATGAGAGGAAGCCTATCTACAAAGAACAGTTTTCATCACTAAAAATACCATTTTTATAAACTCTTTCCGATAGGAAAAGGCTGTTCTTCTTTGTCTCCGCAGCTTTGTGTTGTCCTTTATAGAGAGTCTCTACTATATAAATTTATTCTCACATGAGAGGCCACTCCAAATATAACCTACCTAGCTATTATAAAATAAATGAAGATCCCAGAGTCAAGTTTCTTGTGCACTTTATATTTTAAAGCGTTTGGACTTGTCAGTTTTCAACAGAATTATCACGTTAACAACTTGATAATAAATATAATTTTTATATACACATTATTATATACATATTTTAAATACTTATTATATATTGAGATACAAATATATTACATTATTTTTGTTTGAAAAACAAACATACCTAGCTATGTTTATATGATGTTAGAAGAACAAATGTTTTTTTTTTTGCTTATCCCTCGTACACGTGGTACAGGCTATGATAATCATGGTGGGTAGTTAGCGACTGCTTTTACTGTAAGCGCACCACATGTCTACACATGTGAAAGCAGTTCGACTTTGCACTTACAAATGTGCCAGAGCCCCGTTTGGTTACTTGCACTCGCTGGTGGGGTTGGACTTTTGCAAGAATCGGGGGGCCATTGGAGCATTTTTTTTTTAAACAGAAAAAAGTGTCCAATGCGGGGATCGAACCCGGGTCGTAGTGGTCGTAAACCAAACGGTTTAACCAGCCTTCCACCGACCCCCACAGAACAAATGTTATTCAATAAAATATAGAAGGAAGTTTTGTCGGGAGGATATTGATCTAAAGAGACAAAGGTCGTCTCTCCCGTCAAAATAGACGTCAAAACTAGACGCCATCTATTGACCGTCGCCGCAACTAGCAGCCTCAGGTCGGTGACAAAGCCACAACACCAGCTTTGTCAAACTGAGAAGCATCCACCTAGAGACCATGGTTTCGAGCTAATGGCCCTCGTCAGTCTAGGGCGGACTTTATTCCTTGAGATCCACACGGAATCTAATGGAACCTTCACAATTCGCCAAAGAGGAGTTTAGCCGGCAAAGTGGCTAGGCCAAATTTATTGCGATAAAGCCTTGGTTTTAAATCAAATTAGCTTTATTATGAATAGTAATTATTGAACATAAGAAAATTCCTATGTATTGATCTCAATAGGTTTGTTTATCAACAAAACGGCGAGCTCTCGGTCTTCAAAAAGCACAATTATATATATATTTTTGCTTATTCCTAGTACACGTGGTACATGCCATGTTAATCATGGTGGGTAAAAGTAGCGACTGCTTTTTCTGTAAGTGCACTACATGTCTAGACATGTTAAAAACAGTTCGACTTTGCATTTACAATACAATTAAATATAACAAGGGCGATATACGTTTTATGGTTGCCTATACATGATATAAAACATATGATGGAATTTTTCTTAAATTTCTATTCTCCAATTGATACTGTTCTTTGATAGAAAGGGTTTGAGGGTTAAATGTTAAGATTTTATAGGTATGTTACTGTAATGACAGATTATCTAAATCTGAAATACTAACCCTCGAATTCCTCATTTCAAAGAATAGCAACAGTATCAACAAGAGAATACAAATTCCAGAACAATTCCGTCATATATCTTGTATTTTATTCTACCTTTTAAAGAACGAGAACTCGAAATCTTGAGGTTTTGCTAATGAAAAACAAACATATTACAAAATGTTTTAATATATCTATATAATAATTGTTATATATTAATGTATAAAGGGGATAAGAAATTATATACATATTCTATAGATCTCCCTCTCTATAGCGCCCGATTTTAAACATTTTACATTTAAAGTGACCTGTCTACAGCACTCCCTCTCTATAGCACCCTATTTTGGAGAATCCCAAGAGGGGGCGCTTTAGACAGGTTCAACTGTATATAGATTTTAAATTCAAATTAATATTATTTCTAACAAGTTTATCATACAAGAAAATTATATTCATGCCGCGAAAGAACCTCGGTGTATAATATAATGTCTTCTTATTAATGATAAAGAAGGAATGTAAGTAGAGGATTTAAAGGCTTGAATGTGATTTAATTCCCAGTAGGTAACAGATCAAAAATGTAGTTTTACTTTAAAGTGCTGCTTATAGCAGTCAGCGTATGGGGTGTCATTGTTTCAAGCGGACATTTTCAATCCCCAAGAACAATATGGAAGAAGAAGAGTTTATTGTCCCTGAGTGCTGCGAAGATTAAGTGAGATTACATGGATTTCCTAGGGATGCATAATGGCGGCAGAGTCCTGGGATTTGGGACTTCCTCTCTGGAGATTAGGTCTTGGATGGGATTTTTAACCTCTCCCTGAAAATAACCTGTGTGCATCGACGTCGCTGGTTGGTTATTTTCTCCATAGCAACATTTTGTTGGAGTACGTTTAGTGCTCCTTGGAGGTGTCCTCCGGCTGGATTGAAATATGGCTGCTCTTGGTATCTCTTAGTGGAAGTGGTCTCTTATTGAAGGTGGTCTCTACTGGAGGTGGTTTCTGGTTGGAGCTGGTCCCTCTTGTAGGTGGTTTCTGGTTGGGGGTAATCTGTCATTGGAGCTGGTCCTCTTGTAGGTGGTTTCTTGTTGGAGCTGGTCCCTCTTGTAGGTGGTTTCTTGTTGGAGCTGGTCCCTCTTGTAGGTGGTTTCTTGTTGGAGCTGGTCCCTCTTGTAGGTGGTTTCTTGTTGGAGGTGGTCTGTCATTGGAGCTGGTGCCTTATTGTGGAGGTGGTTTCTTGTTGGAGGTGGTCTCTCTTGGAGGTGGACTGTCATTGGAGGTGGTCTATCATTGAAGCTGGTCCCTCATTGTGGAGGTGGTTTCTTGTTGGAGGTGGTCTGTCATTGGAGGTGGTCTGTCATTGGAGGTGGTCTGTCATTGGATCTGGTCCCTCTTTGTGGAGGTGGCTTCTTGTTGGAGGTGGTCTCTCTTGGAGGTGGTCTGTCATTGGAGGTGGTCTGTCATTGGAGGTGGTCTGTCATTGGAGGTGGTCTGTCATTGGAGGTGGTCTGTCATTGGAGCTGGTCCCTCATTGTGGAGGTGGTTTCTTGTTGGAGGTGGTCTCTCTTGGAGGTGGTCTGTCATTGGAGCTGGTCCCTCATTGTTGAGGTGGCTTCTTGTTGGAGGTGGTCTCTCTTGGAGGTGGTCTGTCATTGGAGGTGGTCTGTCATTGGAGCTGGTCCCTCTTTGTGGAGGTGGTTTCTTGTTGGAAGTGGTCTCTCTTGGAGGTGGTCTGTCATTGGAGGTGGTCTGTCATTGGAGCTGGTCCCTCTTTGTGGAGGTGGCTTCTTGTTGGAGGTGGTCTCTCTTGGAGGTGGTCTGTCATTGGAGCTGGTCCCTCTTTGTGGAGGTGGCTTCTTGTTGGAGGTGGTCTGTCATTGGAGGTGGTCTGTCATTGGAGCTGGTCCCTCTTTGTGGAGGTGGCTTCTTGTTGGAGGTGGTCTCTCTTGGAGGTGGTCTGTCATTGGAGCTGGTCCCTCTTTGTGGAGGTGGCTTCTTGTTGGAGGTGGTCTGTCATTGGAGGTGGTCTGTCATTGGATCTGCTCCCTCTTTGTGGAGGTGGTTTCTTGTTGGAGCTGGTCTCTCTTGGAGGTGGTCTGTCATTGGAGCTGGTCTCTCTTGGAGGTGGTCTGTCATTGGAGCTGGTCCCTCATTGTGGAGGTGGTTTATTTTCGCAGGTGGTCTCTCTTGGAGGTGGTCTCTCTTGGAGGTAGTCGGACATTGGAGCTGGTCCCTCATTGTGGAAGTGGTTTCTTGTTGGAGCTGGTCTCTCTTGGAGGTGGTCTGTCATTGGAGCTGGTCCCTCATTGTGGAGGTGGTTTCTTGTTGGAGCTGTTCTCTCTTGGAAGTGGTCTGTCATTGGAGCTGGTCCCTCTTGGAGGTGGTCTCTTGAAGGAGGTCTACCTTGGAAGTTGTCTCTGAGGAGGTGGTATTTTTTTAATGTGGTCTCTCTTGATGGTGGATTATCATCGGAGGTGGTCTCTCCTGGAGGGGGTTTATGATTAGAGGTGGTTTCTCTTTTGAGGGTGAATTGGATTCAGGACGGGTCATTTTATAAAGTGGCTGCTCGGAAAGATGATGGCCACCAAGAGACCAATTTCGATTAAAACCCACTTGATGTATTTCAAACTGTACATAAGACCAAGATTGTGGAGGTGGTTTCTTGTTGGAGGTGGTCTCTCCGAGGAGGTGGTATGTTTTGAATGTGTGGTATACCGAGTTCTAAATTTCACAATTAAGACTAAATAATATTTAATATGCTTATACTTTCCCCTTTCCTGGTCTCAAGGAAGGGAAAGAAAGGATATGCTATTATAATATAAAATAGGAAGGATATTTTATAATCCCCAAATCAAATTTTAAATTCAAATTGATCGCGTTTATATAAGACCAAACTCTGTTTTCAAGTTGCATATCTATTTGTATATTCACAAAAATCTAAACATTAATTCAAAATTCTAAATTTCTTATTGACATGTTTCTTTTTTTTAAAGATATTTTATTAAATAACCTTCACAAAAATTAGCGCTGAATATAGTAGCAAAAATGCCATATACAATATTAAATCGAACAAGAAGTAGATTAAAATGGCTAAACCGGTGGGAGGGTTCACTACCAATGGCCAGGCCCCTTACCAATATTTTACTATTGTAATAAAGTAAGAAGAAGTTTTTTGATATTTATAAAAAGAAACACATACATAGTAAATAAATTTATAAATTTATTTGCCATCAATCGATAAAATTTGTAAATCTATATTTATATACACTGACAACGTGTATTCTTTTAATTATACCATCAAATATTATCTCTACAGACCTTACTGCAATGATAAAAGTCATACCCTCTCATTAAATAACTTTTATCATTGTAGTAAGGTCTGTAGAGATGATATTTGATGATATTATTGAAAAGAAACGAGTCTCCACACAGTAAATTTAATCGTTATAAAAAAAGCAAAGAGTTCATACAATTTCGAATACAGACATTGCGCTCCTTAGGATCTAGCTTCTCAGTGGAAGTCCTCTAAACGGTTTCGTCAATTTAAATACCATACTTCAAAGCTCTAATACTGTACGATTCTGCCTATATATGCGAAAATGAAATCTGAATCTTAATTATGGCATTTGAACAAACAATGGACACCATTGTTTTCTGAAGAGAATTCCTCTATTAAGATATTTATATGAAATCCTGACTTAGAATCTTATGCTATTTTTACACTATATATAAACTGCGTGACATTGAAAATGGAAAACCAAGAAATAGTGGCCAGAAAATTATGCAAATTTCAGAGTAGACGCGCCTAACCGAGTTATGCAAATGATGTAAAATGCGCAGCTCTCGTGCGCACATGGAGTAAGATATAAGGGAAGGAACTTGCAGAAAGGACAGTATTCGTGTCGTTATTTCTTCAAGGAAAATCATTGTAGTAATTTTGTTCTTGTGTCAAAAGACACGTGTAATAACAGAGAATGCCAGGTCATCGTAAACGGAGGCAGTTCAAGCAGACAGACGCTTTTACGAGGGGCATGGTGATCGGACTGAAAAGGGCAGGTTGGTCCATACGTCAAATCGCAGCTGATTTACACCTTGGTGCGTCCACGGTGCACCGACTGTGGAGAAGATGGTTGGAACAAGGAAATGTAGCAATTAATAGGAATGCCGGTGCAACCAGAGTGACTTCAGCACGTGTGGATCGGCGTATCCTTCGACAAGCAGTGGCGGCCCCACAAGCCACTTGTACCGCCATCCTGCAACATGTGCAAGACACCCTAGATCATTCCATCTCGACCAGAACCATTTCCCGTCGATTGGTTGCTAATGGCTTGCACTCATGCCGTCCGCTAAGAAGACTGCCATTGACCCCACCGAATAGGCGCCAACGTTTGAAATGGTGCCGGGCTAGATCGACGTGGATGACGGAATGGCACAGGGTCGTGTTCTCAGATGAGTCGCGTTTCTGCTTGTCCAGTGATAGTCGCCGTGTACGCGTGTGGCGTCGACGTGGAGAAAGGTCCAATCCAGCAGCAATTGTGGAACGCCCCACCGTGCGACAACGTGGAATCATGGTTTGGGGCGCAATCGCGTATGATTCCAGGTCACCTTTACTTCGTATTCAGGGCACTATGACGGCCCAACGATACGTTGATGATGTGCTGCGACCGGTGACACTCCCCTACCTTCAGGGGGTACCCAATGCCCTTTATCAGCAGGATAACGCCCGACCGCACACTGCTCGCATTAGCCAACAAGCTCTGCAAGATGTACAGATGCTTCCCTGGCCACCGTACTCTCCTGATCTCTCTCCAATCGAGCACGTCTGGGACATCATTGGACGCCGTTTGCATGCCTTGCCACAGCCGCGTTCAGAAGACGAACTGTGGCAAATGGTTGAGAGGGAATGGAGCGCCATCCCTCAGGACGCCATCCGTACTCTGATTGACTCTCTACCTAGACGTGTTGCTGCGTGCATCGCCGTCCGCGGTGGTCCTACTTGCTACTAAGCCGACGCCGTTCTCGCTCTGTATTATGACTATCATTTTGAAATAAAGATCACTTATTGTTCGTCCCTGTCTCTCTCTGTCTGCCGAGTTTCATCACTTTCTGGCCACTATTTCTTGGTGTTCCATTTTCAATGTCACGCAGTGTATATTATCACGTGGAAAATCAGGACAGACAAACTCAGGATGACACAGAAATTTAAGTTCAGAACAAACTATGAATGATAAAAAAAAAGAAAGGCAATGAGGGAAGTTTACAGATTAGAAAAATATAAATATAAAAGAAGGATATATTCTGTTGATAAGATAAAATAAACATCGATACAATAAATATATAATTATATAATTTGCAACTCTCCGGTAAGAATAAATATCTTCCCAAAATATACTTTGGCTTTGCAACTACACTCATGAACAAAACTTACAAAGAAGTGGAAAATCTTTGATGTCGCCAATCGTCTGTTTTTTATTTGTTTTTTTTTGTTAGAGACAGGTTATTTCGTGTGTCTTCAATAAAGGTCACTATAATAACTTTCATAGTTATTGTCTCAATCCCGATATACATGGTAAAAGGTATAACTTCCTTAAGTTTTGTCCATGAGTGTTCACACTTGGTTATCTCGTGTGTCTTCAATAAACATCACTGTTATATCTTCAGAGTTATTATCTGAATTCCGATATACATGCTGAAAGGAACAACTTCTTTAAGTTTTGTACATGAATAAATATCTACCGTTTTTTATTTATTTACTTCCCGGCCTTTCGTGACAACGCACTGCCTCTTTCTTCAAGGAAATTATTTATTGAACTTCTTGAATTCATCACCTGATGAAGATGAGAATAAGCCATCTAAACTTCAGGAAGTAACTCATGAACGACTGATGGGACTTTATCCTTTTAACATTGCAATTATTACCCTTTTCAATCTTCCATTGAATTGATACATATTTGCCAAACATATCAATATTTTGTTGGTATTTTAACCTAAAAAAAGACAGACCAATATATTCGAATACCTTCCTAAAATCCTAATCCAACCAAATATGAAACCAAGATAATCGTTTAAAAGGAGCTAACTTCATTAAGAAATATAATGGCTTAATTTGTTTCGATAAAATAATCCCTTGAATCAATATTAAAATAAGAACATTAAGTCTCTAGGGAAAGGTTTCTTTTAAAAATCTCTCAAGCTTTCAGGCAAGAAAGCCTTTCTCCCTTAGAAGGGCTTTATTGACCGAAACCTTGAGAGATTTTTAAAAATAAAAAATATTTTAAAAATAAACTTTTGCCTGGAGGCTTAATGTTCTTATTTTAACTTAATTTGTTTATTAAAAAGTTCCACAAAATTCTCATAGGCATCTGTGGTGTTTTAATTAGAAGGATAAAATATTTATTATTTCATTAGCAATGTGGTATACACTCTCGCTTTGAGAATAGTAGGACCGTCGCCGCAAACTAGCGGCCTCGGGTCGGTAACAAAGCCACAACACCAGGCCGAGGCCGCTAGTTTGCGGCGACGGTCAATAGATGGCGTCTAGTTTTGACGTCTAGTTTGACGGTAGAGGCAACCCTTGTCTCTTTCAATATAAAATATGTTAACTGATAATTACATAGACTCATGTACCGAGAAACAATGGGTAACCAGTCAAAGCAAGAAATAGGCACACCGCAGAGGACTCTCATAGCCCCAGAAACTGGGCTAGGCAACAGACATTATGAACGTTCTGTGAACCATACGTCATAGAAATCATAAATAGGAATATTTAGAAAGTATTTTATCCTCATAAGCCCTGAAGCTTCAATCTTATATAAATTATTAGAATATAGTCTTGTAATTGTCTTTGAAACGGATCTTTGACGTCACTTAAAAATTCGTATATACGCGTTGAAAACACTTCTATAAAAAATAGCTTAAAACTTTAAAGTATTAGGATAATATGTATATATATATGAAATCAATTATATGAGACCTATGCGATCTATGCGACGGTCATGACCAAAATACCTATCATAGAAATAATTTATTATCACATCGCAAAAATTCTGTACCGTTTAAAGAAAGATGAATTCGACTAAATTTATATATTATATTAAACTATTGTTTAATTTTACTATCTATATAAAATTTGACATTCATTAATTCTAAAAAGATTTAGAAATAATTAAAATATAAGTGTACCCAAATCAACTACTAGAGCTGGTTTCCCAAGCGACAACAAAGAAGCCTCACAAATAACGATCTTCTGCCTAAAGACGAATCACTATGTCTACGATGATTCCAGTGATGCTGCTCATGTTTCTGAGCCTCGGTGAAGCCATGCCGATAAGATCGGAGCTGAACACGGGGAGCCCCCCCGTCCTCAAGCCGTCCGTGGAGGACATCTTCTCGGCGCTGTTCCTGCGCCCAGACCTGGCGCTAGCCGCCCTGCAGTCGACCGTGGTGGCCTGGCTCGTCCTGCGCCTCCACCTGATGATCCGGCGCCGTCGGAGCAGGCCCCAGTGGGACCCCTGCTGAGTTCTTCTTCGCGAAGAACAACTTACCATTGGATTCCAAGCCAAAATTCCTCTATTTAACCGCTTTGTTAAATGTTGTTTGTAAATAAATGTGGTGTTCGTGTAAATTTAGCCTTAATTTTTCGATACACCTTTAATAACTCTTTGAATTCTGAGAGGTCATCTTAATTGTTTGTGGTATTTGTCTGTATAAGGGAGAAATAGTTTTCTGAAAAATACAAAAACAAAAAAAAATTGAACCATTCATATTTTAAAATATAAAATCTATTATTTTGTCAATAAATATAATTAATTTAATATATATATAAATACTAGCGGACGTACCCGGCTTCGCCCGGGTTTTACCCGAGTAAAAGTTTGTCTAACGAATCTCTCGATAAAGTGAACATTTTTTTCCCGGTCCCTTGAAAAATACTCGATAAGTTGAATAAAATCAATATTAATTGGTTCCCTCGGTAATTGGAAGTTAAAGGAATAGTATCTTGCCTTGGAATTGTATCATTATTCTTGTATGGATGTACCCGGCTTCGCCCGGGTTTTACCCGAGTAAAGGTTTGTTTAACGAATCTCTCGATAAAGTGAACATTTTTTCCCGGTCCCTTGAAAAATACTCGATAAGTTGAATAAAATCAATATTAATTGGTTCCCTCGGTAATTGGAAGTTAAAGGAATAGTATCTTGCCTTTGAATTGTATCATTATTCTTGTCTCAAATAAATTGCCGTGTCATCCTGAATTTTGTCTTTCCTAATTTTCTACATTACAAAATCATCGTATCATCATGATAATATTTAGAGCAGATTGTTGAATTATAATAGATAAATTAGAATATTTATCTTGATTATTTCTAGGCGAAAAGTTATTTCAAAAATTTTATTTGCTAGAAACCTTCCCAGTACTATACTAAATAACTTCCCAAAGTTTCATGGCGATCCAATGAGTGGTTTGGTCAGGCATAAAGTACAAACAAACAAACAGACACACACACATACATTCATTTTTATATATATAGATACCGAGTGGACCAATTAATATTGATTTTATTCAAATTATCGAGTATTTTTCAAGGGACCGGGAAAAAATTTCGAATTATCGAGAGTATAGACAAGTATAGATTCAGTAGGGATTTGATGTTTGCTAGAATCGTTTAAACAAATGTTCGTTAGGCAATTTTTATTCGGGTAAAAACCGGGCGAAGCCGGGAACATATATATATAGGTTTGTCGGCTATGCACGCCCTCAATATGTAACTAATCTCGCTGAAATCTTAACAGGAAAGAGAGTTGAATCTGGAAAAGTTTTCGTCGCACTTTTAACCAAGAAAAATTATAATTAACCAAGTACTGAGCAACAATCTTTTTTAGTCAGAAATGATGATGACATTATTGCTGTATCATTCTTGATTGACATAAACAAAATTCTTTAGGGGAATATTCACTAAAGCAGACCACGGACGATGCCAGGTAGTAATTTTTAGTTGTCAGGAACAAAATTCCACCAGCGAAACATTCACTCGAGCAGAAGACACACGAAACCAGGTCATCTCGATATATAAAATATCGTTTCTCGGCCTTTTGGCTAAGATCATGTAGTATATCTCTAGATATTTTCCTTTATATATATATCTTTTTAAAATCTATTCAGTAGAGAGAGTGGATATGTTTGCTCGAAAAATATATTTTATATATTATATAAATATATAATGTAACGAATATTATTATCATCATAATATTCTCTGTGTTCCGGAATATTATTATCAATAATATTCGTTAGGCAAACTTTCAATCGGATAAAACCCGCGCGAAGCCGGGTACACATCCGAAGTTATACTATATATATTGGATTTCTCTATATTCATAATATATTTATATATCTCAGCATTCCTTGATGGCAGAGCGATATCTGGTAGAACAAAAATCAATCAGGTTGGTTTAACTTGCTCCATATTTCTGACTCATCTATTTTTGTTTAAAGCCAGAATAGTCAGCCTCAAACGCGTTTCGGGCTGTTGGCCTTCGTCAATACCTATTTCTTGATTTCTTAGGGACCATCTAGGAGAAAATATTTGGTACAGCTTGCGCCACGCTGACGAAACCGTTCCCGGTTGGATTTTCATGATATATCAAGAAAATAAGTTGGCCATATATCATGGAACAAGTTAAATCAACGTTTAGTTGATTTTTGTTCCACTAGATGGTGCTCTGTCATCTAAAATGCTCATGTGAGTGGTCAGGATATGCCTTATATATTTTGTTTCGAATATTTTTATATGTTCACACAAAAAAAAAATATCTATATTAATAAAATGCAAATTTTATAAGTGTTGTTCACTAAAAACCTTCGTTACAATGCATCAATTTCGACCAAATTTTCAACATTTATTTAAAACGAGATGGAGCAGGTTTTGCTTAACATCAAATAATTTTTCCCTAACATTAACATGCGTAACTTCTCTGTTATCGATTAAATACAAAAAAAAAAAAAATCAACAGAGTTAATTTTATTTATATATAAATACAAAATTAAATTACAACAGAGTTAATTTTTTTACATACTAGCTAATAATCTCAATCTAAAAAATATTCAAAACAAGCAATTTTAAGATAACACCATATGTAAAACAGTCGGCCAAGAAAACAAATAACGTGTAATATATATATAATAAATATAATATATATAATATAACGGTATAATAACGGTATAAAGAAATAATGAGCCTATCATTCAAATTTATAATTGTAACGAATAGTATTTTAATTAAAACATTTTAAAAACACACAGTTTGGAACGGGACGTTTCACAAGAGTGACATCCATGGCGCCAATTTATAATTGTAACGAATAGTATTTGAATTAAAACGTTTTTAAAATATATACGCACTCGGGTAAAACCCGGGCCATTCGTATTATATAAATATATAATCTATATATATAAAATGAATGTATGTGTGTGTGTGTGTGTGTGTCTGTCTGTCCTTTATGCCTGACCAAACCACTCATTGGAACGCCATGCAACTTTGGGAAGTTATTTAGTATAGTACTGGGAAGGTTTCTAGCAAATAAAATTTTTGAAATAACTTTTCGCCTAGAAATAATCAAGATAAATATTCTAATTTATCTGTTATAATTCAACAATCTGCTCTAAATATTATCATGATGATACGATGATTTTGTAATGTAGAAAATTAGGAAAGACAAAATACAGGATGACACGTCCAATTACCGAGGGAACCAATTAATATTGATTTTATTCAACTTATCGAGTATTTTTCAAGGGACCGGGGAAAAAATGTTCACTTTATCGAGAGATTCGTTAAACAAACCTTTACTCGGGTAAAACCCGGGCGAAGCCGGGTACATCCATACAAGAATAATGATACAATTCCAAGGCAAGATACTATTCCTTTAACTTCCAATTACCGAGGGAACCAATTAATATTGATTTTATTCAACTTATCGAGTATTTTTCAAGGGACCGGGAAAAAATGTTCACTTTATCGAGAGATTCGTTAAACAAACCTTTACTCGGGTAAAACCTGGGCGAAGCCGGGTACATCCATACAAGAATAATGATACAATTCCAAGGCAAGATACTATTCCTTTAACTTCCAATTACCGAGGGAACCAATTAATATTGATTTTATTCAACTTATCGAGTATTTTTCAAGGGACCGGGAAAAAATGTTCACTTTATCGAGAGATTCGTTAAACAAACCTATACTCGGGTAAAACCTGGGCGAAGCCGGGTACATCCATACAAGAATAATGATACAATTCCAAGGCAAGATACTATTCCTTTAACTTCCAATTACCGAGGGAACCAATTAATATTGATTTCATTCAACTTATCGAGTATTTTTCAAGGGACCGGGAAAAAAATGTTCACTTTATCGAGAGATTCGTTAGACAAACCTTTACTTGGGTAAAACCCGGGCGAAGCCGGGTACGTCCGCTAGTATGTTATATAAAAGTATTATTTTAAAATTATATGTCATCGATTCAAATACTCTGTTTAAATCGACCGCCAGAGGTCGCGCTTTCTCTATAAATATTCATTGTTGTTGTTCCCCGTTGGTCGGCTCAAAAAACATTTGTACATTATGTAAATAAGCTTTTAATTTTTTTATTCTTACGCCTTAAGCCAGGCAGTACTTCAATCAAATTATGTTCTTATATATTACTTTAGCTCAAATAAAACAATCTCTGATCAAAACCATCTTTATTATTATTCTATCAAGAATTTAACCACGACTGCATCATCAATACCATTTAGTACTAAAAAGAACAAGAAAATAACTGCACCACCATAGCTTAATCCTCAAGATAACCAAAATCAAGATAATCACAACAATTAAATTCAAGCAGAATATCTTTTTTTATATTATAAGATATATATATATATTTATAAGCTGAGAGTTTATATTTGATGTAAAATCCAATAAAATACCTAAATCTTGATAGTTAATTTTTATAAAACAATTTATATAATATACATTTTCGTTAAGAAACAATTTTTTATCAACTTTATTTGCTCGCGAGCTTATATATATATATGTTGTATATATACAGATACAGGAAAGCTATTTCTTTTCTATAAATAAATAAATATTTGAAATAAAAAATAGGACTATCTCTCAATATATATATATATATTGCGTCCCATAATATCATACTCAGGCTCTTCCCTATACCCTATCGCGAAATATTTGTCGTCAATCATCTCACCATTCCAGAAAAAAACTCCCTTATACAGTCCCCAATCCAGTAGCAGCTATTGAAACCATCAATAATATTCCAATTCCACATGACAGCTATATGGTATCCTTTGATATAGAATCTCTCTATACATCAATTCCGCATGACGAAGCTATCCTGGCACTTCAAGAATTCTTACACTACCATCCGGAAATCATCCTTCCTATCTCTAAAGAAGCCCTTATAGATCTGATTGAACTTTGTCTAGCACTTAATCATTTTGGATATAAAGACAGATATTTCAAACAAGTAAAAGGTTTACCAATGGGGAATCCTGTTTCATCAGCATTAGCTAACATCTACATGGACAAAATTGATCAAATAATTGCAGACACAGCACAACTACAAGTAATAATCTGGAAACGCTATATTGATGATATACTATGCATCACAAAAGTTGATCTTTCCACCATTCTGAATTTTTTGAATAACCTCAAACCCTTTCTAAAATTCACCTTTGAAATAGAAGAAAATAACTCCCTACCGTTTCTAGACATACAATTAACCAGAAACCAAGATAGAATTGAAACTCGAATATACCGAAAACCTACTCATACTGGAAGCTATCTGAACTTCAATTCATTTGGTTCCATCCACCATAAAATTTCCGTGGTAAAAACTCTTTCAAAAAGACTAACCACACACTTTTCAACAAACGATAACGACACAAAAAAAGAAAGAACCAAGATATTTCAAGAACTACTTAGCAATAATTACCCTAAACCGTTTATCAAAAAGCATTTCTACAGACCGAGAATATCATCCACAAACAATAGACAGACTTCATCCCAAAACATTTTTTGCTCCCTACCATACAGCTATGGCTGTGAAAGAATAGCTAGAAAACTAAAATACTACAATATCACAACAAGATTCCAATCTACCTCGAATCTTAACAACATCCTCCGCCATCCTGATACAAAAAAGGTCACTGAACCAAACAATAGAACCAATGTCATATACAAAATACCATGCAAGTCTTGCCAAGCCGTCTACATAGGAGAAACCGGTAAACCATTAATAGAAAGAATCAACCAGCACAAATCAGCCCTAAAACACCATAACCCGACCTCCTTATTAGTAGATCATGCTCTCATCAATGGCCACATTCCAGACTTTGAACAAACATCAATAATACACCAAGATATAAAAGAAAAGCACAGCAGGCTATTCTTGGAGAGTTGTTCTTTGGAAGACAGAAATAGCATAAACCGAAAGATCGATATACCGGACATGTACACACAATTTAGATGCTCCTAGAATAGGAACCTCTATGTATATATGAACTTCAGTGAAATGTCTTCATTCATAATGCAATAGCCGAATATTTATTTTGTATATATAGATATTTACTTTTCACTCTATTTATTCATTTATTTTTATTAGTATTGTACGATATTTATTTGTATACATTACATTTTCATTTGGATGATTTTCGCCCGAAGAGATTGTGAGACGCCCGTGTCTCAAGTGTAATGCGCGGCTTGCCGCGAGAGGGGATGAGATCCTTGAAAAAGATGGCCGTTTAGCCCATTGAAATATCGGAAATAAAAGATTATTTATTGAATCCAAGATGTGCCCTTTATGAACAAACATATATATATATATATGTTGTAATATATTCCAATATACACTTATATCCCCATGTTTTATATAGTTATAATGTAATTACCAAGTTGACAGAAATAAAATTTCGAGTGAATGACAGCCTGCGCCAGGAGAGGAAAAAGGTCCGAAAAACATGCCAGGTTACCAGTTGCGCCTCATTCTTACTCGAACAGATCAGTCCGCTTTGAGACACGAGGATTGACAGACCCCTCTCAATAGATCTCCCCTGACCTAATCGGCTACACTGGCTCTCTCGCCATCCCTGTGGTGACATTCAACATATCTCGTCCTTTTGTTCAACACCAATTCCACGTCTGAAACCACTTTAAACATTGTGGGCACCACGACTGAAACTAATAAGTCACACTACATTCATCTAACAGGAAAACAAAACACATTAATACATATATATTTTTTGGTAATGATGTTTGTTTTCAATTGAAGATGACAATGGCTTTATCTTTGGGACGCTGTGTCTGCTATCTTTCTTTGAAATTGATAATATCTATAAGAAAGTTGTTGTTAATCTATATCTTTCTATAAGAGACATAGCCCAATATATCATTTGAAAAACGTCTACATTCTTTTGATATTTGATATTTCATCGTTTTGATATTGACAAATAATTCTACAAGCCAGAAAGCTCTATGGGACGCCAGTCAATCAACCCACAGGTTCTCGGAATGTTATCGACAGATATAAAACAGTGGCCGAAAAACATTATTAAAAAAAAATATTATATTGATAAGTTGTTTGTATTTTGAAAATATCTCTTCATATATATTTATGTGGTATTATAAGGTGGGGAGAGAAATAATGACACCACAAGTTGGAGAAGGAACCCAGATAACCAGAGAGATAGGGAGCCGGGACCGGCACAGCCGGGCGGCCGTTCGTGTCGTAAACAATCCCCAAATGTCTTAAAAGTCTCAAGGTGGTAACTGACTGTGGTCGCCCCTTGGAATGTCGCTGGTGTCTCAAGTGATAGGACTATACATTCCCGTCTCTCTCTGGGTTTTCTGTAGGCTTGCTTCATTATTCCTTGAAGAAAATATATTATGACATATATATATATATTAGATAGTAAAAAGGCATACGAGGTGTGCTCAAAAAGTATCGCGACTTTTGTGTTTTTAAAAATTATTTATTTATTCATGAATACCTATTTTGTCCCCTTCAAAGTAATCTCCATGAGATATTATACACTTGTGCCAACGGTTTTTCCAATCTTCGAAGCACTTCAAAAAATCATTTTTAAAAATCTTTTTCAGCTCCTCCTTCGATGCCGTCTTTATCTCGTCAAGCGTAGCGTAACGTCGTCCTTTCATGGGCCTCTTCAGTTTAGGGAACAAGAAAAAGTCACAGGGGGGCAGATCTGGGAAATACGGTGTCTGCGGCATCATTAGTGTGTTGTTTTTGGCCAAAAAGTCGCGCACAAGCAACAATGTGTGAGCAGGGGCGTTATCGTGGTGCAAAAGCCAATTTTTGTTCTTCCACAAATCCGGGCGTTTCTGGCGGATTGCTTCGCGCAAATTGCGCATAACCTGCAGGTAATATTCCTTATTGACCGTTCTACCTGTGGCAAGAACTCATGATGCACCACGCCCCTGCAATCAAAGAAAACTGTCAGCAAAACTTCACATTCGACCGAACTTGGCGCGCTTTTTTCGGTCTTGGTTCGTGCGACAGCTGACAGCTTCCATTGAGATGATTGAGCTTTGGTTTCCACGTCATAACCATAAACCCACGCTTCGTCACCAGTTATGACCTTCTGGAGCAAATTTGGGTCGTCGCGGACAGAGTCCAACATCTCATTAGCAATGTTCATGCGATGCTGTTTTTGGTCGCAATTGAGCAATTTTGGTACGAATTTCGCGGCGACCCGTCTCATGCACAAATCATTGATAAAAATCGAATGGCACGAGCCAATCGATATGTTGAGGTCCTCAGCAACTTCTCTAACGGTGATTCGACGATTGGCCAATATCATTTCTCCACTTCATTAATTTTTTTCGTCTGTTGTTGAAGTGCTCGGGCGTCCGGCACGCTCTTCGTCGTTCACATCTTCTCGGCCTTCTGAGAACATTTTTTACCACCGATAAACGTTGCTTCGGTCCAAGGTAGCTTCTCCGTATGCCACAGTCAACATTCGGAATGCATCCGCGCACTTAATTTAGTTTTTCACACAAAATTCGATACAGGTTCTTTGATCCATTTTTTTAAATAGGTAAAAATCGAAGACGATCCAAAACACCTGCAAGCAAAGCAGCTGTCAACAATTAAGTGAACATTAAAAATGGCCAAGCTTGTCGGCATAAGTGAGAGAGATGAGTACCAACATAAAGCCACAAAAAGATCGAAATTCGAATATACGTAACCCGCGAAAATTCAAAAGTCGCGATACTTTTTGAACACACCTCGTATATTGGATAGAATAATAGATTTATTTGCTAATATTTCGGTTGTCTGAACACCAACCTTTATCGAGGCATTACAATTTTGTATACACAAACTCACAATGTATACACAAACACTATGCGGCGCTGAATTTGTGTTTACAAATATATAATGCCTGGATAAAGGTTGGGGTTCAGATAACCAATTGTATTGGCAAATAAATCTTTCATTTAATCTAATAAATGCTTTTTTATTATCTAATGATTTAAGTATGGATTGCTCTATTTTCAGAAATATATATATATATCTTTGTATACGTAATTTTATTGTATAAATTTAAAGTTAATTATAGCGCGCGCTTATAATAAATTAATTATTTTCAAATATTTACTCTTGCTTCATTTATCTCCGCGCGACATTATAGTAATAGTAAGTAATTCAAATAATAGTTCACGATTTTCGAATTTGATCTTAATTTTCACGAGGTAATTAGAAATTAATAGTTTTTGAAAATAATGATTCTAATCATGTGGTGCAGTTACGCTCCAGGAGCCCGGGTTACCTCTATTTTCTCTCTCTGTGGTGCACTTACAGTAAAAGCAGTCGCCTACTTCAACCCACCACGATTATCATGGCCTGTATCACGTGTACTGGATAGGCAAAAAAAAAAAAAAAAAGATTATTAAAATTTGTTTTAAAAAAACGTTCTTCTGCTTTCAAGGATGACAAGGCTCTATCTTTATGACGTTCCTTTATCCTTATCTAAAATATACTAGAGGATAGGTTTCTATCATTTCTGTGGTTTAAGATGTCTAGGGAACATTTTGGAAGGTCATACAATCACCATTTCTGTTATTCAAAATGTCCATGTAATGTTTTGAATTGTATTCTTATCAAATTTCGGTCGTTTAAGATATCAAGGAAATATCTTCGAGAGCCACTCTATCTTTTCTTTAGTCTAAGATATATATAAGGAGTAAGTTTGAGGACGGTGCTACCATTTCTGTGATTAGGATGCCTATCTTATATATTCGAGGATCATTCGTCTCTTATACTTTAAGAGCTCTTAGCCCCCAGCTTGACCTGCTATTACAAGGTCTACAATACCGTATTCAATAGTAGTCGTGGTTTAAGAAGTTCAGGTATATCTTCAAGGGTTATTCTACCATTTATATATAGCTTGCATATCTTAATTATATCTTGGAAATTCATATGCTATCATTTCTGTGGTTTAATAAGTCTAAATATCATTCGTCGAATACCAAAAGAGCTCATAGCTCCCGGATTGACCTGTTATTACAAGTTCTGAATTCCCGAGATCAATAGTGGTCCTGGTTTAAGAGGTTTAAGGAGTATCTTAAAGGATCATCTACCATTCCATAGCTTGGATGTCTACATTAAATCTTTGAAATTCATATAATATCATTTCTGTGGTTTGAGAAGTCTATATATAAAAATCGTTAATTTTTAAGAGCTCCTGGATTTTTCTTCGACACAAGTCAAACAATACCGGAATCAATAGTGGACATGGTTGAAGATATCTGGGGAATAGCTTCGAGGATCTTGCTACCACATACCTCTGTGATTTGAGAATCCTAAAATACAAGAAGCAATAGTATAAATAGTTCAAGATGTGTCTAAGAACTATCATCTCGGATCTTGATACCACCTCTGTGGATTAAGATGTTTATAGAATATATTTTAAAAGATCATGATCTCCCATCTCTTGGGCAAAGGGAGTCGTACATTCTTGTAATTCCAGCCGGCCATTGTTCGGCGGGCGACTCTCCTTCCAAATTCCTGCCTAGGGCCCGGCCATGTCGAGGCGGTCCAGTCGCACCGATGAGGGTCGCCGCAGTGTCATGAGTCCCGTAGAAATCCTCTCACGGGAGGGATACAAGCTGGGCCATACCATAGGGGAGGGTTCCTACTGCAAAGTCCGGATCGCCGAGAAGTCTGGCCAACGCACGGCCGTCAAAATCATTTCTCGTCAAAAGGCATCTACCGAATATTGGAAACGCTTCCTTCCACGTGAATTATCCATCCTTAGCGAATTAGATCATCCTAATATCATCCGTATCTATAGAGTACTGGAAACGGCGGAAATTGTCTTCATTTTTATGGATTATGCTGAAAGAGGTGATCTTCTCGATTGCATACGTCGAAATGGTCGGTTACCAGAAGCATCAGTTCGTCGCTATTTTACTCAACTTGTAAGAGCAGTACAATATCTTCATAGCAAGCAAATCACCCATCGGGATCTCAAATGTGAGAATGTTCTCATTACACAAGATGATAACATCAAACTGACTGATTTTGGATTCAGTAGGAAATGTGTGGATCCTGAAACAGGACGAAGAGTTCTTAGTCAAACCTTCTGTGGAAGTACAGCCTATGCAGCTCCTGAAGTTCTTCAAGGAATGAGCTATAATCCGATGATGTACGATGTATGGAGTTTGGGATGTATTCTCTTCATCATGCTAACTGGGACGATGCCTTTCGATGACTCCAATCTCAAGAAGATGATCCGTCATCAGTTGGAGAAACGTTTCAAATATCCACAATCAGTTTCTTCTGAGATCAGCCGGGAATGTCGGGCTCTGGTAGGTCACATGCTTGAACCTGATGTCACCAAAAGAGCGACCATTGACCAAGTGCTACGATCCAAGTGGTTTCGTCATGACCACTAAAAATACTTCAGCTTCTTTTCCCGATTTCTCTTCATTAACCCCCTCTTTAACCTTTTAATAATTTCCCTCTATCAGAAAAAAAAAAGAATTCTTTTGGAAACGAATTTTTAAAATGACAGTTTTTTGAAAAACATTCTGTCAAATAATAAAAAGAAGATAATTCGGTATCCATTTGACATATGTTTATTTTCATAGCAAGTTCTTCAACTATTGATTAGAATTCAAAGAAATTCGTCAACTTAGAATACGAATTAGTGATGTCATTGATTCATATACAGCAGAACCTACCTATAAAGGACACCTAATTTCAGAGCCAAAATGTCCTTAGGGAGAAGTGTTCTCTTACCGGAGAGTTTCTAAATAGTAAAAATGGTAATTTTTCAAATGAAATCTGTTCTTTGTGGAGAGGGATCCGCTAGCGGGGTGTCTGCTAAATGGAGGATCTACTGTATATATACTTTTTCTGTGAAAATGCATTTGGAAAGATAGAATTCTCTGAAATGTGAATAATAATTGAAAAACGGCCACAGATAAGTTTCTGATTTATTTATGTATTTTCTTAAATCCTTTCATTTTATATATAGATGGCGCGTTATTGCTTTGTATTAATTTATTTCTAACTGGCCTTGTCCTTATTGTTTGCGGAAGACCTTTGCTTGATGCAAATATTAAAATGTATTTATACTGTCCTATAAGCTTATGTCCATAGTTTTCTTGAACACCATTTCTAAGATTCCACTCTTCAGTGCTGCGTATATAATCAGAATCGTCCAATACAGTATTAGAGCTCTTAGAAGCGGTCTGGTGGATTAAATTGGCGAAACTGCTGGGAGGGTTCACCATTGATGAGCCAAGCCCTCCCAATATATTTTTTCTTCGCAGTAAGGACAGTAGAAGTTTGTATTGTGTATAAAATAAACATTCGTGCTTTTAAATCCTTTCATTTATATGTATAGATGGCGCGTTATTGCTTTGTGTTAATATTCTAAGAGAATATTATAATATAATAAACCGTTCTACAGGATATACTACTGTAGAAAGGTTTCACACTTTTAAAAACTTGAGAGAATATATGAAGAAGGAAACATATCCTTGGAGAGACCGTTTATTATTATTATTAAAATATTAATATATATAGTTATCACAGCGTCATAATCAAGCAACAATTCTTAATTCTGTCACCGTTTGCTTTTGTGTATGGAATAAATACCCAAATATGCCATTTCTCATAATCATCGGTGGTGCAGTGGTAGAATGCTCGCCTGCCACGCGGGCGGTCCGGGTTCGATTCCCGGCCGATGCATTTTTTTTTTTTAATTTTTAAAACTCATTTATATATTATACAAGAATGACATCCACGGCGCGCCAATTTATAATTGTAACGAATAATATTTGAATAAAAGCATTTAATCGGGTAAAACCCGGCCGTTGCCCGGGTCATTCGGCTAGTATTTGTATAAATTCTATGAAAATATTCACAATTATTTTACAAATTTGAAAAATTGTTTGGCATCAGGCGGCGTTTTATTCATTGTATAAGTTCTCCTGTAGAAGGGCAGAGACACCCGAAAGCTTGAGATGGTTTTAAAATAAAAAGAAACTCATCTCCGGAAAACTTTTTAATTGTTTAATACTTTAAAATTAACTAGATCAAAAGAGAAAAGAGCCTCTTTAAATTTAAGGATAAAACTATTATTCAATTATGATAATACATTTAGAGAAGGTGTTAAACTGTTATCAAACTATCTTTGATATAAGAAAAATTTGATAAGTTGGTAAAGTGTAAACAACTGGACATTTTTCACCTGCATTCCACTGAGTCTCCTCTGTCGGAGTCTCTCGATGCAATCAAGAAGATGTTACCGAGTGATGTCAATGTTCTTACACTTGATATATGTTAGTAGTGTCTTAGAATGGCACCAATAGATATAGATGTAGAACGACATTTGAAAATTATTCCGCATGTCTCCAGTAATCTGTTGATCATCCAGTTTATTGACGCTACCATCCTCGTCGTACGAGACTGCTCTGTCTCCCCAGGAAGAGAAGACGCTGAGCTGTCTCCAGCTTGTACCCAAATTTTTGCATCATCAGGATTCCCAAAAACACGACAAACATGGACGTGGCGATGGCACGGTTGGTGTCGATGATTTACTTCTTGATCTCTCTTGCTAGCAGATCGTAGCATCCCCAGTAGTTCTGGAGGTTATCCCGCATGTGTTTTATTTGAACGAAAAAACGAAATTCTTTTTATTTAAAGGAGAAATGACGATTATTTATAACCTCAGGGATGAAGTATGAAAGGATGAATTGTGAAGAGTATTTTCCCATCCCTGGACACTTTATTTTCCATTTATCATTACTCTTCACAATTCATCCTTTCATACTTCATCCCTAAGGTTAGAAATTATCGTTATTTCTCCTTAAAATAAATTTCGATTTTTCGTTCAAAAGAAACATTTGCTGTATAATTTCCAAACTTCGTTCTACAATCATAAGCCGCATTATATTGTCTTATAGGTTAGTAGTGTCTTAGAATGGCACCATGGCATGTACTTAGATCGAAGTCTCTAGGCTAATCTTATTCTTTCTAATTCCAGTTCTTCGGAATTATGAAACTTCATGAAGACGATGAATGGTGTCTTCATGATATGTAAAATGTACATCTGCTACCGTTGAATCCAAGAATATGAAACACATACTGTGGCACGTAGCTTCACTCGAGGTCGCCCCTAACATAGAGAACTGAAATCTTTATCTTGATTTAGCATCGATTTAGATGTATCTGTTGGTTGGTAATGCCTACTTTATAGCAGCATATTCTTTTGAAATTTAAACAATATAGTTATTGAGTTTTGTGATTTTTTCTATATCTAGACTCATCACTGGCTATTCCATTACACTTTGTTGATAATTGCTGGCTCTAAGGACGGCTTATTAGATATTTATACCTAGCCATCCTCTTTTTCATGGCTGTTTCATAGCCTAGGTATCTATGTGATAGGAATAATCTCTCCACCAATCTTAATCATGGAATCTTAATCTGGAAAGGTAAGATGATTAGGCTACAATGGCTTGTACACCAGGTTTAGTAGGATACCAATGGTATTCATAGTAATGGAATTCTGGCTACCTGAGCTTCATGGTTCATTAGCCGTTATTTGTATGATATTATTGGATCAATTGTATGATGTTCTTGGATTATATGGACTACCAGGCACATAAACTGTATGACATTCTTATATTAACACAAAGCAATAACGCGCCATCTATACACATAAAAGGAAAGGTTTTAAGCACGAATGCTTCTTTTATATACAATACAAACTTCTACTGTCCTTACTGCGATTAAAAATATATTGGGAGGGCTTGGCTCATCAGTATTAAACCCTACCATTTTTATATTACATGTAGTCAAGGCCCGTTAGCCGTTCTGATTATGGTATTCTTGGATTATGGACTACCAGGCACATAAACTGTAGTACAAGGCCCGTATACCGCTCTTAGCATGATTCTCTGGAAATAAGGCAAATGAAACTGTTTCAAATATGAAAATCTAACAACCTCTTCTATCAGGTCTCGGTGAATCAACAGCATTTATAACATCAAGTACTTATCGCAAAGATAGAGGCTGCATGGCCGGCATTCATAGTTCTTCAAATTAAAGATACTTCGGCCAGTAAATATAGCAGCCTTAGAATAATTATTAACGCTTTGCCAAATGTTTTTATTTTTGTTCGCTCCTGACGAAGACAAGAGATTTTTGTCGAAACGTCGAGACAATAAAAATTATTTACTGGCCGAAGTTTCTTCGATTTGAAGAATCAATTACATAGTCACACGCGATGATCTATAGATCAAACACCGTCCAAGACATCAATATTTAGTGAGAAACATTTGATTAGAACCACGGTCCTACCCCCTAAATATAGGACTCTGGGGTGACGAAGAAGTTATTCTATTTCATACAAGGGACTCAGATCACAATAGAAAAGTTCACAATAGACACAGAAACTAAGTGCCATTTATTGACTGTCTTTACAATCAAACAGACTCAGGTAGATGACAATACCATAACACCAGATTGGTGGAATTGTGGAATAAAAGTGAAATTTATTCTAGAGAAATTATTATTAAAGTAGACCGAAATCAAAGTACACTTGTGAGGATTTGGCGTCAGTGGTCAGAGAAAGAGAAAAGTTCAACAAAACCTGGCTCAGCTCGTCCTAGAGTAATAACATAGAGAAGATAGAAGGAAATGAAAGATGGTTGTAGCAGACAGGACAACAAATCTACCAATAATTCAAGGAAATTTATAGGTGCAGAATAAACTAAAATATCTCTGAACATTATTAACAACCGTCTTATCGAAGCATAGATCTGTATTCGCCGGTCTTTATTAAGATGTATACCTTCTGTCAGACACAGCTGGTGTGAAGAGAGAGTTTCTGGTTTCAAGAAGAGAATTCATTTTTTAAATTAATACAGATTCAGTTTGGGGGTTAATGACGGCAGGATCCATGTTAGACGTAGACCCCAAGAAAGATCCAATCAGGACTGTATTGTGGAAAGCCATAAAGCAAGAACCCCTGGATTCATTGTGTGGGGAGGCATCAGCTTTGAAAGTAGGACCGCTTTAGTCTTTTTTCAATCACAATGACTGCTCAGCTATACATGGTAGATATGTTGCAACCTGTTGTGTTACCATTTCTTAAGCAGACTAATAGTTCCATTTTTCAACAGGCTAATGTCCGACCACATACAGCCAACATCTCACGAGCCTTTTTCCAAAATGTTGGCATCCTTCTTTGGCCTGCATGTTCCCCAGATCTTTCCCCAATTGAGCATGTATGGGACATGATTGGGAGTAATATTTAGAAATCTTCACATCCAAATAATCTTCAACAGATTCTGCAAAATATTTTGAAATTGCTTGGTCTAGCATCCAACAAGAAGCCCATTAAAAACTGTATGACAATATGCTTTACCGTGTAGCTACTTGTATAAATTCCTAAGGAAGAAACACCAAATATTGATTAAAAAAAGCTGCGTATATCAATAAATTCCCTACCTTTTCAAAGATTTAATTAATTATTTTTCACATTACCTTTAAATAGAGATCTCATCAATTTTCAGAAAATTCGAATGGGTTGACGTCCAATGTTAAACGTAAATGTATCGTTTTGTTTTCCAAGCTAACAAACCTCACAAATAACTATAGCCAATTCATCATACGGGCGTAAGACATCATCCAATAAATATCCTTGGCAACATTGCTCACTCGCCGAATATTTTATTCACTGATTATTGCTGACTTTTGTAAATTGACCGGCAAAATATTAAATATGCAAGTTGATGGATGATATCTAATCAAGATGATTGTCATAGAACAGCAGCGTTCCTTCATCTGACTTGATTACCTTGATGAATAATTCTTCTTTTTCCTAGCGATGTCCAATTGTTAGATATTGCAAATATTTCATGGAATTCCTACACAGTTCCATCCAAATTTTATAGTCACTCAATTTGTCACATCACACAGAAAAATTATAGAAATACTTACAAAAAATAATTCTATCTCAGAAAATGAACAAACTGCTCTTCACCTTATCTACGACTGTCCGAACTTTACGGAAGTGAGACATCGATTGTTTCCTGATCTAAAGTGATTTAACTCTCTTACATCAGCCACTTTGTCGATATAAATTTTATGAATTCTTTCGATTAATACATGTAAATTTATAAATATTTAATCTTAATTTTTAATTTGTTTGTTTGTGTTGTTTTTTGTTTCCTCTGTAATAGGCACAAATATTTAAATATCGCGTTTGGTTGATTGAAAAATATTAATAATGAAAAAAAATACAAATTTGTGTGTTAGTACACATAGTATATCTGTGTGAAAATAGGGTTTACCTCTTTCGATTAAACTGATACATGAAATAACGAATTCCATTGGTTTTATGGAAATTATGGATATCTTTGGTTGTTAAAAATTTACAATTTATTCACTTATATACTCTCATGGACAAAACTTAAGGAAGTTTAATATTTTGATATCGCAGGTCGCAGTTTTTTTTTTAAGAAGACAGAGGCAATTTAGTTCATACTTAGTTAATTCGCGTGTATTCAATGAAGATGATTGTAATATTTTTCAGAGTTATTGTCTGAATCCCGATATATATGCTAGAAGGTACAACTTCATTAGGTTTTGTCCTTGAGTGTATGAATATTTCTATTATCAAATATTATCAAAATTTTTAACTCTGCAAACTTTATCTCCATAATATTTGTACCTATCTCTAAACTGCCTTCTTTAATGAATGTAAGGTATATACGAAAAAAATCCAATACAATAGTAGAGCGGTCTGGAAATAAATTTAGCGAAGCCGCTAAGATTTTTCACCACTGATGAGCCAAGCCCTCTCTAACAATTTCTTTCATTGCAGTAAGGTCTGCAAAAGTATATTTATTGTGATGATAAATAATTGAGAAGCGTATATTGCTCAATAAATTGAAAACTTTTATTGATGGATATCATTCAAAATTAAATTTGTAATATCCTAATTCAAAGATAGGTATGTGAATATGATTTTTCATCTGAGAGATTCGCGCCGATTTTTTATCAACAAGTAAAAATAAATAACGTTTTATTTGAATCATCCCGATATTGAATAAATAAATATACAAGGTGTGTCCAATAAATAATGAGACCGGTCAAAAACAAAGAAAAAATGAAATGATAATTTTTTTAAAAAGTCTATTAAAAAAATAGAAAGCTTCTCAGCTACACTGCGGTATATCACATCACGTGATTGCACGCGCAGTCGATAAATTGTAAGCTTGTAAAAAGAACGCCTTGCATAACAACTTCTAATTTGTAATGGATAGAAAATTCGAACAACGAATTTGTATTAAATTTTGCTACAAAATTGGGAAATCGGCTTCAGAAACTTTAGATTTGTTGAAATTGGCATTTGGAAATGAAAATGTAAATAAGCCCACGACATTTAGATGGTTTTCATGATTTAAAAATGGAATGGAATCGGTGAAAGATGAGAAGCGTGTTGGACGTCCAATTCTGCACAGGAACCCTGAAAAGGTGAGCCAATTTTCAAATTTAATAAAAAAAATCAACAAATAGGGAGGGTTACGTGACATTGAGGAAGAAACAGGGTTATCAAAATCATTAGATGGATCAATAATTAAAGAAGACTTGCAGTTAAAGAAGACACCATCAAAATTTGTCCCTAAAATGCTCACAATCCAACAAAAGGAGAAGCGCGTTTAAGTTGCCAAAAAATGCTTGAAATGGTGGAAGAAAACCCTAATTGGAAGGAAAAAGTAATAACTGGAGACGAGACATGGGTTTACGGGTATGACCCGGAAATAAAACGCCAATCCATGGAGTGGAAAGGAAAAGATGAACCAATAACGAAGAAATCCCGACTTTGCAAGTAAAAAACAAAGTCTTATTGGTCACGTTCCTTGACATAAGGAAATTGTGCATTATGAATACCTAGACGAAGGTCAAACAATCAATAAGGAGTATTATTTAAACATTATTATACGTTTTGAAAATAGAGCAATCCATATTTAATTCATTAGATAATAAAAAGGCATATATTGGATTTACTAAAATATTTATTTTGCCAATATTTCGGCTGGCTGAACGCCAACCTTTATCGAGGCATTACATTTTTGTACACACAAACTCAGCGCCGCATAGTGTTATAATATCACAGTTGAAATCAATTAAAATACAGAGTAGGTGGGAGAAATTTGTGAATGAAAAAATTATTATAAAAATTGCAATCAAATATGTAAAATATATTTAAATATTAAAGGAAAAAATGAGTTCTATCTTTATATTTTAAAAAATTTGTAATAAGTACATAAAAATAATTCATTAAGAGATAAATGTAAAAATATATGTATCTATTAAAACATTTGAAATTAAATTTAAAATGATTTAAACAATAAACTGTATGAACTTTTTTAAAACGTTTAACAAAAAAAATGTGGGTATTTAAAAAATTAATTTCAAAATTTAAGGAGATCGATTTATATGTAAGTAAAAAAAATTATAAAAATGCATTGAAATGGAAGTTAAAACAATTTAGGATCAATAAATGAGAAAAATTAAATTAAAAAGTGGAAACTAAAAAAGTTTAAAGTATTACATGTAATATGTTATATATTTAATGTATCAATACTTTTGCGTTTTGAAGCGATAAATGAAAAAAATTAAACAAGTGGTATGTATTAATTACAGGGGATTACTAATGTGTGAAAATATAATTTAAGAAATCGCGGGTATTACAACAAAATTTAAAAATTCATTAAAGCAAAAAAATTAAATAAAGCAAAGTTATGTAAATTTAAAAAAAACGGCACCTCTCCCTTTAAAATAGTATAAAATAAGTCAATTTAAAAATAAAAAATAACTAATTGATATTAAAATGATTAGACAAAAAAAATTAAGAAGATCTAAATGGTGTGTAGATGTCCGGTAAATCAATTTTTCTATTTATGCTTTCTGTGTCTTCTGCAGAGGCCCAGCTTTCTAAGAACAATCGGCAGTGTTTTTCTTTAATGTTCTGGTATAAAACAGCTGTATTTTCGAAATCCGGAGTGTGGTTGTTTTTCAGTGCATGATCTACAAGGAGAGACAGTGGGTTGTAATTCCTTAGTCCTGATTTGTGTTGATTTAAACGATCTTTAAGTGGTTTGCTGGTTTCACCTATATAATTAGCTTGGCAATTGTTGCAAAATAATTTTGAGTTGTTTTGATTCTGTGACAGCTTGATCAATGGACCAAATTGATCAAGCTGTCACAGAATCAAAACAACTCAAAATTATTTTTTGGAAAAGGTACATAGATGACATTTTTTGCATAACAGAATCAGATTTTGTAGTAATTTCAAAATTTTTGAATAATTTAAGACCATTTTTAAATTTTACACATGAAATTGAAAATAATAATTCTCTGGCATTTTTAGATCTACAGCTTAAAAGAAAGTTTAATCAAATAGAAACTAGTATTTTTAGAAAATCAACCCACACAGGAAATTATTTAAACTTCAATTCTTTTGGCCCAGTTCATCATAAAATCGCTGTGGTTAAAGCTCTCTCCAAAAGATTAGATACACATTGTTCTTCAAAATTTAATGATATAGTGGAGAGAAATAGAATCTTCAGAGAATTAAAAAACAACAATTACCCTAGCAGTTTTGTCGAAAAACATTTTTATAAACCAAAATCTCCACCTTTAAATAACACCCCTGATCAATCAAAAAAACTTTACTGCTCCCTCCCCTACAGCTACGGCTCTGAACGCATCGCCAGAGTCCTAAAGAGATACAACATCATAACTACCTATCAATCATCTTTAAATTTAAAAAAGGCCCTACGCCATCCAGACACTAAACAAATCAACAAAATGGAAAACAAAACCAACGTAATTTACAAAATACCTTGCAACAATTGCCAAGCTAATTATATAGGTGAAACCAGCAAACCACTTAAAGATCGTTTAAATCAACACAAATCAGGACTAAGGAATTACAACCCACTGTCTCTCCTTGTAGATCATGCACTGAAAAACAACCACACTCCGGATTTCGAAAATACAGCTGTTTTATACCAGAACATTAAAGAAAAACACTGCCGATTGTTCTTAGAAAGCTGGGCCTCTGCAGAAGACACAGAAAGCATAAATAGAAAAATTGATTTACCGGACATCTACACACCATTTAGATCTTCTTAATTTTTTTTGTCTAATCATTTTAATATCAATTAGTTATTTTTTATTTTTAAATTGACTTATTTTATACTATTTTAAAGGGAGAGGTGCCGTTTTTTTAAAATTACATAACTTTGCTTTATTTAATTTTTTTGCTTTAATGAATTTTTAAATTTTGTTGTAATACCCGCGATTTCTTAAATTATATTTTCACACATTAGTAATCCCCTGTAATTAATACATACCACTTGTTTAATTTTTTTTCATTTATCGCTTCAAAACGCAAAAGTATTGATACATTAAATATATAACATATTACATGTAATACTTTAAACTTTTTTAGTTTCCACTTTTTAATTTAATTTTCTCATTTATTGATCCTAAATTGTTTTAACTTCCATTTCAATGCATTTTTATAATTTTTTTACTTACATATAAATCGATCTCCTTAAATTTTGATATTAATTTTTAAATACCCACATTTTTTTGTTAAACGTTTTAAAAAAGTTCATACAGTTTATTGTTTAAATCATTTTAAATTTAATTTCAAATGTTTTAATAGATACATATATTTTTACATTTATCTCTTAATGAATTATTTTTATGTACTTATTACAAATTTTTTAAAATATAAAGATAGAACTCATTTTTTCCTTTAATATTTAAATATATTTTACATATTTGATTGCAATTTTTATAATAATTTTTTCATTCACAAATTTCTCCCACCTACTCTGTATTTTAATTGATTTCAACTGTGATATTATAACACTATGCGGCGCTGAGTTTGTGTGTACAAAAATGTAATGCCTCGATAAAGGTTGGCGTTCAGCCAGCCGAAATATTGGCAAAATAAATATTTTAGTAAATCCAATATATGCCTTTTTATTATCTAATAAATTATTATACGTGTACGTGAATCAATTCGTCTGAAAATAAGTGAAATGTGGAGTTCCAAAAATTGGATTATCCTTCATGATAATGCACCACCACATACCTCTACATCTGTACTGACTTATTTTGCTAAACACGGCATCTAAATACTTCAACAACCTCCCTTTTACCCATACCTAGCTCCAAATGATTTTTTTCTCTTTCCAAAACTCAAAATGGCTCTAAAAGGAAGGAGATTTGACACTAGAGAGTCCATCATAGCGGATTCGATAAAGGTCTTGAAGAACATCCTGAAAGATGCCTTTTCTAAATGTTTTAAATCATGGGAGAAGAGATGGAAATTATGTATAGATGTGGGAGAGGACTATTTTGAAAAATACTAATAAAAATATTTTAATCATTCTATTTTTTCTTTATTTTTGACCAGTCTCATTATTTATTTGACACACCTTGTATTAATATAGGAAATGAACACATTAAGGCATGAATATTTCTTTGACAAATAAAACAAATTCTACGGTCCTTACTGCGACGATAAAATATTGGGAGGACTCGGCTCATCAGTATGTACCCTCCCAGCGGTGTCGTCAATTTAATCTACCAGCCCGCTTCTTAGAGCTATGGAATTGTATTGAACGATTCTGCTTATATATGCTATACTGAAGGGTAGAATTATAGTTATGGTATTCAAGCGAACTATGGACATAAACCTTTAGGACAGTAGAATTACATATAAATATTTGCATCGAGCAATGCTCTATTGATCTCTGAATCTTGATCTCTTGATCTTGATCACTGAAATGATCCCTTAAAAATTTCTGAAGCCTGCGGTGCTTTAGCTGTGCTTGGTGCTGCCTTGGTTCCCTCATAAACGGCGCTCTCGCCCTCTTCTCCCCCGGGGTGCCCACTTGCCCTGCCGGCGCCTCTCCAGCCCTCTCCTTGGCCCTCCACCGCGACGGGGGCTTGGTGACTCCTAAAGATGAATTGTGCCTTAAAATGCTTATCCGAAAAGCATGTAGAAGGCGGATTAATCGTTATTATTCGAGCAATGCTCTTCCGCAAATAATAAGGACAAGGCCCCAGTTAGACTAAAATCAATATAAAGCAATAAAGTGCCATCTATACATAAAAAATGAATACCTTAGATGGCCAGTTATTGCTTTAAACCAAGGGAGTGAATACGAGTATAGGAGTAAATACGAGGCTAAGTAACAACACCAGGCCAATTAAGTGACCATTGAGCGTTCTGAATTTTTTTCAAGTTGCTTGCGTACTTTTTTGAAATATCTTTTTATACAAGTGTTACTTTTTTTTACAAAAGTATTGAGTATTGAGAGAGAAATTTATATTACTAACTAAGTTACAATAAGTCCACACAATGCAATTTTCAAAAAGCTTTATAAAATTAGGGTTACTGTATGTAAATAATGGCTTTCGTATTTTTCATTAAATTTTGTTCTGGCCTTTGTTTTTATCTCTTAAAAAAACTCGTTCAAAATGCAGTCGCAGTCATTAGCAAACACATATGTTTGCCTAATTTCCATGTGCTCTCTTATTTTTTACAGAAAAATATTTACATGCCAGTATTTCAGGTTAATTTTTTATAAACCTATTATTTCTCATTCCTACTGAGAAGATTCCCATCTTCTCAGTAGGAATGAGAAATAATAGGTTTATCACAGTCAAGATTCATTGCAGTCACTCATTCAACTCAAGGAATTTCAAGGGTTAATGCGCTGGGGCGGGTACCTCGGGGGTTGTGTGGAAAACCTGCCATCTTTTTAAATTATATTGATTTTGAAATGACTAAATGGTTTGCAAAATAAAATTAAATAAATACCCAAACACTATAATAATACAATTTTTGTCATCACACACACTTTTTTTGCTGTGGTTTATGTGTTACTTCTGTATTGCTATTCAATGGCACTTCTACTATTTATTATTGATCTACCTTCAGTATAAAGGAAATTGCACTCGGGGGAATTTTCAGGCGAAGCCTGAATAATAATAGATATAGATATACGGCACTACGATCTCAGCCAAAAGACTGAAAAGCGATATTTATATAGAGAAACTAGGCGAATGACCCGGCTTCGCCAGAGAAATCCCTTGGGTGCAATTTCCTTCATACTAAAAGTATATCAATAATAAATATTAGAAGTGCCATAGAATAGCAATACAGAAGTAACCCATAAACTACAGGAAAAAAGTGTGTGTGATGGCAAAAATTGTATTATATTAGTGTTTAGGTATTTGATTTAATTAATATAGTTGATATAATAATATATATTTATATTATACTAGCCGAATGACCCGGGCAACGCCCGGGTTTTACCCTATTAAATGTACCCTATTCAAATACTATTCGTTACAATTATAAATTGGCACCGTGGATGTCACTTTTGTGAAACGTCGTCCCGCTCCAAACTTTGTGTCTGAGAAGCGATATTTTTATAGAAAGATGATCTGGCTTTTGTTTTCTGCTCGAATAAATGTTTTTCTGTTAGAATTTTGTTCCTGCGTACAAAATAATGAACTGGTTTCACCCGTGGTCCCTGCTTTTTGGAATTTTTCCCGATATAATTTTGTATCTGATAATCAAACATGATACAGCAATATCGTCATCATCATTTTCTGACTAAAAATATATAGTTTTAATAATTGATTTATATATATTTTTAAAATAGCCAATCGTCTTCCCCGTATTTTTTTACCTATGTATTAATTAATTAACTTTATTAACATCATGAAACGCGATATCCCAAACTCAGGGATATTTGCGCCAATACATTTCACTGCATTACAGCAATTCGGCTATATACAATCCTGTTCAATTCATTATTTTACATAAATTAACTAAAGAAAATTGTCCATGTATGGAAATTTTGGTTTGAATTAGTGAACTACTGCGAATTTGTATACCGGACATACAGACAGACAAACATACAATCCACGCCCGTTGAAGAACGTGTTGTTCGAAAGCTCGCGGTATTAAAGAATTTTACACAAGAGGCTCCTCTTAATGGTTATTGTTGTTTTTAATAACCATACAAACATTCATTTTTATATATAGAGAGAAGAGATATAATATAAATGAGTTTTAAAAATTGTAAAAAAAAAAATGCATCGGCCGGGAATTGAACCCGGGCCGCCCGCGTGGCAGGCGAGCATTCTACCACTGAACCACCGATGCTTATAAAAATGGCCAATTTAGGTATTCATTCCATTCCGGATTAGTCCGCGTAAAAAATAGTTCTTCAAATGAAAAAAAAAAAAAGAAATAGCCAAAAATACTAATCAAAATGCAGCCGAAAATTTTCCTCAGGTTTATAAAAAGCGACATGCAAAATTTGGTACCAATTGGTTCAGTAGTTTTTGAGTTTATCGCGAAACAGACAGACAAACAGACAGACATTGACTTTTATATATATAGAGATAATCTGGCTTCGTGTTGTCTGCTCGAGTGAATTTTTGCTGTTAGAATTTTGTTCCTCCTTATAAAAATGAACTGGCTTTATGGAATTTTCCCCCAATATTCAGTGTATGACAACCAAGCATGATACAGCAATAGTGACATCATCATTTTCTGACTAAAAACAACTATTTATGCCCAGAACCTGGTCATTTTCGATTTTTATTGGCCAAAAATTGGACAAATATCTCTTCCAGATTTTTCTCTACTCCTTGTTAAAATTTCAGCCAGATTAGGTCCATATTGAGGATTTGTATAGCCGAAAAACATACATACATTGGCTTTTATATATATAACTAGCCGAATGACCCGTGCAACGCCCGGGTTTTACCTGATTAAATGTTTTTATTCAAATACTATTCGTTACAATTGGCACCGTGGATATCCCTCATGTGAAACGTCCCGCTCCAAACTTTGTGTGATTTTAAAATATAAAAATAAAATGTAAATTTTCACGACGATATTTGAAATTTTTATTATTTTAATTTTCAAATACTATTCGTTTAAATTATAAATTGAGCCCAGGGATTTCACTCTTCTGAAACGTCCCAAGAAAGAGAAAGAAATTCAAGTCCCACGCGAAAAACCCGAACCATGGAAGATCTCCCTGCACCAGAAGCCCCCAACACTAATTTTACCAACCCCAAATACCCGGTAGGTACCCGTAAATATTCAATTTGGAAACTGCCAGAATGGCCAGAATTAAAAAATGAAGAAGATTCTCAAGCTCTGAAGAAATACTCCGGCGCGGTCGAAACCACCTTTGCCGAGCTAATAAATTTTATTGACTTTTACGAAAGGGAACTGTGCGAACTGCGCTCAAACTACCTAGAACACAAAACTACAAAAGCTCCCGCGAAGCGCCCAAGAGAAAAATCACCAGTAGCCGCAAAAGAAACAACAACGTAAAAAACAACCAGGTGCTCCAACCAAAGATCACAAGGTAATCCTGAGCCAAAATTACAAAATAAACAGCCTGAAAAACCTCATGAAGCAGAGACAATCGAAATGGAAATCGAAGTGGCACCAAACAAAATGCCAAATCATGAACAAAACCATAAAAACTCTAACTCATCAAAGAAATCTAACGAAACATCGAATAACAAACCAAACAATCCCAACCCTAACCCCAAGATCAGAATACCACCGATTAAAATAAACGGAGTAAAGGAATGGTCAGGCCTTAGAGATGGTCTTATCAAGTGTACCAAACAAAAGCCAGAATTTTACACATCAGGCCGATACATCAACGTTCAGTCTCACACAACATCAGACTACCGGACAGCTTCCAAGTGGCTGGAAGATCGCCACTACACCTTCCACTTCAAGATCCTAGACGACGAAAAGTGCCTTAGAGTGGTCGTAAGAGGTCTCGACCGCTGCATCACCATCCCCGAAATACAAGAGGATCTGGAAAATAAGGGATTCGAGATGTCCAAACTTGCAAGATTACGAAATTCAAGAACAAAGGAGGAGCTACCACTAATCCAGGTAACCCTTCCCTAGACTGCAAGAAATAAAGAAATTTACAATATCACAGATCTATGCGACATGAAGTGCAACGTCGAGGCTAACAGGGCTCCCAAAGGCCCCGGACAATGCCATAGGTGCCAAAACTTTGGGCACTCTCAGTTTGAATGCAGGGAAATTCCCAAATGTGCAAAATGTGGAGAAAATCATTTCACATCCGAATGCGCCAAAGAAAAAGAAGTCCCACCTAAATGTGCAAACTGCCAGGGTCAGCATACAGCAAGTTGGCGTGGTTGCCCACTATACAAAAAAATAAATAGAGTGCCCCAAACTCAAAATAATCAGAAACCAAACCCAAATACAGAAAAAAATCCAACCCTATAGGTCCAAACCCTTCTGAAATTCCCCAACCCATTCAAAACAAGAACAAAACTCCACATGTTAATAAAGAACGTCCCAATCCTCCTTCAGCCACTAAGGTCGACCAACTAGAGAGCGCTATCAAAAAGGCTCTCAGTGACCCCGCAATAATAACCAACATCATGAAGAACGTTGTAGACACCTTTAGATGTAAATGAATCACAAAAATATGTATAAAAATAGCCTTCGAAACGTTCACTGGAACGCGTGTAGTCTCCGAAACAAAAAACAACAATTCTCAGAATTCCTGAACGATCACGACATCGACATCGCACTAGTGTCAGAAACCTGGCTTAAGCCGTGCCATAAAATGAGGATTCAAAACTTCATCACCATCCGCAACGACAGACTAACCGGACAAGGTGGTGGAACTGCCATATTCATCCACAAGAAGTACAGCCATGCACCTATTCATGCCACCACCTCAAGCCTGGAAACCACAGGAATCTCAATCAAAAACAAAAACGGGTTAAATATGAACCTGTATTCATGCTACAAACCACCAAACACCTATTTAGATCAAACCGATATCTATAACATTTTTTCAACAGACACACCGACCATCATAGCAGGGGACCTAAACTGCAAACATCCTGCCTGGGGCTCCACCACCACTAACCCAAGCGGGAGAAGGCTCCAAAACGCAATCAACGTTATGGACCTAGATGTGAGCTACCCTGACGAATCTACTCATGACTCACCTCCAGACATCATTGACCTCGCCGTGCACAAAAACATCTCCCAAAGCGCATACTCTAAAGTCCTGCATGAACTAACCTCTGAACATCTCCCAGTACTACTTGTGCTACAGGATTTCAAAATCTCCTTCTCAAATACAAAAATAAAAATTACAGATTGGACCCTATTCAAGTTCAAGTACAAAATGGAAATCGCTGAACCTCCTGAACTGATCCAAGACACATCTTCAAAAATAGACGAGGCTATTACACACATTGAAGAAAAAATGGTGCAAAATTTGAAAGATTCAACAAAATATAAGGACCCGGAACTAGAACGAAGATATCCACCTCACATTAAAGAAAAAATACAATCCACCAACAGACTAAGAAAAAAAAAAGAAAAAAACCTGCGACCCCCCGAGATAAATCAGCCTACATGACGGCCCGGAGAGAATCACAGAAACTTACAAGAGAGCACGATAACACCAGCTGGGACAACTTTATCGAAAACTTGAAAGTCACGGACCAAACCATATGGAATGCCATCAAACGATTATCCAACTCTGAAAAACAAGAAATAACACTGAAGACAACAATGGGCAGACACTAACCACAGAAGAAGCAGCTGAATCATTTGCCAACAACCATGAAAAAAGTGGGGGTCGGTGGAAGGCTGGTTAAACCGTTTGGTTTTCGACCACTAGGACCCGGGTTCGAACCCGCATTGGACACTTTTTTCTGTTTAAAGAAAAAAAGATGCTCCAATGGACCCCGATTCTTGCAAAAGTCCAACCCCACCAGCGAGTGCAAGTAACCAAACGGGGCTCTGGCATTAGTAAGTGCAAAGTCGAATTGCTTTTCACATGTGTAGACATGTGGTGCACTTACAGTAAAAGCAGTCGCTAACCTCCCACCATGATTATCATGGCCTGTACCACGTGTACTAGGGATAAGCAAAAAAATGAAAAAAGTTCACCCCCAATCCCTATACATCCCACTCCAAACCTACTCGTACATACATAAAACGTGTGAACTCATACATGAAAAAAATAAAGAAACAGGACTAGAACCAACAAACATTGGTGAAATAAAAGCGATTATTGAATATCTACCAAATAAAAAAGCTCCCGGAATCGACGAATTGCATAATGAAGCTCTCAAACTGCTCCCTAATCATATACTAGCATCATAGCCGAAATCTTTAACGCCTCACTGCAGCTTGCCCACTTCCCTGACAGATGGAAAACGTCCATTATCTGTCCCATACTTAAAAAAGGAAAATCCATGCATGAACCAACAAGCTACAGGCCCATTTCGCTGTTACCTGCCATCTCAAAACTATTCGAAAGAATTGTTTTAAGAAGACTCAGAAAATCCCTAGAAGAAAAGAATCCACTCAGACCTGAACAATTTGGCTACCAAGCCAAGCACTCAACATTGCACCAGCTAGTTGTTGTCACTGAAAAAATAAGAAAAGCAATGGACCTAGGCCAAATAACAGGAGCCGTATTCTTCGATATTGCCAAAACATTCGATAAAGTCTGGCACGGAGCCCTTCTCTACAAAATGTGCAAAAAGCACCTTCCTGGAGACATCATAAAAATAACCCAAAACTTCCTAACAAATAGAACATTCAAGGTACGAGTCAAAGATGAACTTTCAAAAGCTAGGAACATCCTTGCTGGGGTCCCTCAAGGATCGGTCACAGGACCAACCTTATTCGACATATATATAGATGACTTCCCCTTTATTGAAGACACCTCCTTACACCTATTTGCCGATGATACCGCCATTTTGGCCTCGACATACGACTTCGACCGACTCCACATGAAACTTCAAGAGGCCTGCATCTTTTCCACGCTCTGGTGTAAAGAATGGCGAGTCACAATGAACCCCCAAAAAAGTGAAGCAATCATTTTCTCCAGAAAAAAAGACAAAATTAAGAAACCTTTAGACGAACTTTTTGTCTTCGAAGACAATATTAAATGGAAAGAGAACATCCGATACCTAGGGATGACCCTAGACGAGCACCTAACCTTCAAAAAACACATCGAAAACAGAATTAATTTGGCGAAAGCAGCCCAACACCGACTATCCCTACTTCTAGGACCGAAAAGCAAATTATCCCTTCATTGCAAAAGAACCATTTACACATCAATAATAAGACCAACACTCATATATGGCCACCCCATTTTTATGACAGCACATAAGACCATCCTTAAAAAGCTAGAAGTCTTCGAAAATAAAATGATCAGAAAAATTATGTCTCCACCCTGGTTCGTTCGGAACACAATCCTCAGGAACGATCTAAATATCGAAAACATCAATGACTACATTATTAGACAATCATTCAAATTCTATGAAAAATCCGAAAAATTAGAAAACCCCACCTTTAAGCAAGCAACAAACTACAAATGCCGAAAAAGGAAAAAAGGAAATTTAAAACCTAGACAAATTCTCCATCAATTAAGCCAGAATGACGAAAAGTGAAAAAAAAGGAAAAACAAACCCACCTTGAATATCAAAAAAGCCAGAAAAAACCTTTTCAAAAACAATATCCCCAAGGACCTGAGAATCCGGACCCAACGAAATCATCATAAATTATAATTGTAAATGAACCCCTGTACATAATAACCCCCTCAGTATATTGTAAATATGATGATCTAGGTTGCTCTTTTTGAGCGGTACCTAATAAAGTTAATTGGAACTTGGAAACGTCCCAAGGGATAAATCCAGAATTGATGAGTCCCGCGCGAAAAACCGAACCATGGAAGACCTCCCTGCACCAAAGGTCCCCAACACTAATTTTACCAACCCCAAATACCCGGTAGGTACCAGCAAATATTCAATTTGGAAACTGCCAGATTGCCCAGAATTAAAAAAAATGAATATGACTCTCAAGCATTGAAAAAATACTGCGGCGCGGTCGAAACCACCTTTGCCGAGCTAATAAATTTTATATACCTTTACGAAAGGGAACTGCGCGAACTGCGCTCAAACTACCTAGAACACGCAACTAAAATAGCTTCCGCGAAGCGCCCAAGAGAAAAATCACCAGTAGACGCAAAAGAAACAACAACGCAAATAACAACCTGGTGTTCCAACCAAGGGTCACAAGGTAATCCTGAACCAAAATTACAAAAGAAACAGCCTGAAAAACCTCATGAAGCAGAAACAGTCGAAATGGAAATCGAAGTGACACCAAACAAAATGCCAAATCATGAACCACACCATAAAAACTCGAACCCATCAAAGAAACCTAACGAAACATCGAATAACAAACCTAACAACGCCACCCCTAACCCCAAGATCAGAATACCACCAATTAAAATAAGCGGAGTAAAGGAATGGTCAGGCCTTAGAGATGGTCTTGTCAATTGTACAAAACAAAAGTCAGAATTTTACACATCAGGGCGACACATCAACGTTCAGACTCACACAATATCAGACTACCGGATAGCTACCAAGTGGTTGGAAGATCGCCACTACACCTTCCACTTCAAGATCTTAGACGACGGAAAGAGCCTTAAAGTGGTCGTTAGAGGTCTCGACCGCTGCATCACCATCCGCGAAATAAAAAAGGATCTGGAAAACAAGAGATTCGAGAGGCCCAAACTTGCAAGTCTACGAAAATCAAGAACAAAGGAGGAGCTCCCTCTAATCCAGGTAAACCTTCCTAAGACTGCAAGGAATAAAGAAATCTACAATATCACAGATCTATGCGACATGAAGTGCAAAGTCGAGGCTTAAAGGGCTCCTAAAGGTCCCGGACAATGCCATAGGTGCCAAAACTTTGGACACTCTCAGTTTGAATGCAGGGAAATTCCGAAATGTGTAAAATGTGGAGAAAATCATTTCACATCCGAATGCACCAATGAAAAAGAAGTCCCACCTAAATGTGCAAACTGCCAGTGTCAGCATACAGCAAGTTGGCGTGGTTGCCCACTATACAGAGAGATAAATAGAGTGCCCCAAACCCAAAATAAGAAGAAACCAAACCCCAATACAGAAAAAGAAAAATCCAACCATACAGGTCCAAACCCTTCTGAAATTCCCCAACCCATTCAAAACAAGAACAAAAATCCATATGTAAATAAAGAACGTCCCAATCCTCCTTCAGCCTATAAGGTCAACCAAATAGAGAGCGCTATCAAAAAGGCTCTTAGTGATCGCACAATAATAGCCAACATCATGAAAAACGTTGACCATTAGATGTAAATGAATTACAAAAATATGTATAAAAATAGCCTTCGAATCGTTCACTGGAACGCGTGTAGTCTCCGAAACAAAAAACAGCAATTCTCAGAATTCCTGAACGATCACGATATCGACATTGCACTAGTGTCAGAAACCTGGCTTAAGCCGTGCCATAAAATGAGGATTCAAAACTTCATCACCCTCCGCAACGACAGACTAACCGGTCAAGGTGGTGGAACTACCATATTCATCCACAAAAAGTACAGCCATGCATTTATTCATGCCACCACCTCAAGCCTGGAAACAACAGGAATTTCTATCAAAAACAAAAGCGGGTCAAATATGAACCTGTATTCGTGCTACAAACCACCAAACACCTATCTAGTTCAAACCGATATATATATAACATTTTTCCAACAGACATTCCGACCATCATAGCAGGGGACCTAAATTACAAACATCCTGCCTGGGGTTCCACCACCACTAACCCAAGCGGGAGAAGGCCCCAAAACGCAATCGACGTTATGGACCTAGATGTGAGCTACCCCGACGAACCCACACATGACTCACCTCCAGATATCATTGATATCGCCGTGCACAAAAACATCTCCCAAAGCGCATACTCTAAAGTCCTGCACGAACTAACCTCTGATCATATCCCAGTGCACTACTTGTGCTACAGGATTTTAAAATATCCTACTCAAACACAAAAATCAAAATTACATCTAGTGGCACCGCTAGGTGGCCAAATCGGGTGGACGTGCGTCGCATCGCTCCTCGAATTGGGTAAATAATCAATTTAGATAGTTTTATGATAATATAAAACATTATATTGAATTATAACATTAAGTATAGTCGATTAAAATGGCTTTTTAATTTAATATAGATATTTTCTTCAATTAAATAGATAAAGGAAAAAAGAAATTTGCATAAGATTAAAAAAAAAATGGATTTGCTGATAAGAGCACTGACCGTAAAATTAGATGAAATTTATGAGTATTTTGACAATAAAGTCAAACAGAACCAAAAATAAAAATTTCAAAAAATGATCTTTCCTTTTTGTCCACAATGGTAAGGCAGACAAAAGATAGTATTACGGCCTTAAAGGATGTTAATAATCGGGACTTCGTGGATCAACTTTCTGTTCCAGTGTCTGACGTTCTTGATCAGAAACTGGACAAATTCAAGGGAGAACTCAAGACATTGAGACTCTCTTTTTCAGAGGTTTTGAAAACACAAACATCGAGAGATACTATAGAGAAAAACAAATGAGTGACAAGAATTTTCAATTATAGCGCAGCCATTTGATGAAGGAAATAATCAAGATGTACACCACGCTATTGTTGAAAGGATCAGAGTGTTAAGAGAGGAGAATAAGAAAGTTAGAGTCAAAAAATTATGAATATCAAAAAATCAATTATTATAAAAACGTCGGTCGAGAAAGAATCTAATTTTATAAAAGAGGAATTATGCAAATCAACCCAACTAACAAATCTATGCAAATCATTTGTTCCGACCAAAAGAGATCTTACGATAATGATTAAAAACGTTAGTAAAATCACCGAGGTGAATTCCTTCGAAGAAACAATCTGTCAGATGAACGACGAACTAAGGGACATGGAAATCGAAATTAAGGTGTTATTCTTCACTAAATCTAACACCTATGCCCACAATATAGTTTAACGAGTTTCTCCTAAGGTTTATCAAACCATTAGGAAATTAAACAATAAAATATACACTGATTGTGAGCGTTGTGTTGTTGTAGATAAGATATTGGTGAAACAATGGCAGAAATGTCTGAAATTCAACCCCACCAACAAAACGGCAGAATGCCCTAACACCCCAACATGCAGGACATGTGGAATCCGTGTATTTCATGATTGCTCAGGAATTCCCAAATGTTTCAAATGTTCCCAACATCCTAAGTATAGAAACAGGCTCTCATCACACAGAGCAAATTCAGAGGAATGTCCTATGTATAAAACATACATTGACAGAATAATCGAAAGAACAAGTTGAACAATCAAGTATCTAACAATTTCAAGTCAAACAGGATCAAATGCAAGTTCAGTTATTTAAGTGTGTGAAACAAAATCTAAGAAAAAAACATAAACGCAACAAATGAGCTCCTGGCTCAGATAGCCAACGACCCACCAGACATATTATTTATTCAGGAGACTTATACAGTAAACAATTATTATTTTTGGCGGAGACGAGCATTCCAATTCTAACAGCCAAAGGAAACAAGATAAATTCGGCAAAAATAATTCTATATAAACGAATCTAAATGAATAGATACTCCATCATAAATGAAAAAGGAGGAAACGGGATGAAGAAGGGAGAAAGAAACCAATGAAGGCAACTAAATAAGGAAAAAAATGTATTCAACAAAATATAAGGAAATGTGTCATAGCATTAGATGAACTTCGAGCCTCTGTTCTGTCCACACAACCCTCCTGACCTATTATTTATTCAAGAGCCTTATATATTAGGGAATGATGTGATATTCAATAATGACTCACAGATTGTTTACTCTAAAACTGATAAAACAGTCTAGACAGCAACGATAATTCTTAACAGTAGCATTAAATATACGACAATTGATAGATTCACTAATTCTTTTTGTACAATATTTCTATATATTCAGAGAATTCAAATATTGTTATTTCAAACTTCTACATTCACCCTAACAATCTCGGTAATACTCACCAAATTTTCATTAAAGAACTTTTGGAGACTTTCGGGCTACAGCCAATATTCTTCTGTGGTGATTTTAACTCTCGACATCCTGTATGGTACGACCGGATAATCAACTCTAATGGTTACAAATTCCACTCTATCGTGAATGAATACAACTTGTTTATCCATAACCTCATAAGGCCTACATGTCGAAATGCCAGTATAATAGATTTAACAATATCAAACAAAAAATCTATAAAGCTGATTCAGAATTAGAGCACATCAACTTTCACAAGTATTTCCGATCATGTAGCAATAACCTTCGACATTCGTAATAATTTTAAGGCGCAGATAATTGGACAAAGGTCAACATGGAAATTCATTGAAAAAGATTCCAACTGGTAAAAATTTACTGAAGAGATATCATTTCAAAATGTACATAACTAGTCGAATGAAATGAATCAGGCATCTAATACTACGGATGTTGACAGGATCGTGATGAAACTTACGGACATAATTAGTGAGGCAGCTTACTCGTCTCTGGAAATCAAATCAAACTCTTTCAAGTATATCTATATAAATATATAAAAATGAATGTCTGTCTGTCTGTGTGTGTGTTTACTCTATTGATTCAAAAACCATACATCCAATCGCCGTGAAATTTTGGGATATACCTAATAATATCCCAAAATTTCACGGCGATTGGATGTATGGTTTTTGAATCTATAGAGTACACACACACACACAGACAGACAGACATTCATTTTTATATATATAGATAATATGATCAAAAATGCAGGTAAACTTTTAATCCCGATTTTATAACAAATATTCAACAAATGTATCGAATTAGGTTATTTTCCGGATACTAGACGTATGACCCGGCTACGCCCGAGAATTCCACCGATTGCAATTTCCTTCATACTGAAAGTACATCAATAATAAATATTAGAAGTGCCATAGAATAGCAATACAGAAGTAACACATAAACTACAGGAAAAAAGTGTGTGTGATTGCAAAAATTGTAATATATTAATGTTTAGGTACACTTCGTTCTCTTTTTATGCGGTTTTTTTTATGCGGTTTTGGAGTTATGCGGTGCAAGAAAAAAAAAATTATTCGAATTACGAAATTTTTTTTTTTGGTGATTCACTTTTTCTGAAAACGAATAAGAATAAAAACTACAACTCTACTATTACGCAATCAATACAAAGAAAGAATTTTGTAACGTCCTGGTTGTATGTTAAGTTATCCAACAAACAGTAGAGGGGAAGTTCCAATGTCTTTTATTCCGCGCCTGCCGGTGTCTTACACAACTCGTGCAAAACCGAAATCAAAACTGAAAACCCGCCGGCGTGCCAGCTGCCGTTACAAATTTCTTTTTTCTTTTATTGAGATGTTTTCTCTTGATTTGTTCTTAAAAACAAAAGAGACAAAAACAAAAATACCTCGTTAAAATTGCGTGTTTTTATGCTGCATTTTATTTTTGTATGAAACTAATTAAAAAAGCCTGCATATTGGAAAGCATTAGAAAATAAAACTTTGTGAAAGAAGGTTACTACCGAAAACCGGAAGATAAATTTACTCAAGTGAATTGTAAGTTTTTTTGAATAATTTTAGTGCGTAATTGTACATAAAGTTTTTTTCTATAATTTTTAGTCCTCTTAAAGAAAATGTGTGACAATAATAAAAAACAAAAAAAGAAGTGCAATTTCGCTAGAAACCAAAATTATAATTCTCGATTGCTTGGCGAAAGGAGAAAGATCAACAGCAATAGGTGAACGTTATAATTTAGGCGAATCTACTATAAGAGCAATAAAAAAAATGAAGCGGCAATAAGAAGATCAGTCAGATCTGGTACAAATTTGAGTTCTAAAATTTCATCATATTCAAGAGGCACTTTAATAGAAAAAAACAGAAAAGGCTCTCGTAATTTGGATTGAAGATTTAACTCAAAAAAGAATTCCGTTAGATGGACATTTAATCAAGATGAAAGCCCTTAAATTTTACAAGGAGTTAAAAGAATCAGAGCCATCTACATCTTCACGTGAAAGTAATCCACAATTCTCTGCCAGCACAGGGTGGTTAACTGGTTTTATAAAAAGACATTCTTTTCATAATCTAAAAATAAAAGGTGAGGTGGCTTCTGCAGATGAAGAAGCTGCTAGAAAATATCCTGAAAAGTTGGCTAAAATTATTAAAGATGGAGGATATTGTGCCCATCAAATCTTCAATGCTGATGAAACAGGATTGTTTTGGAAAAAAATGCCAACCCGTACTTACATTGCAAAGTCCGAAAAAAATGCCAGTGGTTTTAAAGCTGCTAAAGATCGAGTTACTTTATTGCTGTGCAGCAATGCATCTGGCGATCGAATGTTAAAACCGCTGCTTGTAAATCGATCTTTAAAACCACGTGCATTAAAAGGAAAAGACTTAAATACACTGCCCGTACATTGGATGGCAAACAAGAAGGCCTGGGTAACAACGGCTATTTTCACTGAATGGTTCAATAAATGCTTCGTACCCGAAGTAGAAAATTATATGAAAGAGATGGGTCTCGAATTTAAGATCTTATTAATTCTTGACAATGCACCAGGTCATCCGAACTTAGAACATCCAAATATAAAGGTAGTTTTTTTCCCTCCAAACACAACGAGCCTAATTCAACCATTAGATCAGGGAATTATTTCAACATTTAAAAAATATTATGTAAAATTCACTTTCCAATTCATTTTCGATAAACTGGAATCCAATACAATAACAGTTACTGAAGTTTGGAAACAATTTAATATCTTGAACTGAGTAGATCATGTTGCGTTAGCAATTGCCGAGATAAAATCACAAACTTTAAATGCATGTTGGAAAGCTGCTTGGCCTGAATGCGTATCAAAGAGAAATGAATCAAATAGAACAACAATAGTAACATCAGATATTATTTCAATTGCTAAGGAAATAGGTGGGGAAGGTTTTGATGATTTTGGCGAGCATGATATAGAAGAATTGCTTGTGGACGAAGCCCTAAATGATGATGATATTTTGGAAAGTATGGTAGATACTACTAAAGATTTCGAAACAGTAGATAGCGAACTGGAAGATGTTACTCCACTGGACGAAAAATTACTTCGGGAAGGCCTTCAACTTTCCGGTAAATTGGAAATTTTTTTTATTCAAAATGATAATGATGTAGAACGCGCCTTAAAATTCCAACGTGATCTGAAATTTTGTATGTCTGGCTACAGAGAACTCTACAAAGAACTAGTCAAGCCATCACAGCGTTTGATTACTGACTACCTTGTCAAAGAAAAAAAAATCACTGAAGTTCCTAAAGAAGCATTACCATGTAGATCTGATGACGTAATTTTATCTTCAAGTGATGAAAGTGATCTTGCACCAATCCACAAACGGGTTCGCACATTATCAGACAGCGAATAATGATGAAAACATTCTTAATATGATTTTAAATAAAGTTTTGTTTATGTTTTTTATTTTACATATTAAGTTTTGTTTTTGTTATTAACACACATATGTGCCATTTATTAAAATATGATGAGAAAAAAAATAAATCTTATTATTTATAAATCTTTTTTTATGCGATTTCTGGTGCATTTTAAAACATTATTTAGGTTTTATGCGATTTTTTTAATAAATGGAACGTATCTATCATTTTACATATAAATGTATGTCTTTTTTTGTGCGATTTTTTTTTATGCGGATTCCCCTGGAACGCATCTACCGCATAAAAAAAGAATCAAGTGTATTTGATTTAATTAATATAGTTGATATAATAATATATATTTATATTATATATAATAAAAATAAATAAGGCATCTCCTGACCACGAGCACATGTGCTTTTTAGATGGCAGAGCGCCATCTAGTGGAGCAAAAATAAACTAAACGTTTATTTAGCTTGCTCCATGATATTTGGCCAACCCAATTTCTTGATAAATCAAGAAAAGCCATCCACGAACGCGTTTAGCGCTGTTGGCGCTCGTCAGCGTGGAGAAGGCTGTAACCACTGCGACCAAAATTATTTTTTGGTCCCAATGGCTTCCCGGAAAATGGCGCTCTGCCATCTAAAAAGCACATGTGCTCGTGGTCAGGAAATGCTTTATTTATTTTTAATATCAACACCTGACCCACTTATCTTTTTTTTCTATTGTTTTTTTCATGTGTTAAGCGTCTTTATGCAAATTTGGCCTTAAATACCCATTTCTTGATTTTTCGGGAAGCCATTGGGACCAAAAAATATTTTTGGTCGCAGTGGTTACAGCCTTCTCCACGCTGACGAGCGCCAACAGCGCGAAACGCGTTCGTGGATGGCTTTTCTTGATTTATCAAGAAATTGGGTTGGCCAAATATCACGGAGCAAGCTAAATAAACGTTTAGTTTATTTTTGCTCCATTAGATGGCGCTCTGCCATCTAAAAGGCAGATGTGCTCGTGGTCAGGAGATGCCTTATTTATTTTTAAATACAACACCTGACCCACTTATCTTTTTTTTTTTCTATTGTTTTTTCATGTGTTAAGCGTCTTTACGCAAATTTGGCCTTAAATACCCATTTCTTGATTTTTCGAGAAGCCATTGGGACCAAAAAATATTTTTGGTCGCAGTGGTTACAGCCTTCTCCACGCTGACGAGCGCCAACAGCGCGAAACGCGTTCGTGGATGGCTTTTCTTGATTTATCAAGAAATTGGGTTGGCCAAATATCACGGAGCAAGCTAAATAAACGTTTAGTTTATTTTTGCTCCACTAGATGGCGCTCTGCCATCTAAAAAAGCACATGTGCTCGTGGTCAGGAGATGCCTTATTTATTTTCAATATCAACACCTGACCCACTTATCTTTTTTTTCTATTGTTTTTTTCATATATTATATATAATATAAATGAGTTTTAAAAATTGTAAAAAAAAAAAAATGCATCGGCCGGGAATCGAACCCGGGCCGCCCGCGTGGCAGGCGAGCATTTTACCACTGAACCACCGATGCTTATAAAAATGGCCATATTTGGGTATTCATTCCATTCCGGATTACTCCGCATAAAAAAGTTCTTCAAATGAAAAATAAATAGCCAAAAATACTAATCAAAATGTAGCCGAAAGTTTTCCTCAGGTTTATAAAAAGCGACATGCAAAATTTGGTACCAATAGGTTCAGTAGTTTTTGAGTTTATCGCGAAACAGACAGACAGACATTGACTTTTATATATATAGAGATATGGAAAGACTCTACTGTAAAGATCATTCCAAAATCTGATTTAAAAAACTATAAAACAAGCAAAAGCTATAGACCAATATCATTGACGTCAAACATTTCAAAAATTTTTGAAAACATAATTAAAAACAAATTCAATGAATATTATGACGAGAACAATCTAATGAGTGCAAGGCAACACGGATTTACTAAACATAAATCAACGAACAGTGCAATGGAAGATATAATGGAAACCATACTGAAACACAGGCAAGGAGAACTGACTTCTTTGATTACAGTGGATATAGCAGGCGCATTCGACAACGCATGGTGGCCAGCAATTATTAGAAAACTCGATTTAAATAACATTTCCTTCAAATTAATAAAAATATGCAATCTTATTTAAGCAGTGGAAGAAGGGCAAATTTCTCATATGAAGACACAAATGTTACAAAATATTTGACAAAGGGATGCCCTCAAGGCGGTCCTTTATCCCCAATATTAAGGAATATTTTGTTAAACGACTTGCTGAAGAGTTTCAAAACATCCAAATGCAGAAATAACTTGCTACGCAGACGACGTTTCTATCATTTGTTGGAGCAAGTCTGTCGAGGATCTCAAAATATTAAGCGAATATATTCTATGCTATGTGATTCAATGGTGTAATAGGAATAAATTATCAATAAGCCCAGAGAAAAATAATTTACATTACTCACATAATAAACCTAAAGTTCTAATTGAAATACCGAATATTATTTCAAACCCAGTAGATCAAGTTAAGATATTAGGCATAAAATTCTCAAATCATAGAATAAAAAAGAAGATCAATTTTACCCCACATATCAACGACATTTTGTGCAGAATCGTAAGAATGGAACATTTTATGTTTTAATTTTGTGGAAAGATGTGGGGAATAAATACTAAAAAAATAATTATTTTGTATAAAACAATTATCAAGCCAGTTCTTACGCATTGTTCAGAAATATGGTACAAATTTATAAATAGTCGATGCAAAGAAAAACTAAACTCTATTCAATATCAAATTCTTCTTTGGGCGGTTGGAGCCTACAAGACTACATCTTCCAACTGTGTCCATAGTCTTGCGAACATCCCCCTTCTCACAAATTATATTGAATCTAAAATAATTAAATATGATTTGGCTCATCTTTCGATAGAGGATTAAAATGCTTTTAGATCACATTCTCCGAGTATAATTGGTTCATTTTTAAGTGCAAAAATGGATGAATTATTAATCTTAAAACAAATGAAACATTCCAAAGCTCTTTCCCGTTTGGAATTCCAACATATTCCTGTTCGAATTTTTATAATACCCAGTTTACAATGAACCATGGGAATTTTAAGGGATTTTTATCAAAAATTGGAGCAGTTGAAGACTCTAGCTGTCATTGTGGTAACAAATTCCAGGACTCGAGACACCTACTGCTGGAATGCCCACTCTTCTTCAACGCTAGACAACAGACAATAAACAATGTTGTAGATCTATATCAATTTGTAAATAGCAGATATCATAGATTTAACTATCTTTATAAATATATTTATGATTATCTTTCAAACCCGAAAGGTTCAGGTTCCTAATATATATTATTGTTTCTCTTTTTTACTTTAATTACTTGTTATTGTATAATACAAGGTATGTCCCATAAGTTCCCGGACTGGGTCCATAAAAAAAAAAAAAATAAATGGAAAATGTAAATAAATTTGACTGTTTATTATAGAAAAAATATCTGGCAACACGGTGGTACCAATATCGAGTCGGTAGGTGCGCGCGCGCCAAGGTAATTCTAATTTATTTAAAGGTCACACCTAGCGCTGCGGCGATTTTACGATGGAAAAAAATTGAAGCAGAGGATTTGCATAGAATTTTGTGTGAAACTTCAAATATTAGCAACCGACTTTTGAAATGCTTAATAAAGCATTCCCCAATGACGCCCCAAAGAAAACAACTGTTTTTGAATGGCATTCTAGATTTAAAGCTGGCCAAATTTCCATTGAAGATGCTCCTCGTCAAGGACGCCCAAAATTTCAAAGTACTGATAAAATGTGCAAAAAATCACCGATTTGATAAAAGAAAATCCTCGAACCACTTTGCTGGAGCTAGAGCAAAACACAGGCATCTCTAAAACAACGATTGGAAAGATCGTAACCGAAGATTTGAAGCTCAAAAAGACTCCTGCAAAATGCATCCCAAGATTCCTCACTAATGAGCAAAATCTGTGTCGGCTTGCAACCTGTGAAGACATGTTTAAAATGACAAGAACGGATCCGGAATGGAAAGACAAGATAATCACAGGCGATGAGACATGGGTCTATGGCTATGACCCTGAAACCAAGCGTCAATCTGCCGAGTGGAGAGGTCAGGGTGAGCCTAGACCCAAAAAATCCAGGATATTGAAAACCAGAAACAAGGTGTTGCTGGTCGCTTTTTTGGATAACAAGGGCATTGTTCATCACGAGTATCTTCCTGCAGGCCAAACAGTTATTAAGGAAATGTATTTGAGCATTCTTCGCCGTCTAAGGAAAGCGATTCGAAAAAAAAGGCCAGAAAATGGACTAATGGTGACTGGATCCGACACCATGACAATGCCCGCCCTCACACAGCGCACTCTGTGACGAGTTTTTTGGCGAAAAACGGGACAGAAATCCTACCTCAACCACCCTATTCCCCAGACATCGCACCAAATGACTTTTTCCTATTCCCCAAACTCAAAGCAGTTCTAAAAGGAAGACATTTTGACACCAGGGAAGACATAATAGAAAAATCGCTGCTGGCATTGAAGAGCATTCCAAAAGAGGCCTATAAAAACTGTTTCGACAATTGGGAGAAACGATGGCGCTGGTGCGTTGAAGCAAGGGGGGATTACTTTGAAAAGTTTTAATAAAAATTTTTTAAAAAAATCTTACCTTTTTTTTTTATGGACCCAGTCCGGGAACTTATGGGACATACCTTGTATGTTTATAACTGCTTCTGTTTAAAAAAAAGTAAATCGACGCAATTATCCCTAGCCGGGATATCGCGTTTTGTGTGTTTAAAAAATACAGATTTGGCCCTTTTTAAGTACAAAATGGAAACCGCTGAACCTAGACGAGGCCATTACATACATTGAAGAACAAATGGTGCAAAAATTGATAGAATCAACAAAAATGAGGACCCGATGTTAGAACGAAGATATCCACATCACATTAAAGAAAATAAACGATCCACCAACAGACTAAGAAAAAAGATGAAAAGAACCTGCGATCCTCGAGATAAATCAACCTACATGACGGCCCGGAGAGAATCCTAGAAACTTACCAGAGAGCACGACAACACTAGTTGGGACTACTTTAGTGAAAACATGAAAGTCTTGGACCAAACTATATGAAAATCCATCAAACGATTATCCAACTCTGAAAAACAAGAAATAACATTAACGACAAACAATGGGCAGACACTAACCACAGAAGAAGCAGCTGAATCATTTGCCAACAATTATGAAAAACAGTTTACCCCCCAATCCCTATACATCCCACTCCAAACCTACTCGTAAATACATCAAATGTGTGAATTCATATATGAAAAAAAAAAAACAAAGAAACAGGACTAGAACCAACAAACATTGGTAAATAAAAGCGATTATTGAATATCTACCAAATAAAAAAGCTCCCGGAATCGACGAATTGCCTAATGAAGCTCTCAAACAGCTCCCTAATCACATACTAGCATCAATAACCGAAAATTTTAACGCAACACTGCAGCTTGCCCACTTCTCTGACAGATGGAAAACGTCCATTATCTGGCCCATACTAAAAAAAAAGGGAAATCCATTCATGAACCAACAAGCTAAAGTCCCATCTCACTGCTACCTGCCATCTTAAAACTATTCGAAAGAATAGTTTTAAGAAGACTTAGAAAATCCTTCGAAGAAAATAATCCACTTAGGTCAACAATTTGGCTACCAAGCCAAGCACTCAACATTGCACCAGCTAGTTGTTGTCACTGAAAAAATAAGAAAAGTCATGGACCTAGGCCAAATAACAGGAGCCGCGTTCTTCGATATCGCCAAAGCGTTCGACAAAGTCTGGTATGAGGCCCTTCTCTAAAAAATTAGCAAAAGGAACACACCTTCCTGGAGACATCATAAAAATTATACAAAACTTTTTAAAATAATAGAGAATTCAAGGTACGAGTCAAAGACGAACTGTCAACAGATAGGATTATCCTTGCTGGGGTCCTTCAAGGATCAGTCACTGGACCAACCTTATTCGACATATATATAGACGACTTCCCCTGAATTGAAGACACTTTTCACACCTATTTGCCGATGATACCGCCATTTTGGCCTCGACATACACCTTCGACAGACTCCTCATGATACTCCAAGAGGCCTGTATCTTTTCCACGATTTGGTGTAAAAAAATGGCGAGTCACAATGAACCCCCAAAAAAGTGAAGCAATAATTTTCTCCAGAAAAAAAGACAAAATTAAGAAACCTTTGGACAAACTCTTCGTCTTCGAAAAAATATTAAATGGAAAGAGAATATCTAATACCTAGGGATGACTCTAGACGAGCACCTAACCTTCAAAAAACACATTGAAAACAGAATCAATTTGACGAAAGCTGCCCAACATCTAGGACCGAAAAGCAAATTATCGCTTTATTGCAAAAGAACTATTTTCACGTCAATAATAAGACCAATACTTATATACGGCCACCCCATTTTTTGACAGCACATAATACCATCCTTAAAAAGTTAGAATTCTTGAAAATAAAATGCCTCATGTCTCCACCTTGATTCGTTCGGAACACAATCCTCAGAAACGATTCAAATATCTAAAACATCAAGGAATACATTATTAGGCAACCATTTAAATTCTATGAAAAATCCGAAAAATCAGAAAACCCCACCTTCAAGGAAGCCACAAACTACAAATGCGGAAAAAGTAAAATAAGAAATTTAAATCCTAGTCAAATTCTCCATCGATTAAGCCAGAATGACGAAAAGTGAAAAAACACCTACCTTGAATATCAAGCAAACCAGACAAAACCTTCTCAAGAACAATATCCCCAAGGGCCTGAGAATACGGACCCAACGACATCAATATAAATTATAATTGCAAATAAACCCCTGTACATAACCATCCTCCTCAGTATATTGTAAATATGTTGATCCTAGGAAGAAGAAAGTTTGTCTTGACAAGTCCAAAGAAAAATTTATGTTTGTAGTGTTTTTGGGTTATCAAGGACTTGTCTATTATGAATTTATTAAAGAGGGGGATACTATTAATAAACAGGCATACAAAGAAATACTTGTGCACCTTCATGATGCGATAAGAAAAAAAAAAAAAAAAAGAAACCAACTATTTAAATCAAAACAGTGGAAATTGCTACATGATAATGCCCCTGCTCATAGAGCCATTATTGTACAAGACTCTTTAGCCAAACACTCTGTATCTGTTTTGCCCCATCCTCCTTAATCTCCTGATATCTCTCCATTTTATTTCTTCTTCTTTCTGAAAATTAAACGACGTTAAAAAGGAGGCGCTTTTCATCATCATCAGACGTAATTGAAATGCGATGGTGGAGCTAAACAAGCTTGAAAAAATTGTTTTCGAAATAATATTTCAACAGCTTTTTTCACGCTGGAAAAAAATGTGTAGATAACCAAGGCTCCTATTTTGAAAAAAAAATTACACTGGTCATCAAAATTTTTGCCCAAGCGAACCTGATGGTGTTTCTAGTGTAACTTTTCTTGCTGAACTCAAAACTCTAAACAGATATTTACCATCACCCGTGGTTTTTGTGTGACAGCCTTTTTTTTGGTATTAGGATAAATACAGAAGAAAATGCAAAAATATTATGTAAGCAATTTTGCATAAACCTTATTACATTACCCTGGTTTATCAAAAATAATTTTTATTTGTCCCAAAAGAAACAGCATTTCATCTAAATATAACTCTTTGTGTTGATTCCAAACATACCATTAGTTTTTTTCCATCACGCAAGATTTTTGAGATACACCTACTTGAAATTTGGAAAGGTTTTTAATATATAGGCCTATATGAACGAAATATATTTATTTAATTGAAAAGTAGTGACAGTGGATTTTCTTCTATACTTTGCTTGTGGTACATCCCTCATGAGTGTCCAGCAGTAGTCAGCAAGCATACCGGGACTCCATTTACCTTGGTACCACTTCTCCATGCTTGATATTTCTTGATGAAACCTCTCACCATGGTAATCGCTAACTACACCAAGATTGTCTGGATATAAATCCAGATGTAAATGCAGGAAATAGATCTTGAGAGACATGTTACATCCCAGTACCTTATAGGAAAGCAACAGATCATTAACTATGTCTCGGTAATTTTCAACCTTGACACTTCCCAACAATTTCCTGCAAACGTTTCTAAAGGAATTCCATGCTGCTGCTTCAACTTCATTCAAACTATTCTGAAAAATTTCCATTCTGCAGATATTCTCGAATCTGAGGTCCAACGAAAATGCCTTCTTTAATTTTCGCATCACTTATGATAGAAAATTTCTGTTTTAGGTAGGCAAATTCACTGGCATTTCGATTCATTGCCATGACAAAGTACTTCATTAATCCTAGTTTAATATGTAATGGTGGTAAGTAAATATTTTCTGAATTGATCAGGGGAGGATTTACAATATTTGAATGTCCTGGAGTAAAGATTTCACGGTTTGGCCAGCTTTTTTTTAATGTGATGCCTTTCCCTATTTCTGCTATCCCACTCACATAGAAAACAACAAAATTTTGTATATCCAAGCTGTAATCCATGCAAGAGAGCAATGACTTTCAAATCGCTGCATATTTTCCAACCGTATCTTTCATATTCTGAAATCAGTTTCATGTTTTCGTAAGTCTCTTTCATGTTGGATGCATGTGCTATTGGCACTGATGGAAACTTATTTCCGTTGTGAAAGAGAACAGCTTTCAAACTAATTTTTGAAGAATCAACGAATAAACGCCACTCTTCTGTATCAAGGTCATGACCAAGCGCTTCCATTAGACTAAAAACATTATTGCAATATACTAAATCATTTTCTTGTGGAAAGAATTTTGAAATTCATCTTGACGCTTGAGAAAAAAGCTTACACATTTGTGCCTTTATGCAACAGATTCCAGTCTTTTAGCCTAGAACCTAAAAGTTCTCTCTGTTTTTAGTGAGGAGAGAAGGACATTCTTTTCAATGGTAGACACCAGCCAACTTAGGTCAATTCAAATGATGTTAACCAGTGCCCAAACAAGCAGACTAGTTGCTCAGGCCCTATATAATTTTTACAAGGCAGTAGGTGTAAAGAGGGAGAAAAGAGAACTTCGAAGCTATTGTTCTTACACCTCAGAATGATGACGAAACATCGAGGGGCCATCGTATTATTACTAATAATTGTATATAGTTGCGGAACTACTGGTTTCCTGTGCTGCTCTTTTCCTGTTTTTGCACCTTGTACGGAGAATCTGTATAAGACTAATGTCTTAATAAAGGCTTTGTGTGTGTGGATAAATCTAAATCACGTACGAGGTCGTTCAAATCTCCTTGGGTTAACAAATGAGGTTCAGATGAAGCACCTGCTTCAAAATTTGTGTCAATCGACTGTTGTTCTCGTCTATCTGAATCATCGTCACTGAATATTACATTTTTAGGAGGCTCTGGCACAGGTAAAATATCACTATGAGGAACCGGTCTCATAGCAGAAGGCAAATCTGGATATTCAACTGTATGTCTTGATTTGGATGTGTTTTAATGTCCATCCATACAAAGTTCAAAACAACAACTACTCACCCGTGCAGGCCCGGTCACACTCCGCCGCGGCACGTGGAAAAACATACAATCTTCCCAGGAAATCACCCTTTTTAAGATTTGAAATATATATACATTACAAACTTTAAATGCATAATATAATTAATAATAAAGGCGATCCACGGGTTTAAAAATTCGTCCACTCTGGGTTCTTATCTGGCCGTCTTCTGAGTCGTTAGAGGGATAATCCACAACTGGGGTCTTTTCATTTTCAACCAGTTCCTCCCCCGAAAAGGTCGGCGTCGATGGGTCGGCTGGATATTGCACTGTATCTCCTTTATGTAGATGGAACCTGTTTCGACATAGAGTCCCAACTGGAGTATCAACCATATATGACCTTGGTGTCGATGCTTTCTGCTTTACAATCCCCCATATTCGCATATCTGTAATCCAAACCGTGTCACCTTCGGATAGCTCCTCCATGTCCGTAGCTCCGCAGCGTCGATCATATCTGGATTTCATATCCTTTCTCCTTCGCCCCTCCTTTCTTTTCAGCGTCTGAGAGTCCACCAACCTTGGATTAAGATTCTCTGGTGCAATTGCCAAGGTCGTTCGGAGTTTATGTCCCATGAGAAACTCAGCAGGGCTGTAACCGTTCTCCAAAGGGGTCGATCGATATTCCAGGAGTCCAAGCGATGGGTCTTGATTTTTCTTGAGGATTATCTTAGCAATTTTCACACCTGCTTCTGCCATTCCATTGCTCTGCTGGAATCGAGGACTTGAAGTGACATGTGTGAATCCGTACTGCCTTGCGAAATTAGCAAATTCACGAGCAGCTCCAAATTGCGTCCCATTATCGCTTACAACAGTTTCTGGTATTCCATGTCGGGCAAATGTGGATTTGCAACTACGCACCAACACATTGGCTGTGAGCCGATCCAGCTGAATCATTTCAGGAAATCGAGAATAATAGTCAATTACGACTAGATACCACTTATTCTCGAACTTGAACAAATTCATTCCAATCTTTTGCCACGGTCGTGTAGGAAGGTTGGTTGGTATCAAAGGTTCATGTTTTGAGACGGCTTCCTGGATACAGACACTGCACTTTCTGACCGTTTCCGCGCTCTCTTCCGAAATTCCAGGCCACCATACCGTCTCACGTGCGCGAAGTCTTGTTTTTGTAATCCCAAAGTGCCCAGCGTGCAACTTATCTAGGATCTCCAGTTTCATACTTGCTGGAATAACAAGACGACAGCTACGCATCAGTAGTCTATTTTGAACGCCGAGTTCATCCTTGACATGCCAATAAGAGAGCAGAGCATGTGACATCTTCTTCTTATCTGGCCAGCCTTGCTCAAGGTAGTTGACTACTGCTTTCAGGGTCGTATCTTCTTGTTGAGCTTCAAATATATTCGTCAACATCTCGTCCTTGATCGGGTTAATTCTCGTCGCAACCACTTCAATCCGCCTCGCCAGGTTCAAGAGCTCGCATGCCTGGCGACTCAGAAGAGGTTCACTCAAACGACGAATGACATAAATCTTCTCCTTGATTTCATAATTGCCATTTCGCAGCGTTGATATAAACATACCCACAGTCTGAAGTTCGGAAAATTCTGCAGCTCTAATGTTGATATCACTTTCCACTAGTCGTTGCTGTCCCATTATCTTCTTGAAGAGACACAGAGGAACACATGTAACATCCGCCTGGGAGTCGAGCTTGAACTTCACCTGTTTCCCGTTCACTTGAATTTCTGCTGCCCATCGCCTCCTGCACTCGCCTTCATCATCATCGAGATTAGATGAATCCTCCACAGCTGAGACCTCCAAGAGAAAACCAATTTCTTCATCAAGTTCAGAAACAGCTTTGACTTCCGCAGTCTTCGCCTGCTTATCTGGGCAGCAATTTGCAAAATGGCCAGTTTTTGAACACAGGTTACATTTTTGTCCTTCAGCACGGCAAGCCTGCCCTTCCCTGTGGGTGAAACCTCCGCATTTTGGACATCGTGATCTTGTTTTGGCTGACTTCTCCTTCTTCCTCGAAGACTGCTGTTGTTGTTTCGGTGATTGTTTCTTCGAGTTGAACTTCACCTGATTGACCTTTTGGCTTGTTGAGGGACGCTGCAGATCGACTTGCTGCTATCGAACGGCTTCCTGCTGTCGAACCATTTTCACCGCCTTTTCCAAAGTCAGTTCGCTGTCCAACTGCATTCTTTCAGATAAAGCTTTGTCCCTCACTCCAACCACTATTCGGTCACGGATCAACTGCTCATGAAGACCCTCAAATTCACAACTATCAGCCAATTTGTACAATGAAGTGATGAATTCGTCCACTGGCTTCCGATCCTCTTGGATTCTTGAATTAAATTTCGCACGTTCGTAGATAATATTCTTTCTGACACAGAAGTGGCTGTCGAACGCCTTGAGGTCGGAATCAATTTTCGTTGCCTCTTCCTCCTTTTCGAACTTGAAGGTCCTGAATATATCATCTGCGCGGTCACCCATCAAGTACATGAACAAATCGATCTTGTCCGCCTCCTCTTTCTTCTTCATTCCACTGACCACGAGGTATCGTTCGAATCTCTTCTTCCATTTTGGCCATTCGTTGGGAGTCGAGAAGTCGAAGGTTTCTGGAGGTTGAATCTGAGCCATGTTGAATTATCTTCCAAGGTACGCAAAAATCGATATTTTGCAATATACGGGTTCGTATTTTATCCAGTTATCGCTGCCACCATGGTTTTAACCCTTAAGCGGTCGCAATAGGTAAAAATTACCCAGAAGGAACTTTTCGAAAATATTTCTATATTAAAAAATATATATATTATATAATCTAAAAATATTATATAATCTAAAAATATTATATAATCTAAAAACCTCAAATATTTCTATATATTTTAAAAATATATACTTTATTTTATTCATTGATAATTTTATTTTTTGTTATCATCGTTTTTAGAAAGACTTTTAGTTTAGTTGTTTAGTTTCGTTGTATAATTTTGTTGTAAATATGCGTAGTTAACCAATCAATCCTTTTAAATCACTAATATAGGATTAAATTATAAATTCTATATAATGTGAAACTAACAAATGTGTAATCTTTTCCTCAAGTAATTGAAAATAAAAGCTACTTGACGGTAAATATTTATATTTTTTTATCACGACTGCACCTCAACCCTTTATCTTATCGATCCTTTGTCTTATCAAGCCTAATCTAACAACAACACAATTTATTCATAACAATAAGTCGACAGGATTACCTGAATTTTCAACCTAATTGCTCTATTAATTATTCAAATTTCATAAAACTATTTTTACAAAATGTCTCGCAAACAAAGGAATGTAGAACACGCCATGACGCCTAATCCAAGTACTATAGAAATACCGAAATTTAATGGTCAAAATTTAGACATAATATCTTGTCTCAAATTCTTTAACAAAAAATGCCAACAAAACCATTTTGATGAAGACTATAAGCTAAAGAATTTTTCAAATTATCTTGATGGAGAAGCTTTTAATTTTTATATAGAACAATTACAAGATATAGATAATTGGGGGGAACTAGAACAAAAAGTACTTTCATATTTTACAGTTAAAGATTCTAATCTATTTAGTAAATTCTTAAATTTAAAATATAATGATAAAGATGATCTTGATATTTATTTTAAAGAAAAATCTTCATTAGCAAAAAAACTTAATTTAGATACACCCCTATTATTAGAAGCTCTTACAGATGGGATGCCAAATTACCTAAAGAAATATCTAATAGCTGCAAGAGTACAAGAACCTTCAGAATGGTATAAAATCACAACCCAATTAAAATTATCAACAAATAAAGAAGAAGAACCCCAACAACCCTCTACCAGTACAAGCACTCCAGTAAAAAATTTTAACTCCAACTCCTCCAAAGCTCATCAATACCAGCCTTTTCCCAGGACAGCAGCAGCAACTCATCACCAACAAGAACCCCACAAATCCATAAACCAGCCTCCATACCCCTGCAATATATGTGCATCTCACCAGCTACCCAACCAGATCCATTTCCATAGAGACTGCCCACTTAAGAACAGTAATCATCCGAAGCGCATCAACCCAGGTAGAACATTATTACTTTTCTCTGTATTTATTAACCAAATATCCTTACCCTGTGTACTTGACACTGCATCATCTATTTCCATTATACCTTTAAAATACTTAAACCATATTTATTATAAAATTTTAGATAATTCCCCAAAAGAAAGAATAGGCCAGGTAGAAGGATTTACTTACCCATTATACAAAATATTAGTTAGGCTTAGCTTAGGTAAATTTACAAAGTATCAAGAAATGTTTGTTTGTGATAGTCTAATAGAATATATTATTTTAGGTTTACCAACATTTCATTTATTTAAGTTACAAATAGATTTTTCAAAAAACCTTCTTTTCCAAAATTATAAATTCTTGTATTCTTTTAATCCAAAAACTGATAATCAGAAGTCATATGCTACCACCTTATGTATTCCAGACCCATACTATGTTAAAAATTCATCTCTTTTAAATATTAACCCATTGTGTAATTTCAATTCTTTTGATATACCAACTACAAATGTTAAACTTATAAATCCTACTTCAAATCCCATTACTGATTCTAACTCATTTCACAGTATGCGACAACCGGACTCTATAACAAATTATAATTCCTATTTAGACCTTAGTAAAGTAGATATTAATCCAAATTTCTCAAATCAAACAATTTCAGATATATTGCATAAATATAAGAATGTTTTCTCTAAACACAATTTTGATATAGGATACATAAAGACTAACCCAATTTGCATATCTCTTTTAGATAATATTCCCATAGCACAAAAGCCATATAGGACATCTTTTTGCAATAATGCTGAAATACAAAAACAAATAACTGAATTATTAAAATATGATATTATTAGACCCTCATCTAGCCCCTATAGTTCTCCTGCATTATTAGTGAATAAAAAATCTGATGCCCCAAATCACCCCACAAGACTCTGTATAGATTATAGGAAACTTAATCAAAAAACAGTTCCAGAACATACCCCAATTCCACTTATAGAACAAATTATAGATAGGTTATCACAGTCAAAAATATACACTATTCTAGATGTTAAAAATGCATACTGGCATATACCCATAGATGAAAAGGATAGACATAAAACTTCCTTTGTAACACAATTAGGATGTTATGAATGGAACAGACTTCCATATGGTCTAAAAAATGCACCTTCACAATTTGAAAGGATTATGAAGTCAGTTTTCACTAAACATAATATACACTATGCCTTAAATTATTTTGATGATATTATTATACACTCCAAAACTTATGAAGAACACATTAAACATTTAGATGACATATTAGGTATATTCGAACAAGAGGATATAAAGCTGAATCTCAATAAATGCAAATTTTTACAAAAAGAAATACAATTCTTAGGATACACTATTAACTCAGGAAAATATACACCAAATAACACAAATATTGAAGCAATTTTAAAATTAAATAGACCATATAATATTAAAACCTTACAGAGATTTTTAGGCACCATAAATATTTATAATAAATTTATTCCCCATTATGCGCAAATTAGGGCACCTTTGAATGAACTTTTGTTAAAAAATGCTCCTTGGCTATGGAGTGCGAAACATGAACAAGCCTTCCAAACACTTAAAAATTCACTCATATCACAGCCTGTACTATATATTTATGACCCATCAAAACCATGTCATTTATTCACAAACGCGTCAAGTCTAGGAGTAGCAGGAGTTCTTAAACAACCAGATGAACAAGGCATTTTACACCCCATAGGTTATTTTTCAAGAAAACTTCACCCAAATGAACAGAATTATACTGCCTCAGAAATTGAAACATTAGCTATCATTAATTCAGTACAAAGGTTTCACACATATCTACACAACATACATTTTACCTTGCACACAGACCACTTACCTTTAAAATGGATCAAAAATGTAAAAAATCCACAAGGTAGGTTATTTAGATGGTCCTTAATCCTATCTCAATATAGCTTTGACATTAAACATATTAAAGGATTAAATAATATAGAAGCAGACATGCTGTCAAGAGCACCTGTCTCATTTTACCTAACATATAATGAGTTAAAAGAACACCAATCCACAGAACAAATTAGTAGTGCTAAAATTAAAATACAAAATGGCCTTTATATGATTAACAAGAAGGGTTTTAAAAGAGCTTATGTACCACAAACACTAAGACACAAATTATTAAGCAAAGTACATACAAAGCATGGACATATTGGAACAACTCAAATGACTAAAATAATTTCTCCACACTATTATTGGCCACATATGACTAGGGATATTGCTAATTACACCAAACATTGTGAAACTTGCCAGTTTAACAAGTCTAGGGATAACAGAATTGTTTATGGACCACTACAACAGATGCCAATAGCCACACACCCAAATCACATTTTTTCTTTAGATACATTGGGCGGGTTACATAATTATGGGACAACAAGACACAGTATCCATATGATAGTAGATCACCATAGTAGATTCCTTTGGGCTTTTCCAACAAAATCTGCATCAACTGATTCTTATATAACTTGTTTGAGACATTTATTCCAAATTAATAAACCAGAAATATTAATAACTGACAGAAATGCAGCTTTCCTTAGCAGAAAATTTAAACACTTTTTAGAAAGAAATAATGTTAAGCATCTACTCACCAGTTCCCATCATCCAGAAACAAATGCAAAAGTAGAAAGATTAAATTCCACTATCATTAATAGGTTAAGATGTGAATATAATGCTAATTTAAAGATTCCTTGGACAAAATATATTCCTAAAATTACTGAAAGCTATAATGAAACAGTACATACCACAACAGGCTTTACACCTAAATTCTTATACTATGGAATACAACCACAGTATATAGAACATGACACAGTAACACATACACCAATTGAAAAAGCAAGAAAATTAGCCATTGAAAGAACCATAAAATCCCATGAACACAGCAAACAACTTTATGATATTAAACACCCAGAACCCATTTTTAAAGAAGGAGATCAGGTATTAGTAAAAACCTTTATTTATCCAAACACTGGTAAATTAACACAAAGATATATAGGCCCATTTACAATTTTAGAACAACTTTCTCCAGTCACATATGAAATTAATAAATCCAATTTACCCCAAAGAAAACAAACAGAAATTATACACTCAAATAAGCTTAAATTATTTTACCCAGAAACAGATTTTTTACTTCACTATAGCACTAACATAGAAAATGACTTTATAGTAAACCAAAATTCTAACACAAAGTTAATAGATATTGATGATAAACCATGTTTTTTACAGGAAGGCCATATTTTGGACATGGACAATAAAGAACAAATATCAGCACCAATTCTTAAGCCTTCACAAATAACTTAATGTCACTCCATACATCTATTAGCGTTTCATTACTCAACTTTGAAGTGTAACTCGCATAATGTCAAAATTACTCAAATTTTAAATACCTTTTTTTGCCTCATATACATTTTTGATATATTTCACTCATTAATATTTCTTATATATACTTTTATTATAATTTCATAATTATATAAATTATTTGTAAACAAACTTTCTTTTGTTTATTTTGAAAAAATGTGCGTATTGATTTTTATTGTTTCATTTTTAATTATTTCTAAAGATTTATTGATTTTGTTTAATTAATTATTTTTAATTACCAATTTTATTTTAAAATTTTTAATATTTTAAAATCTTTTTCACAGGGGGGAAATATTATATAATCTAAAAATATTATATAATCTAAAAATATTATATAATCTAAAAACCTCAAATATTTCTATATATTTTAAAAAATATATACTTTATTTTATTCATTGATAATTTTATTTTTGTTTTCATCGTTTTTAGAAAGACTTTTAGTTTAGTTGTTTAGTTTCGTTGTATAATTTTGTTGTAAATATGCGTAGTTAACCAATCAATCCTTTTAAATCACTAATATAGGATTAAATTATAAATTCTATATAATGTGAAACTAACAAATGTGTAATCTTTTCCTCAAGTAATTGAAAATAAAAGCTACTTGACGGTAAATATTTATATTTTTTTATCACGACTGCACCTCAACCCTTTATCTTATCGATCCTTTGTCTTATCAAGCCTAATCTAACAACAACACAAAATATTCATAACATATATATATTTAAAATATATATATATTCTCAGTACCTTTCTAAATCTATCTAAATATTATTATAATAAACCTATAATTTTAATTTTATGACATATATTCATTTTATTAGCATGTTTGGGTCAATTTTACCCAGTGCGACCTTTTGAGTTCTCGTCATTGGGTAATTTTTACCCAGCGCGACCTTTTAACGCTTTTGGTTTTGGTTTGCGTAATTAAGTTTCGAGTTACTTTCTGGCTTCTTGTTGTTTGGTTTTGCTGCCCCAAGTGCAATAATACAAACAATTCTCTCTCTTCCAACAATAAGGTAGGATTTATATTTTATTTCCTCTTTTTACATTATTTTACATAAAATGCTTTCAAATGCTGATTTTCTCCGTGATGATAATAATATTCCAAATCCCGATGATGAGGAATCAGAAACTGATGATCATATAGAAGAGAGGAATTGGAGTACAGACACTGAACAGTATACATTATCAGAAGAAGAAAACCATGAGGATCCAAGCTCCAATTACTATATAGGAAAGGACCAAAAGACTAAATGGAAGAAAGCTCTTCCCCCAAAAAATGTTCGAACTCGCAGTGAAAATATTATCACCCATCTACCAGGGGTAAAGGGTGAAGCAAAAAATGCTAAATCGATATTAGATTGTTGGAATCTCTTTATAGATGACAATATACTTGAATGCATAGTTACAAATACTAACATTAACATTAGGAATATTCAGCAGAACTATAGCAGAGAAAGAGATGCTAATTTGACAAACCTACATGAATTTAAAGCTTTATTGGGAATTATTTACTTTCTTGGGGTCATGAAAGCGAATAAATTGAATACAGATGATGCATGGGGAAGAGATAGTACTGGATTTGAATTGTGTAGAATATATAGCTATGTCTGAAAACAGATTCCGATTTCTTCTCAGAGTAATTCGTTTTGATGACAAAGCTACAAGAAATGAAAGACTTCGTCAAGATAAATTAGCAGCTGTGAGATTGATTATTGATACTTTTGTAAAAAATTGCCAAAAGCATTATTCTCCTTCGAAATATATAACGGTGGATGAAAAGCTTGACGCTTTCAGAGGGAAATGCAATTTCAGGCAGTATATTCCGAGTAAACACAATAAATATGGAATAAAATTATTTGCTCTCGTGGATTAAAAAATGTTTTATACTTGTAACTTGGAGATTTATTCAGGAAAAAACCCTGAAGGTCCTTACAATGTCAGCAACAGTCCAAGTGACGTTGTGGAACGATTGTGTGAGCCAATCAAGGGAACTGGCCGCAATGTAACAATGGATAACTGGTTCACCAGTTATTCTTTAGCTCTAAAACTTTTACAACATTAAGACTAACAATTGTTGGTACCTTAAAAAGAAATAAAAAGGAAATCCCCTCAGAGTTTGTTATCAGCAGAGGTAGAAATGTACACACTAGTGTTTTTGGCTTTCAAAGTGAAATGACACTTCTTTCATACAAGCCTAAAGAGAATAAAGTTGTCCTTATGCTTTAAACTATACACCACGATGCAAATATAGATGATTCAACGGGAGAATTAAAAAACCAGAGGTGATAATGTTTTATAATATGACAAAGGGTGGTGTAGATATGATGGACGAAATGACAGCTACATATAACTGTGCTAGAAATTCAAGAAGATGGCCCATGGTTATTTTTTTATTCACTTTTAAATATTGGGGCAATAAATTCCCAGATAATTCATTTTGCAAATGGCAACGCATCAAAGGTTAAATTAAGACGTCATTTTTTGAAAACCTTATCCTTAGATCTTATTGAAGAGATGGTCAAAGTTCGCACAGTAAGCGGAAGAATGCCATGTGAAATAAAGGAAAAGGCATCCGATATTTTTAATTTGTTAGAGCCTGGTCCATCTAAAAAGCCAAAAATAGGAGAAAGACATCGATGCAAGAAATGCCAGAAAGAAAAAAAGGACAGAAAAACTATTCAACATTGCCAGTACTGTTTTGCTTTTTTGTGTAAGGAACACTCTGTAATAATTTGTCAAGAATGTCATAAAGGACGAAACAAGTCCTAATTTCTATGAAAGGAAGTGATAACTTTCATACAAATTTATATTTTATAACCTATCTTCAATATATATTTTTATTTTCATAAAATAGTCAAATATATCATAAATATTTGATATTTTGATTTGTTATTAATAAAATAAATAAAATATGATTTTTATATCTCAGGATTTTATGTAAAGTTATTTAATAGACAAATCATTATTCTAACATAGGGAACAATAAAAATATTGAAAATAATATTTGATTTATTTAGGTTTTTAAAAGTGGGTAAATTTTACCCACCGCGACCTTTCAAGGTATAAAAGAGGGCGCGACCGCTGCCGGGTTAATGTCCATCCATACAAAGTTCAAAACAACAACTACTCACCCGTGCAGGCACGGTCACGCTCCGCCGCGGCACGTGGGAAAACATACAATCTTCCCAGCAGAGGATGTAATACCTGTAGTCTTTATCAAACAAAAATAATAGTCTGAAGAATGATCTTTAGGTTCCCTCCATATCATTGGAACCGCAAGAGGCATATGACGTTCACCTTTAATCCACCCTGTAAGACGTCGAGCACAAATTTCTCAACAATTATGAGGAGCCCAAGTCTTATCTTGGTCACCGACTTTACAGACAGAATAAAGTTGATAGCACTTTCTGATGAGCGGTGTAAAGTTTTGCCTTTGAACTTTGAAAGTTAATTCCCCACAAAAGTAACAGAAAATATCAGGAATATTAATGCAACGCCTCGGCATATTGACACAGTCTAGTGCACAGGATTTATAAAAGCAAATCGATAGAGAAGAATAAACTGATCACTTCAAATTTACCTGTCACTTCTGATGCAAATCTATTAACCCGTAATTACTGGCGTTCGGCTTGAAAGGCCGTGTGAAAATTAAAAATGTTTGCAAAATTTTCAAAATGCAATATTTTTCATCAAAATTTTAGGTAGCTTAATAAAATGTATTTATTTGAAGAACTTTTCATTTTAAGAGAAATCTATTTTGTATATCCCGAGTTATTAAATCAAACGGCCTTTAAAGCCGAGCGCCAGTAATTACGTCACTGGGAATTTTAGCGCCCCTATTATTGGCCGTTTCACTTTTGGTTTTATAGACGTTCAAACGCAACAAATAAGTTGAGCATTCGTTTTTTTATTACTCTTGCTTCAATTATATGCATTCTAAATTGTGTTTTGTGATTGTAATTTTGTATAATATAATAGAAGAGTTCGGTTCCACTTTTGGTTTTTCAAAAAACAAAAATTTGGTACCCCATGTCCCTAAAATTGGAAAATCTGTTATATTACTCTCCACAATGCATTCAACCACAACAATTGATCAAGAAACTGCTGAACAATAAAAGCCCGAGATAATCACATTTTATAATATGACCAAAGGTGGTGTAGATGTAGTTGATCAGATATGTATTCAGTTGGAAGAAGAACCAAAAGATGGCCCCTGTGTTTATTTTTCAACTTTTTGGATGTGGTTGCAATAAATTCAGCAGTAATTTATAAGGCTGTCAAGCAAGACGGTGGAATGGCTCGAAAAGATTTTATAAAGCAGCTTGCTCTACAACTAATGAGAGATGCCTTGAATATGAGAAATCAAGCCAAAAATTTGTCAAGAGATCTGCAAGTATTAATTCAGAAGCATGCTGGAACTTCATCACTTGAGGTAGGCAAATATTTATTTGATATTCAAACAAAATATCAATAATATGTGTTATCTAGGAATCCACAAGCGGCAGTCCTTGGTCCAAAAAACGCAAAAGATGCTACCTATGTAAAAAAGATCGTCGAACTCAAATGCAATTCAAAAAATGCAAAGAACCAATCTGCAAAGATCATTCTATTGAAATATGCTTGAATTGTGCACCTAATCTTGAATAAAATATTTTAGATAGAATTTTTTAGAATATATATAGAATATTTTAGATAGAAAGAGTTTCTTGTACATTTTCATTTAATTTTGTTTAGAGCTCTGTTTATTCGAAAAAAAAACCAAAAATATTATTCCTTGGAAATTATGTGAATACGTTTAATTTCTTTTTATTTTATAAATAACATGGTTTATTATTGATTTTAAAAGACGGCCTGAGAGGCCGAACGCCAGTAATTGTGTAAGGAAAATAGGCGCCAGTAACTAAGGGTTAAACAAATCGTTAGGTTCAATTTAAATATATATATTAAAACTGTTATTCTGCAAATAGCATTCCAGAGCTTGTCGTTATTTTTGAGTTGAAAGCAAAACAGATTGCATTATAAAATAAACATATTTAATTAAAAATTCAATAATTTGTTATTTAAATTAATATTTATGTTTCTTAAAGAGAAAATTTTAATTAATAACAAGTAAAATAAAGCTTTTGGCTCCACATATCAACTCTTCTTGTCAAACATAAAGCGCTAGATAACGTAATGATCTTTACTTAAAAAATGCTTATGTAACATTTTCTGCATTATTACTGTATATACCAATTTATAGAGAAAATGGTTATCCTGCAAGAACTATGGGTGATGAAAAACTTCTGATTTCATTTTTGAATTCATCATTAAAATTACGTTAGAATCAACATCAGGTTTTCTCCGGCAAAATTTTTTTTTTGTAAACCTGTCTAATCATCTGCCTCGAAGAACCAAAAATATGTTGTAGATAAATGATAAAAATAACTTTGACTTGTGCTTAAATAATAGATAGACCATCTTTGTTTTGATAAACAATCTTTATGATAATAAACTTGGCGTTGATAAAACTTATAGATCAAAAAACTTGTTGTTATTCAAACTTATAGAAAATAAAACTTAGAGGTAATAAAACTTATAGGTAAATAAACAAACATTATTTAGAAACCTTTTGGTAGAAAAACTTGTTTAAATATATGTTTAAAATAGTGTACTCAACTTGGATGATTGAAGACTGACATTGGATTAAATTTTAGTACTTTAATCACATTATAATTAAGGATTAAATATAAAACGTTTGACGCGTGTTTAAATGTCGTCGCTTCCCTTCTTTTTTGATAAAAGTTCTTTATGCTTCATCAGGTTTTCTCTGAAAAAAAAGTTTTATTTTGTAGACCTGTGTTATTATACTATTAATAAACATTTAATTCTGAAAGGTTCGGGAACTTTTTGATCCTACCTTGTATATATGTATAGATATACACTATGATCTGAGCCAAAAGACTTAGAAGCGATATTTTTATGAAGAGATGATCTGGCTTCGTGTTTTCTGCTCGAGTGAGTGTTTTGCTTTTAGAACTTTGTTCCTGCCATCTAAATTTTAACTGGCTTTATGTTGCTCTATGGAATTTTTCCTTAAAATATTTTGTATCTGACAAATAAACATGACACAGCAATAGTTTCATAATCATTTATTGACTAAAAACAACATTTTTCCACGAAACCTGATCAATTAAAATTTTTCTTAGCTAAAAATGCGACAAAAATATCTTTCAGATTTTTCTCTATTTCCTATTGAAATTTAAGCCAGATTAGGTCCATATTGAGGAATTGAATAGCAGACAAACATACATACATTTCACACTGGCTTATATATATATATATATATATATATATATATATATATATATATATATATATATATATATATATATATATATAATATATATATACAAACATTGAATTAAATATATTTATTGTCCTTTCTATTGAAAGAGATACCCTCTATGTTGAACTCAGCCAAAAAGAGAAGAAGCGATATTTTAATTTGAGAAAACCCCTGTCCAACCCCTTTATTAGTGCATGTCTCTCGACCCAATCCTTATTTCGAAATGATTGAGGGGGCGTTCACAAGAATGTGAAAATCTTTATATAGGTTAAATGCTGAATCATATTTGATTGGAATTGTGCAGCAAAATTTCATTCTCAATTTGAAAACAAATAATTTAGGCATTGTGAACATTAGTTTCAGAATATATACCATTGATATATATATTTGATTAGTTATATATAGTCCTTTTTTTACAAGGACAGGAATTTTAAGCAGGAGTAACAGAAGTGAAGAATTACAACCTCAAAAAAAAAAAAAAGAATATAACAATTAATTATAGAGGTGATTGTTTCTATTTTTAATTTCTTTTTCTTGGGAGTAATTAAAAATAAGGAAACTCGCTCGGGGAATCAAATTAGTGATGAATGAAGAGAAAAACATAAGGGAGGGTTCTATTAAGCATTGACCTTCTGAAACAATAAAAAAATAATTAAATATAAATCTAACATTTTTATACAGTTTTAAATCAATATGAGGCTAGTTTCTATATAATCATACAAGATTGATTTATTAAAATTTGATATATACAATAATATAAAATATAATAATTACAGAGAACAGATAAGTAGTCATTATTCACCTAATCATGCGTCCTTTCTGTTACGTGGTCAGAATGAAGGTAATGTTGACAATTCCAGCAATGTAGTTGCTTCACAATTTTCAACATCAAGCATTTATTCGACTTTGTGAAATCAAGTTTCATAATCATTGAGAAGCATTTGCATAATGAAATTGCACTTTCATCAGTAGTATTGAAACGTTGTTTAATAACCTCAGCGTAAATAGGAAAATACTCTTTGTAGCGTGAGTAGTTTGTCTCTAAGGCTTGTCGAAGACCTGTGGCGTCATTAGACAGAAATCCTATTACTTTGTGTTGATCAGTTTCTGTCAAAATCCTGTATAGGGAAATATCACTTTCACCTAAAATATGACTCTGCATCAATTGTACCTGACTCTGGCAGTCCTTCCACCAGTCAGGCAAATCATTTGGCAAGTGAATGTCTTCTAGCTTGTTCATTGTTGGATGCTGAAGGACGAAATACTTTATCATTGCTTTTATGATTGGCCTACAAATAAGCATATTGTTTTCAACCGCGCTATTTCTTAAAAAAATCTCTAAATCTATATCACCAGTATTTATTAATAATAATTCTAGAGTTCTCAGATTTTCATTATCAAATTCATCCTCTAAAATAAATTCTACACAGGTGTTTGCAGCCATAATTAATGGTGTTTCTCCATTTCCATCTCTCAGGTTCACATCAGCTCCAGCTTCAATAAGTGTGTGTACAATGGTTGTATTCAATTGACTAGCTGCTTTATGCAGGGGAGTTTCTTCAAAATTATTTCTGGAATCTATTATGGCGCCTGCCATTATTAATACCTTTGTAATTTCATCGCAACCATTATTCAATGTTTTCGCTAAAGGAGTGTCGCCATATGATTTTTTTTTTATTTATATCTACACCTAGTTTAATCAGGAATACCACAATTTCTAGAGCCTCTTCTCTACATGCTTCTGATAAAAATGGTGTATTTAATTTAGAACAAATGTTGACGTCAGCTCCCGCGTCATACAATATTTTGAAATTTTCAAAATTTGCCATGAGTGTGTGATAGATTGCTGTTTGCTCAATATCATTTTTGGCCTCTACATCTGCTCCTCTTTTAAGTAATTCTTTCATAAAGCTTGTATTATAATTCTTTGAAGCAAGCATTAATGGAGTTAAACCGTAACGTGTCTTTCCATTATAATCTGCCCCTGATTCAATCAAGTCATAAAATATTTCAAAATGTTCATACATTATAGAATAATGTAAAGCCGTTATGTTATTAACATTACTAGCATTTATATCTGCACCATTGTCTACTAAGAATCTGTACATGTCATAATTTCCCATCTTTGTAGCCAGATGAAGTGGGGTATCGCAATCTAAAAGAATCATAATCCAATTTTTTTCGTTTTCTTCATGATTGTATTCTAACATCTCTTTAGAGTCAAGCCTTACATTTATCAATACACCTTCTTCCACTAACTTCCTCACTTCTTCTAAGTGTCCCCTCCATATTGCTTGGAACAAATACATTTCTGATTCCATTTCCAGAATACCTCTCGAAATTTGAAGTGTTTGAAAGGATTTTTAATGATTTTAGTGAATCTAGACGAAAGTTGTTTATTGTTTTATTTTTCATATCTCTTGAAAAGCATTGGACAGGACCAAGCTAAAAAATATGTGATGACTGTACAAATATATAATAATTCTGTTTTGATGCATTACTTTTTCATATATTTTTAAAAAAATATTTTGATTTATTTATCAATATATTTTTTTAATATTAAATTTTCACAATTAATTTCAAATTATTTATATCAATATGTTTATGAACCTGGGTTTATTAATTTATTCATAGTCGCTAATTATATATAAATATGTTTAAATATATTTCAATATATATTTAAAATTAATATTTTGATAGATAGATAAATGATAAAATTGTTAAAAATAGTATTTTTGGCAAATATCCACTCCAGAGGAACCTTGAAATATTTCAAAATATCTTAAAATTATGATATTATATCTAATAATGATTCATTAATAGAGTCTCATCGTTATGTTTAATACTAGGAAATCTTAATTCACTTCACACTAAATTACTAGAACTACTGTATATATGCCTCAGAATATACATTTTTGTTTGCTATTATTCTCTATATCAAAACTAATGAAAACGCTTTCTGAAATGTTGCACTTCGCATAATATGGGATAGCTTAATTCAAAACCTAATTTAGATAAATAACAAACATTTTTGCACAATTTAGAGATATTAGATGTTAATAATAATTATTATTATAAAATATATTCTACACAGGTGTAGAATTAGTAATAGAAATAGTAATTATAATTATCATACACTAACTTATATATCTGTCTTTTCACAGCTTCTTCACCAGTGAATTTCTAACAGACAATCATTTTAATAAATGCTAAACTACTGTCCACCGTAATTCCAATATCCTGAAAGAAGCATACAAATAACATGAAATTTACAACATGCATAAGAGGAGGTGAGATATGCAAATGATTAGAATTTCAGCGCAGACGCAGATCACGCTCGCCTCTGGCTCCACCTCAAAGCACTATTTAAGGCTTGGATATTTCGACGATTTCAAGTTTGGCAATTTTGTTTTCCTCGTGTTTAAAATAAAAAATTATCTATTATGCCTCGTAGAAAACAGCGATCATCTTTTTATAAAATATCCTAATTCGACAGAGGAAGGATAGTGGCCTACCGAGAATGTGGATTTATCTTTGAGAGGAATCGGTAGTTTTGTTGGATGAAAGTAAACAAGTGTAATGCATATATGTGATCGTTGGGTGCAGGAAGGTACGACAGACCAAGGTGTTCGATCGCACCTACCTCAGTGCACCACTCCACGTGCTGACAGGCAAATTTCGAGCATAGAAGTGACAGATCGCTCAGTCACATCACGAACAGTAGCACAGCACATTCAGTCTGTAACGCATCATCCATTGTCTGTGCGTACCAATCGACACCTTTTACAGCAGAGTGGTTTGTGTGCAAGTCGTCCATTGCTTTGCCAACCCTGCCACAGAACCACAGACGTCTCCGCCGCCAAGAGAACCAATCTAGCAAAGGTTTGGCCTTGAGCCTTATCTATAGTCACAGCAAAAGCCAAACTAAGTGGAAACTGACGCCTCATCAAAATAAAGGTAAGGTTGATATCTGAAGGAGCCAAAGATAATTTGACACCAATACAGTGTGTCCAACATTAGTATCTGTCAGTATTTGCGCTTTAAGGACATGAGAGCCGTTGTTCTGGATCACCATACTTGTGTCATTTTCAAGACCCTGCTTAGGATTCAAATTTCTCAGAGGCATAAAAGTGATACAATCATTAAGGTTTAAAATGTTGAGGCATTCCTCTCGTAGTGAAGCTATTGAGAAATTCAGTAGGGTAGTTAATTTGCTACTTCACATTCTCACACTCTAAACTGTCAACACTGATTCATTTTTGGCTAAAATTATCAGGCGAGAAACTAAAAAGACACTGCAGAAAAGTTTAAATAAATATATTTTAAGTGGAAAAAAAGAAAAAATTATAACAAATCAGAAAAAAATTGTAATTCTAGTTTCATATATATGTGGTTCAACTTTAAACATATGCCATCTAAAATTCGCACTTGGTAAAAGCCACTTAGAGCTGTTAATGCGTATAAACACAGTCTCTTGTAGAAAGAGACCCAATCTAGCAAAGAATTGGCCTTAACAATTATTCATATCATAGCAGAAACCAACCTTAATGGAAATTGAGGTCTCTCCAGAATGAAAAATTTGTTGGTATCCGAAAGAGCCCTGGATATTTTTGGCACCTATACAGGGTGTTCAACTTTGGGAAATGTCAGTATTTGTGCTTCAAGGACTCCTGTTAGGTAAGCAATTCAGTAAGTAAAACGAAAATAGCAAATATACCGCGAATGTTTCTTTTAAACAAAAATCGAAATTTATTCGAAAGAGAAATAGCGACCATTTCTAACTTTTTTGAATGAAGTATGAGAGGGTGAAAATATGAAGAGTAATGGCGAACGGAAAAATAAAAGTGTTCAGGGGCGGGAATCGAACCCACAACCTTCTGCTTACCGGGCAGGTGCCTTGTCCACTCGGCTACCCGGGACGTATTTTTCCGTTCGTAACTAATACTTAAAGTAATTTTTTAAAATACAATATAACGCGGCTGATGATTGTAAAACGAAAATAGCAAATATACCGCGAATGTTTCTTTTAAACAAAAATCGAAATTTATTCAAAAGAGAAATAGCGACCATTTCTAACTTTTTTGAATGAAGTATGAGAGGGTGAAAATATGAAGAGTATGGCGAACGGAAAATAAAAGTGTCCAGGGGCGGGAATCGAACCCACAACCTTCTGCTTAACGGGCAGGTGCCTTGTCCACTCGGCTACCCTGGACGTATTTTTCCGTTCGTAACTAATACTTAAAGTATTTTTTTTTTAAATACAATATAACGCGGCTGATGATTGTAAAACGAAAATAGCAAATATACCGCGAATGATTCTTTTAAACAAAAATCGAAATTTATTCAAAAGAGAAATAGCGACCATTTCTAACTTTTTGAATGAAGTATGAGAGGGTGAAATATGAAGAGTAATGGCGAACGGAAAAATAAAAGTGTCCAGGGGCGGGAATCGAACCCACAACCTTCTGCTTACCGGGCAGGTGCCTTGTCCACTCGGCTACCCTGGACGTATTTTTCCGTTCGTAACTAACACTTAAAGTAATTTTTTTAAAATACAATATAACGCGGCTGATGATTGTAAAACGAAAATAGCAAATATACCGCGAATGTTTCTTTTAAACAAAAATCGAAATTTATTCAAAGAGAAATAGCGACCATTTCTAACTTTTTTGAATGAAGTATGAGAGGGTGAAAATATGAAGAGTAATGGCGAACGGAAAAATAAAAGTGTTCAGGGGCGGGAATCGAACCCACAACCTTCTGCTTACCGGGCAGGTGCCTTGTCCACTCGGCTACCCTGGACGTATTTTTCCGTTCGTAACTAATACTTAAAGTAATTTTTTAAAATACAATATAACGCGGCTGATGATTGTAAAACGAAAATAGCAAATATACCGCGAATGTTTCTTTTAAACAGAAATCTAAATTTATTCAAAAGAGAAATAGCGACCATTTCTAACTTTTTTGAATGAAGTATGAGAGGGTGAAAATATGAAGAGTAATGGCGAACGGAAAAATAAAAGTGTCCAGGGGCGGGAATCGAACCCACAACCTTCTGCTTACCGGGCAGGAGCCTTGTCCACTCGGCTACCCTGGATGTATTTTTCCGTTCGTAACTAATACTTAAAGTAAATTTTTAAAATACAATATAACGCGGCTGATGATTGTAAAACGAAAATAGCAAATATACCGCGAATGTTTCTTTTAAACAAAAATCGAAATTTATTCAAAAGAGAAATAGCGACCATTTCTAACTTTTTTGAATGAAGTATGAGAGGGTGAAAATATGAAGAGTAATGGCGAACGGAAAAATAAAAGTGTTCAGGGGCGGGAATCGAACCCACAACCTTCTGCTTACCGGGCAGGTGCCTTGTCCACTCGGCTACCCTGGACGTATTTTTCCGTTCGTAACTAATACTTAAAGTAACATTTAAAATACAATATAACGCGGCTGATGATTGTAAAACGAAAATTGCAATTATACCGCGAATGTTTCTTTTTAAAAATCGAAATTTATTTTCAAAGAGAAATAGCGACCATTTCTAACTTTAAGGATGAAGTATGGAAAGGTGAAACATGAAGAGTAATGGCGAACGGAAAAATAAAAAAGTGTCCAGGGGCGGGAATCGAACCCACACCCTTCTGCTTACCGGGCAGGTGCCTTGTCCACTCGGCTACCCTGGACGTATTTTTCCGTTCGTAACTAATACTTAAAGTAACATTTAAAATACAATATAACGCGGCTGATGATTGTAAAACGAAAATTGCAATTATACCGCGAATGTTTCTTTTATACAAAAATCGAAATTTATTCAAAAGAGAAATAGCGACCATTTCTAACTTTTTTGAATGAAGTATGAGAGGGTGAAAATATGAAGAGTAATGGCGAACGGAAAAATAAAAGTGTCCAGGGGCGGGAATCGAACCCACAACCTTCTGCTTACCGGGCAGGTGCCTTGTCCACTCGGCTACCCTGGACGTATTTTTCCGTTCGTAACTAATACTTAAAGTAATTTTTTAAAATACAATATAACGCGGCCGATGGCTTGGGGTCTTTATACTCATAAAAGTTCTGATCTCGATCTTCTGGAGTTTGTACGATGTTGCATTCCTCGAGTCCAAATCTTATTAATGTAGTGGGTTTGTGACAAATCGTAGCCATGTTCTGTCCTCCTTATTTCTATACCTATGAATGGTTTGTTTTCTTTTTTTCCTTCAAATCAACAAATTTTCCTATTTCTAATGCTAAATTATCATTGAATGCCTGGTCTGTTCCGGCTATTAGGAGATCATCAACATATAAACCCAAAATTCCAAATTCTTGTCCCTTCTGTAAAGTATACACACATGGGTCGTATCTAGATCTTATCATCCCTAATTCTGATAAAACTTCGTTGATTCTTTTATTCCAACAGCGTCCAGATTGTGGAAGACCATATATGCTTTTTAAAAGCTTGCGAACTTTGTCTTCTTCATCCTTTTTAACAAATCCTTCTGGTTTTTTCATAAAAATAGTTTCCTCCAACTCCCCGTTAAGGTATGCCGTTTTTACATCAGACGTTTTATGGTAAAATTTAACTGTGCCGCTAAGGCAACAATTATGCGAAAACTTTCCTTTCTGATCACTGGTGAAAAGGATTCTTCATAATCGATGCCGTATTTTTGGTTACCGCCAATGGCGACTAATCTCGCTTTTCTTTTAGGATCGCCCATACCTGATTTTCCCTTCATGCTATAAACCCATTTGCTATTTATTATTTTCATATTCTCTTCTCTAGGAACTAAAGTCCATACTTCATGTTCGTTAATAGATTCCAATTCTTTCTTCATCGCAACAATCCATTCATTCCTATTTTGGGATTTCATGGCCTCCTCATAATTTTCTGGAACATATTCTTATTCTACTAATACTATCTTCGCCTCATTCATTTCTTTTATCCTTTGTTAACGCCTAACTCCTTGTTCTTGCAACTTAATTTCATTTTCCCTGATTTTTGCTCTATGTCTTTCCTCCAAAACCTTTTGGGTATCTCCTTTCTTGCGACCTGGTTTTAAATTTCCTTCTTCGATAGGTTCTTCTTGTCTAGAATCCGTAGAATTGTCTAGATTTGATGTCCCTGGTCTAATATCTAGACCAAGCATGTCAAACTCAAATCCTAACACGGGCCAAATAAAAAAGTAATAAGATTATGTGGGCCGCAAAAAAAGAAAACAAGTGATTGAATTTTTATAGTAACATTTATGTAGGTTTATTAAAAAAATACTAATAAGAAAAAAGAAAGTAAAGTTAATAATTTCTCCCTGATATTTGGCATCTCTTTTCTGCTACCGTCTTTCCTACTTCGGGGGAAATCTTGTTCGCAGTGATTAATTTTAAAACTGACCCAAGGTGAACGTCAGTAATTCTCGATCTGATTGGAGGCTTATTTCCTTTCATAAGTGAAAATAACTGCTCGCACCGATAAGTACTTCCAAACATGGACATAATTTCATATGATAATTTTCGAATGTTTTCAAATCTGGCTGGCAAATATTTGTAAAATTCAGAAACGCCAACTTCAATTAATTTGCCTTTAAATCTGAATCGCACTAGATATCTATTACCTCCATTTGCATATGATTAGGTACTGATTCTATATTTATCGAGGAAATCGAAGAAAACAAAGTAAACTTGCCTTCCAAAGATTTGAAATCAGAAAACCTTGTTTCAAATTCATTTCTAACAATTAAAATTTTTTCCGCATATTTTTGATACGATGCAGTTTCACCTAAACTTGATTGATGAAAACAAAGTGATGTCTTGATTCTTGTTTATTAAAAACTGACATATTTCTTTTTTCAAGTCCCAAAATTGTTTGAGAACCTTGGAGCATGATAGCCAACGTACCTCGGTATAGTATGATAAACCTGAATATTCGCTTTCTAATTCAGTTAAGAACAGAGAGAACTGTCGCTGATTTAAACCTCGAGATCTTATGAAATTGATGAATTTTCTGATAGGTGTCAACACATTTTCCATTTTTTTACCTTCGCACATAATACTTCCTGATGTATAATGCAATGCGTATGACGAATATTGGAACCATCAGAAATTTCACTTAGTTTTTTTCGCAGTAATGCTACGAAACCGTTGGTTTTTCCAGTCATTGAAGGAGCTCCATCTGTTGCTACAGATGTCAATTTTTATTGAGGTAAATTGTATTTTTGCAGAAGATCATAAACGCAATTAAATATATCTTCTCCTGTAGTAGTTCCATGCATCGGTACTAGTTCCAATAATTCCTCAAAAATGTTGAAATCCGTGTCGCAAACTCGAAAAAAAAAAAACAGCTAACTGAGCTACGCCCCCAATGTCCGTACTCTCATCACAGGCAATGGAAAATGCTTCGAAACAAGATGATTTTTCTTTTATCTGATCATTTAAATTTCTGGCCATATCAGTAACTCTTTCCACAACGGTATTTCGAGACAAAGATATTGCTTGAAACGTCTTCACACTTCCAGGACAAACAATTTCTGCAGCTTTGATTAAACATTCCTTGATGAAATCACCTTCAGTAAAAGGTTTTGAGTGTTTAGCTATCATCTCCAATAACACGTAGCTTGCATGCACCGCCGCTTCACTCTCTTGTGATACTTTAGTAAACATAAACTGTTGTTTTTTCATTCCCAACTTGAACTCTTTTTAACTTTTCTTGTCTCATTGAACCTTCGTAGGTTTCATATTTTGATTTATGTTGTTCATAATGACGTTTAATCTATATATATAAAAATGAATGTATGTGTGTGTGTCTGTCTGTCTTTCCTTTATGCTTGACCAAACCACTCATTGGAACGCCATGAAACTTTGGGAAGTTATTTAGTATAGTACTGGGAAGGTTTCTAGCAAAAAATTTTTGAAATAACTTTTCGCTTTAAAATAATCAAGATGAATATTCTAATTTATCTGTTATAATTCAACAATCTGCTCTAAATTTTATCATGATGATACGATGATTTTGTAATGTAGAAAATTAGGAAAGACAAAATTCAGGATGACACGGCAATTTATTTGAGACAAGAATAATGATACAATTCCAAGGCAAGATACTATTCCTTTAACTTCCAATTACCGAGGGAACCATTTAATATTGATTTTATTCAACTTATCGAGTATTTTTCAAGGGACCGGGAAAATTTGTTAACTTTATTGAGAGATTCATTAGACAAACCTTTACTCGGGTAAAACCCGGGCGAAGCCGGGTACGTCCATACAAGAATAATGATACAATTCCAAGGCAAGATACTATTCCTTTAACTTCCAATTACCGAGGGAACCAATTAATATTGATTTTATTCAACTTATTGAGTATTTTCAAGGGACCGGGAAAAAATGTTCACTTTATCGAGAGATTCGTTAGACAAACCTTTACTCGGGTAAAACCCGGGCGAAGCCGGGTACATCCGCTAGTGTTATATAATTTTGGTACACTAATAGCATTATTACATATCAAGCAGATGATTTTATCTTTTACTTCAGAGCAAAAATACTCTAATTCCCACTTTTCTTGAAAATTCCTATGTTCGTCAGCAATTTTTCGTTTAGTTTTACTGCCACTTGGTTTTGATGAAGACATATTGAATACAAAGGTCTGAAAAAAAATTAGTAATCGCTAACACAAAATAATAAAACGTTTTAATTAATATTTTAATTTTTTTTTAATTAATATTTTTTAACCTACCAGACACAGAATAACTGCACAAATTATTGAACGTAACTTAAAAAAAAAATATTTTTTCTAGTACTCCGAAAGAATATTTTCTTTAAACTTTAAGGCACACAATACTTATGGCGATGTACATACGTTATGTATGTAGGTATAATATTATCAAAACTTACGACTTATGTATGGCGACCAGTGGTTCGTTATTAATAAATAAATTATGTATAATTACAATTTTTAAAAATTAGGCTACAAATTTTTATTAATTTTTTTTTTAATTTATAAAAAAAAAATTATTAAAATATATTGTTCTGTGGGCCGCAAATTTATTCGTTGTGGGCCGCATGAGGCCCGCGGGCCGCAAGTTTGACATGCTTGATCTAGACCGTCGCTTTCTTTATTAATTAGCGTTTCATATTCTTTTAAGGTTATAATTTCGCCAATATTTTCTTTATTTTCATTTCTGTACGATAACTCACCATAATTCGTGTCTTTTCGGAGATTATTTGAATAATGAATTCCTTTATAATTTTCTATAAATTTCACTGATCTTACTTCTTCTATTTTCCCAGTAAAGATGTTATAGACTCGTTAAGCCTTTCTACTTAAGGAATAACCTATAAAGATGCCCTTTTGACTTTTAGGCGAAAATTTGTTTCTACGTCGTTTATTAGTGGGCCAATACACTAAACAGCCGAATATTCTTAAATACCTAATAGAAGGCTTCCTCCCTTTCCATTTTTCCATTGGCGTAGCATGTCTGAGCGACTTATGCGGAGTACAATTCTTGACATAAGCTGCCGTAGCTCCAGCCTCTGCCCAGAAAGGCATAGGTAACATTGAGTCGATCAATAGTGTTCGCGCTGTTTCCACTAGAGGTCGGTTTATTCTCTCCGCAACCCCGTTGCTTTGAGGCGAGTAGGTGGTGGTGAGTTGGTGGTGAATTCCGTTCTTTATTAGGAAACCTTTAAATTTATCATTGATAAACTCCGTGCCATTATCAGTTCGCACATCCTTTATTTTTAAATTTAGTTCATTTTCGACTCTCGCCTTGAAATATCTAAATCTATCAAAGGTTTCATCTTTGGTTTTTAGAAAATAGACAAAAGTCCTTTTGCTGAAGTCATCCACTAGAACAAAGAAATACCTTGATCCTCCTAAAGATTTATTAGCCATTGGACCGCACAGATCCATGTGAATTAATTCAAGTGGTTCAGTGGTATTATTCCTTGTAACAGGATTGTAAGGTTCTCTACTCAGTTTTCCCATTATACACGAATCACATTCCGGTAGATTCCTATATTTAATATCATGTCCATACACCAGATTTCCTTGGGTCATCTCTTTCATGTAAGCTTGGTTCAGATGATTCAATCTTCTGTGCCAGATACTAATCTTGTCATTAGAGGTATCGCTTGTGGCCATAGCATTATCAGGCTTTCTTGAATTATCAATTCTTAACCCTGCCTCCGTTATAAACATTCGGTCTTTAATCTGGGCTTCGGCGATTAAGTTGTTTTCTTTATTGAAAATTTTGGCTCCTTCATTATTAAAAATTATTGTATTTCCCCTTTTTGTGAGTTCGCACACAGAAAGAAGGTTCGACCTCAGATTAGGTACATGTAAAACATCCCTAATCTGTACAATCGAAAATTCTTGGCCTGTACTAGTAGTCATTCCGATATTACCTTTAGCAGTAGAGTTAGTAATTTTATCTTTTTCTGCCAAGTCTATTTCTCTTTCATATGGCACTACATCTTCCATCCAATCAAGGTGTGGTGATAAGTGTGTTGTGCATCCAGAATCAACACACAAGGATCGTTTCTCACCATTACTATCTGTGGATACATCGCTTCCTTCATCTATATAGCTATTGAATGCTACTTCCTTAGGTGTGCTTGATATTTGGTTTGTACGATTTCTAAAATTGCTTTTATGATGATTCGTACTTGATTTTGCATTTCTATTTCTTTGTTGTTCCTGAGATCGCTTATTTCTAAACCAACAATCTTTGGCCACATGTCCCTTTTTGACACAAATAAAGCATTTTTTCAGTTTGTCTGGATGATATCCCCTTCTATCTCTACTTCTGTAGGCCTGTTCTTGTTCCTCCGTGTGAATTTCATTCATTTTATAATATAATCTGTTTTCTTCCTCTTTGAGAGATTTGTATTTCTTCGAGGGTTATATCTCGTCGGGATCTAAGTACAATTGCTATTTTCTCTAATTTTGGATGGATGCCTCGAACAATATGGTAGGTTAGCTCTCTTTGGGATATTTGGTGTCCGAGCGATGAGCTCTTTGCTCCAATATTTTGGCTCTAGTTAATATTGATCTACCGATTCGCTATGATTCATTTTAATATTTTTGAGTTCGAGTCCTACATCTATAATTTTATCTTCGAGATTTCCCGTATAGATCCTTTTTAGGTCATCCCATACCTTTTTTGCCTTAGTTACATCTAAAAACATTCCAGCTTGTTGGTGTATGAGAGTGTCGTTATAATTATACCAAAGGCTTCATCATTCTTTTTGTTATATGTATCCCATAAATCTTTATCTTTTATATCAGGCTCGGGATCAGAAATCAAACATTTAAATAACTTCTTTGCACGTAGAAGTGCCCCGACCTTCAATGCCCATATTGGGTAATTTGTACCATTTAATGGTTCTATTCTAGCCACCGGCAATTTGAAGATTAGATTTTCTTTTATTCATTTTTTTTCTACAAACCACGCTCTGCAGCCGTTTGTTGGATCGTTTTTGAAGACAACTCTCAGAATCATAAAATTATTTTATTAAACATTAAACATTTTTAAATATATATAGAAACGAGTTAATTATCTCGTATTTAAGGCGACAAAAGATTCATCTAATTTGTATACATTTTCTAACCAGATTCAACTTGTGAAAAAAGACGACAAAGGAAAAATACGCAAATTACAACAACAACAACAACAAAAGCCTTTATTTAGGCATTCCGCCCCATACAGGATTCGCCGTATTTATACGTCAACAAGAGGAGAGGGAAGAGGAAACATTTACAACAAAAATAAGGTTTGTTACCTATTTACAGATGGATCATCCTCCAGTATCCTTTGCCCTGCATTCTTTCTCATGCGCCCAGCTTCTGTACAGAACTTAAAGTATTTATCAATCAGTAATTTATCATTCAGATCTGAAGAGAGAAGTTGACATATGCTATGGTATCTAAATTGACCAGAGGTAGGGCTTGGGAAAGTTTCAGTACGTTTTTCTGTTAAGAGAGGGCATTGGAAGAAATAGTGAACCAAATTATCATCCATGAGATCCTTACAAAGTAAACAGTTCCGGCCATTTTCTTTCCAGAAGTCTTTTCTTTCTTCCCTGAAAAATTGCCATAAAACTCTATGTTGTGCAACTAGTCTTTTGTTGGGAAAATACGCAAATTAATAATAGAGGGTAAGTTCCTATTTTTTGCAAGCTTTCACACTCAAAGAATATTCAAATTCTTGCTTCAATATATAATACCAAAACTTGCTTACTTATTTCATTCAGCATATCTTCATTTGAATATAGCTTATAAACACAAGGTTATTACTATTTTTACAAATGAATATTTATAATATAAATAACAAAAATTCCTCCTTTCCTATTGTTTCTCTTCTTTGTTGTTGTTTGCTCCTTTTTTCTTTTTGTGATGTTAATAAGTTCTATATTTATCACATGACTGGTGATAAGATAAAATTTAAATTTGTTAATAAATAATATTTTTGGCCAAACATTCACTCCAGAAGAAATTTCAAATATTTCAAAATTTCTTAAATTATGAGATGAAACTTAATTATGATTAATTAATAGAGAGTCTCATTATTATATTCAATATCCAAGAAGTATGAGTAATTTGTAATTCACTTCACACAAAATCACTAAAACTACTGAATATAATCCTCGAAATATATATTATATAGTGTTTGCTACTATTCTCTATATCAAAACTAATGAAAACACTTTCGGAAAAGTTGCACTTATAATATATAGGCATAAATGAAAAACCTACAGTTAGATAAATAAAAAACCTTTTTGTATAATTTGGGGATATTAAACGTTCATATTTATCATACACTAAATGAAGATCTGTCTTTGCCAAGCTTCTTCCCAAACAAATGTTACCTAGACGAATATTATTTTTCAAATAATTCCATTCATTTTATGAATATAAATATAAATCACCTTAAATCTCTGAAATCTAATCTTTGATAGAGGGCGCTGTTCGTGAGGCAAGTAGAATAATTTGAATATATAGTTTCAATAATTGATATATATATTTTTTAAATAGCCTATCGTCTTCCCCGTATTTTTACACCTATGTATGGAAATTTTGGTTTGAATTAGTGAACTACTGCGAATTTGTATACCGGACATAGAAACAAACAAACATACAAACATTGAATTTTATATATATAGAAGATATAGCTGAATAGGTATAATAATATGTGGAGCATAAATGAAAAACCTACAATTAGATAAATAACAAACAATTTTGCATAATTTGGGATATTAAACGTTCATATTTAGCATACACTAAATGAATGACCTGTGTTTGCCAAGCTTCCTATAAAATGAATGTTGAATTATTAATATTTAATATTTGCTGAAACCTAATTTTTGGGGGAAAAATAACTCTATTAAAAACCTTGATAAGCAAAAGGTTTTAAATATAATTATAGCGAATATAATATATAACTGAATAAAGTTATTCATTTTATATATACACGCTAAGGGTAAAATACACTCCGTTAAAAACATATTAGTTGCCTTTTTTTCGATTTTTATATCAATTTTAATCAAATGGGCCATGGTTCTAATAATTTATAAATGACACATTTGAAAATAAAATATTTAAAAAGTTACATTTTTATGGCGAGTTAGTATGTAGAAAAAGTTTTCAAATCACTTCAATATACATTGCCTTATATAACTTTAAAAAAGAGGATATTAAATGGCATATATACATATATATATATAAATTGAGAGAATAGATAGAAAATAATTATGTTGAATATTATATCGTGTTGATCAGTTTCTCCTAATTATTAACCAGTCAACTCAGTCGAAAATAAGAGAAGGGATAATTTATAAAATAAAAACCCTGACGAAGATCCATTAGTAAGTGCATGTCTCTTGACTCTAGCCTTATTTTGAGATGATAAAGGGGGGCATTCACAAATATGTGAAAACCTCTATATAACGGAAAAGCTGTATTATATTTGTTTGAAATTATACAACAAAATTTCATTTCCAATATAAAAAAAAAATAATATGAGCATTGTGAACATTAGTTACAAAGTTTTCACCACTGATATATAATTTTGATAGGTTATATATTTATTCGACAAGCTGCTATGTGACATCATTTGTAATTATAGTGAAAGGACAGGTAACTTTGACAGGAGTAAGTGAAGAACATTAGACATGAAATCTACCTTCAAGAATATGAATATAGCAATTATTTTTGCGAAGTGATCGTTCTATCATTAAAATTTTTGTTTTTTGTGTAATTTAATATATGGAAACTCGCTCGGGAAACCAAATTAGTGATGAATGCAATAAAAAAAAAACATAGGTGAGGGATCTATTAAGCATTAAACTGCTGAAACGATGAAAAATCATTAAATATAAATTAAAATTTTATAAAGTTTTAAATCAATATGAGGCTAGTTTCTCTATATTCATACAAGATAGATTTATTGTATTTTGAAATATACAATGATATAAAATATATTAATTCTAGAGAACTTAATAAAAAGTCGTTATTCACCTAATCACGCGTCCATTCTTTAAGGATGTCAGTATGAAGGTAATGTTCCCAATTCAAGCAATGTAGTTGTTTCAATATCTTCAACATCAAGAATTTATTTGACTTTGTAAAATCAAGTTTCATAGCCATTGAGAAGCATTCGCAAAGTGAAATTGCACTTTTAACGCTAATATTGAAACATTCTTTGATAATCTCAGCGTAAATAGGGAATATTTCATTGTAGAAAGGCAAATTTCTCTCTATGGCTTGTCGTAGACCTGTGGCGTCATTAGACAGAAATCCTATTACTTTGTGTTGATCAGTTTCCGTCAAAATCCTGTATAGGGAAATATCACTTTTACCTAAAATTTGACATTGCATCAAGTGTACCTGACTCTGGCAGTCTTCCCACCAGTCAGACAAATCCTTTGGCAAGGGAATATCTTCTGGCTTGTTTTCTGTTGGATGCTGAAGGATGAAATACTTTATCATTACTTGTATGATTGGCCTACAAATTATAATATTATTTTCAACTGCGCTATTTCTTAAAAAAATCTCTAAATCTATATCACCAGCATTTTTCAGTAATAATTCTAGAGTCCGTAGATATTTATTATCAAATTCATCCTCTAAAATATATTCTACACAGGTGTTTGCAGCCATAATTGATGGTGTTTCTCCATCTTCATTTCTCAGGTTTACATCAGCTCCAGCTTCAATAAGTGTGTGTACAATGATTGAATTCAATGACCAAGCTGCTCTATGCAGGGGGGTTATTTCAAATTCATTTTTGGAATCTATTATCGCGCCTGCCATTATTAATACCTTTACAATTTCATCACAATTATTATTTGATGAAATCGATAAAGGAGTGTCGCCATATAGACCTTTTTGATTTATATCTACACCTAATTTAATCAGGAATACCACAATCTTGAAAGCCTTCGCCCCTACATGCAGCTGCTAATAATGGGTTCTGTATTTTAGGACAAATGTTGACGTAGGCTCCCGCGTCATATAATATTTTGAAATTTTCAAAATTCGCCCTGAGTGTGTGGTAGATTGACTGTTTGCCCGATATAATCTTTGGCCTCTACATCTGCTCCTCTTTTAAGTAATTCTTTCATAAAGCTTGTATTATAATTTTTTGAAGCAAGCATTAATGGAGTTAAACCATAACGTGTCTTTCCATTATAATCTGCCCCTGATTCAATCAAGTCATAAAATATTTCAAAATGTTCATAGAATATAGAATAATGTAAAGCGGTTATGTTATTCACATTACTAGCATTTATATCTGCACCATTGTCTACTAAGAATCTGTACATGTCATAATTTCCCATCTTTGTAGCCAGATGAAGTGGGGGTATCGCGGTCTATAAGAATTATAATCCTTTTTTTTTTCGTTTTCTTCATGATTGTATTTTAACATCTTTTTAGAGTCAAGCCTTACATTTATCAATACACCTTCTTCCACTAACTTCTTCACTTCTTCTAAGTTTCCTTTCCATATTGCTTGGAACAAATACATCTTTGATTCCATTTCAAGAATTTCTCTCGAAATTTGAAGTGTTTGAAAGGATTTTTAATGATTTTAGTGAATCTAGACGAAAATTGTTTATTGTTTTATTTTTCATATCTCTTGAAAAGCATTGGACAGGACCAAGCTAAAAAATATGTGATGACTGTACAAATATATAATAATTCTGTTTTGATGCATTATTTTTTCATATATTTTATTGAAATATTTTAAATTATTTATCAATATATTGAATTTTTACAAAAAAAATTAAATATTCATATCAATATGTTTATGAACCTGGGTTTTTTAATTTAATCAAAGCCGCTAAATATATAAAATTATGTTTAAATATATTTCAATATATATTTTTAAGATTAATTCTTTTATAGATAAATAATAAAATTATTCGAAATATATATATTATAGTATTTTTTGGTAAATATCCACTCCAGAAGAAACTTGAAAAATTTAAAAATATCTTAAAATTATGAGTAAATATTTAATAAACGATTAATAAATAGAATGTCATCGTTTTATTTAATATCCACGAGTATATCGTAATAATCTTCACACAAAATTAATAGAACTACTGTTTTTATCCTCAAAATATAATTTTTTGTTTTCTATTATTCTCTATATAAAAAAACTAATAAAACCACTTTCTGATATGTTGCACTTATATATAACTGAAAAATATAATAATATTGGAAGCCTAATTTAAAACCTAAATTTAGATATATAAAAACAATTTTGCACAATTTAGATATATTAAATGTTAATAATTATCATACACTAACTGATGATCTGTCTTTGCACAGCCTCTTCCCAAGTGAATTTTTCACGGACGAATATTATTTTAATAAAATGCTAAAGAAGTAGTTATTTTGCACTTCACATTCTCACACCCAAAATTTTCAACACTGAGAAAACACTGACTCTATTTTTGGTAAAGAATTTCAGGGGAGAAACTATAAAGATATTGCTGAAAGTTTAAATAAATGTTTTTAAAGTGGGAAAAATAGAAAAATTATAACAAATAAAAATTATGATTGCATTTCAATTTCATATATATGTAGATTCAACTATAATCATATGCCATTCAAAATTCGTACTTTGTAAAAAGCCACATAGAGCTGTCCATGCGTATAAAAACAGTCTCTTGTAGAAAGGGACCCAATCAAGCAAAGGTTTGGCCTTGGCACTTATTCACAGTCATAACAAAAACCAACCTTAATAGGAATTGAGGTCTCTTCACAATGAAGTGATTGTTGGTATCAGTAAGACCTCTGGTTATTTTTGGAACAAATACAGTGTGTTCAACTTTGGGCACTGTCAGTATTTGTGCTTCAAGGACTCCTTTTTTGGTAAGCAATATCAGTAAGTTTTCATTAATTTCCAATCAGCTACAAACAGTTTCACCATCGAAATGCATTAGGACAGATTATATCCAGGTCCCCAAAAAAATTTCTGTGGGAACAGAAAAAAAAAATCATTTGCCCTAAGAGATGAACAAAGGAGGAAAAATAGAATTACTTAAAAATTATTTGAAATATTATCAAATAAAACAACTCTAGCTGTGAAAAAATTATGAATCAAAAACTCTAACAGAGCTATACTTACAAATTATAATATAGAATGTCTTATATACAAACACTCTGCACTCTACCTGTTATCTAAAAAAAACAATCTTAAAAAACTTGTAATAAATATGTTAGAGTAATTAACAATTGATAGAGAAATGTTAAATATTTATTATATATATTACTAGCGGATGTACCCGGCTTCGCCCGGGTTTTACCCGAGTAAAGGTTTGTCTAACGAACATTTGTTAAAACAATTCTCTATAAACTTATAAAAAAATAAATAAATATATTTTAATAATTTGAAACTCGTAAATTTGAATCTCTCGATAAACTGAACATTTTCACCCGGTCCCTTGAAAATACTCGATAAGTTGAATAAAATCAATATTAATTGGTTCCCTCGTAATTGGTAGTTAAAGGAGTAGTATCTTGCTTTGGAATTGTATCATTATTCTTGTCTCAAATAAATTGCCGTGTCATCCTGAATTTTGTCTTTCCTAATTTTCTACATTACAAAATCATCATTTTATCTAGTGAACATTTTTTCCCGGTCCCTTGAAAAATACCGATAAGTAGAATAAAATCAATATTAATTGGTTCCCTCGGTAATTGGAAGTTAAAGGAATAGTATCTTGCCTTGGAATTGTATCATTATTCTCGTCTCAAATAAATTGCCGTGTCATCCTGAATTTTGTCTTTCTAATTTTCTACTTTACAAAATCATCATTTTATCTATTCTCCCAATATATATGTTGAAGATAAATGATAAAACTAATTTTGACTTGTGCGCAATTAATAGGTAGAAATTTTACTTTTGATAAATAATCTCATCATTTAGTTAAATCTACAAATCTGCAAATAACTCTAAGGATATTCATGAAATTATTTTTCAAAAACCTTCCAGGGCTATACCTAATAATATTCCAAAATTTCACGGCGATTGGATCTATGGTTTTTGAATCTATAGAGTACAGACAGAAAGACAGACAGACATTCAATTATATATTAGAAGATAAATCATTTAAAAGCAATAAACTAAAATAACATGTTTCAAAATAAACAAATGCTGATGATAAATTACATTTGAAGGCAAAAATCTACTATTGCAAAATCAAATTATTCAAAAATGAATATATTATTAATATTTGAAAAATAAAAATATAACATACATGTGAAGCAAATCATAACGAAAATATTGGTATACAGATTGCTATTGCATCTTTGATTATCTTTTTGGAGGTAGTACTTCAAACTTTACAACTGTAAACTTGGTTAGCGCGCGCGCGTATTATATATATATAGATGACACTTAATGAACTTGTTTTTTTCATAACTTTTTCCCAAGTAAATTATCTTCCATCGAATAACACTTTAACATATGTTAATTTAATATACTATATGATATCATAATCAACCCTCTAATTATTACAATGAGTAATCAAACTATTTTATCATTAAACTTATCATCATCACTTTGTTTTTCATGTTAGAATATTTATTTTATTAATTGTTTTTCTCTTTAGGGTGATGAAAGATTCGATTTTATGTGTAAATTGAATGATATTTGTTGAAGCCTTAGAACACTTCAAATTGGAAAAAATTTCAAAAGCTAGACAATATATAAATTGTGAAATAAAATTATTTTAGTTCTAAATTAGATTATTTTATACATATCCACTCGAATTAAAATTCACTTAAATAAATATCATTGTTCAGGCCATTTAGGCTTTTAAATTTATATAATATCTTGCCTTGGAATTGTATCATTATTCTTGTCTCAATAAATTGCTGTGTCATCCTGAATTTTGTCTTTCCTAATTTTCTACATTACAAAATCATCGTTTAATCTAGTGAACATTTTTCCGGTCCCTTGAAAAATACTCTATAACTAACTTGACTTGTGCAAATTAATAGATAGAAAAATCTTACTTTTGATAATAATCTTTAAGAATAATAAACTGTGTGATAATGAAACTTATAGATAAAAACTTGTTATCATCGTCGCAATGGTGGCGCTGCTTGCGATTTAAATCTACAAATCTGCAATATACCTAAGGATATTAAAGATATTCAAGAAATTATTTTTCTGAAACCTTCCCAGTACTATACTAAATAACTTCTCAAGTTTCATGGCGTTCCAATGAGTGGTGTGGTCAGGCATAAAGGACAGACACATTCCACACACACACATACATTTTATATATATATATATAGATAGATATCAAAACCTACTTACTTTTTTCAATCAGTTTATTTTTATTTAAATATAGCTTATAAAATAAAAGGTTATTACTATTTTTAACGAAAATATCCTATTTTTCAAATAACAAAAAATCTTACTTTCATATAATTTTCTTTATATTTGATAAGAGTTCTATTTTTATTATTTCCCTGATGTCTCGTGAAAGATAAATAATTAAATTTGTTTGAAATAATATATTTGGCTAAACATCCACTCAGAAGAAACTTTATATATTTCAAAATATCTCTTGATGAGATGATACTTAATGATGATTAATTAATAGAGTTTCATCAATATATATAATATCCCGAAGAATGAGGAAATTGTAATTCACTTCACACAAAATTAATAAAACTACTGTATATAACCCTCAAAATATAAATTTTTGTTTGCTACTATTCTATATATATCAAAACTATTAAAAACACTTTTGGAAATGTTGCACTAATAATATATATAGCTGAATAAGTATAATAATATGGGAAGCCTAATTTTAAAACCTATAATTAGATAAATAACAAACATTTTTGCATAATATGGGAATATCAAATGTTCATAATTATCTTACACTTAAGATTGACCTGTCTTGCCAAGCTTCTTCTCAAATGAATGTTGCCAGACGAATATTATTTTTCAAAAAATGCCTTTCATTTTATGATTATACATATAAATCATCACCTTAAATCTCTGAAATTCAATCTTCATGATATTAAACATATCATTGGTACTATTCACCATTTTTTATGCTTTATTATTGAATTTTTAACCTCTTAGATTGATAATTGAATATAATTAATATTTAATATTTGCTAAAGCCTAATTTTTAGGTAAAACAAAACTCTAGGAAAAACCTTGATAGATATAGGTTTATAGCGATATTAATTATACCTTTAAACAGCAATTTATTTTATATATACACGCTAAGGGTAAATGCACTCCGTTTAAAACTATAAGTTGCTTATTATTT
>CP092873.1:73437895-73491117 GCA_030710605.1 Cordylochernes scorpioides
TTACACGTCAATAATAAGGCCAATACTTATATACGGCCACCCCATTTTTTGACAGCACATAAGACCATCCTTAAAAAGTTAGAATTCTTTGAAAATAAAATGCCTCATGTCTCCACCTTGGTTCGTTCGGAACACAATCCTCAGAAACGATCCAAATATCGAAAACATCAAGGAATACATTATTAGACAACCATTTAAATTCTATGAAAAATCCGAAAAATTAGATAACCCCACCTTAAAGAAAGCCACAAACTACAAATGCGGAAAAAGTAAAATAAGAAATTTAAATCCTAGTCAAATTCTCCATCGATTAAGCCAGAATGACGAAAATTGACAAAAAAAAACCTACCTTGAATATCAAGCAAACCAGACAAAACCTTCTCAAGAACAATATCCCCAAGGGCCTGAGAATACGGACCCAACGACATCAATATAAATTATAATTGTAAATAAACCCCTGTACATAACCATCCTCCTCAGTATATTGTAAATATGTTGATCCTAGGAAGAAGAAAGTTTGTCTTGACAAGTCCAAAGAAAAATTTATGTTTGTAGTGTTTTTGGGTTATCAAGGACTTGTCTATTATGAATTTATTAAAGAGGGGGATACTATTAATAAACAGGCATACAAAGAAATACTTGTGCACCTTTATGATGCGATAAGAAAAAAAAAAAAAGAAACCAACTCTTTAAATCAAAACAGTAGAAATTGCTACATGATAATGCCTCTGCTCATAGAGCCATTATTGTTCAAGACTTTTTAGCCAAACACGCTGTATCTGTTTTGCCGCATCCTCCTTAATCTCCTGATATCTCTCCATGTTATTTCTTCTTCTTTCTGAAAATTAAAACGACGTTAAAAGGGAGGCGCTTTTCATCATCATCAGAAGTAATTGAAATGCGATGGTGTAGCTAAACAAGCTTAGACAAATTGTTTTCGAAATAATATTTCAACAGCTTTTTTCACACTGGAAAAAATGTGTAGATAACCAAGGCTCCTATTTTGAAAAAAAAAAAAAGATATTTAAATTACACTGGTCAACAACATTTTTGCCCAAGCGAACCTGATGGTGTTTCTAATGTAACTTTTCATGCTGAACTCAAAAACTGAATAGATATTTACCATCACCCGTGGTTTTTGTGTAACAGCCTTTTTTTTTTTTGGTATTGGGATAAATACAGCAAAAATAAAATGCAAAAAAAATAATACGTAAGCATTTTTGCATAAACCTTATTACATTACACTGGTTTATCAAAATTCATATTTCTTTGTCCCAAAATAAACAGCATCTTATCTAAAGTTAACTCTTTGTGCTGATTCCAAATATACCATTAGTTTTTTCTATCACGCAAGATATTTGAGATACACCTACTTGAAATTTGGAAATGTTTTTAATATATAGGCCTATATGTACGAAATATATATATTTTATTGAAAAATAATGACAGAGGATTTTCTTCAATACGTTGCTTGTTGTACATCCTTCTTGAGTATCCAGCAGTAGTCAGCAAGCATACCGGGACTCCATTTACCTTGGTACCCCTTATCCATGCTTGATATATCTTGATGAAACCTCTCACCATGCTAATCGCTAACTACACCACGATTGTCTGGATAGAAATCCAGATGTGAATGCAGGAAATAGATCTTGAGAGACATGTTACATCCCAGTACCTTGTAGGAAAGCAACAGATCATTAACTATGTCTCGGTAATTTTCAACCTTGACACTTCCTAACAATTTCCTGCAAACGTTTTAAAGGAATTCCATGCTGCTGCTTCAACTTCATTCAAACTATTCTGAAAAATTTCCATCCTGCAGATATTCTCGAATCTGAGGTCCAACGAAAATGCCTTCTTTAATTTTCGCATCACTTATGATAGAACATTTCTGTTTTAGGTAGGCAAATTCACTGGCATTTCGATTCATTGCCATGACAAAGTACTTCATTAATCCTAGTTTAATATGTAATGGTGGTAAGTAAATATTTTCTGAATCGATCAGGGGAGGATTTACAATATTTTAATGTCCTGGAGTAAAGATTTCACGGTTTGGCCAGCTTTTTTTTTAATGTAATGCCTTTCCCTATTTCTGCTATCCCACTCACATAGAAAACAACAAAATTTTGTATATCCAAGCTGTAATCCATGCAAGAGAGCAATGACTTTCAAATCGCTGCATATTTTCCAACCGTATCTTTCATATTCTGAAATCAGTTTCATGTTTTCGTAAGTCTCTTTCATGTTGGATGCATGTGCTATTGGCACTGATGGAAACTTATTTCCGTTGTGAAAGAGAACAGCCTTCAAACTAATTTTTGAAGAATCAACGAATAAACGCCACTCTTCTGTATCAAGGTCATGACCAAGCGCTTCCATTAGACTAAAAACATTATTGCAATATACTAAATCATTTTTTTGTGGAAAAAATTTTGAAATTCATCTTGACGCTTGAGAAAAAAGCTTACTTTTGTGCCTTTATTCAACAGATTCCAGTCTTTTAGCCTAGACCCTAAAAGTTCTCTCTGTTTTTAGTGAGGAGAGAAGGACATTCCTTTCAATGGTAGACACCAGCCAACTTAGGTCAATCCAAATGATGTTAACCAGTGCCCAAACAAGCAGACTATAGTTGCTCAGGCCCTATATAATTTTTACAAGGCAGTAGGTGTAAAGAGGGAGAAAAGAGAACTTCGAAGCTATTGTTCTTACACCTCAGAATGATGACGAAACATCGAGGGGCCATCGTGTTATTACTAATAATTGTATATAGTTGCGGAACTACTGGTTTCATGTGCTGCTCTTTTCCTGTTTTTGCACCTTGTACGGAGAATCTGTATAAGACTAATGTCTTAATAAAGGCTTTGTGTGTGTGTGTGTGGATAAATCTAAATCACGTACGAGGTCGTTCAAATCTCCTTGGGTTAACAAATGAGGTTCAGATGAAGCACCTGCTTCAAAATTTGTGTCAATCGACTGTTGTTCTCGTCTATCTGAATCATCGTCACTGAATATTACATTTTTAGGAGGCTCTGGCACAGTTAAAATATCACTATGAGGAACCGGTCTCATAGCAGAAGGCAAATCTGGATATTCAACTGTATGTCTTGATTTGGATGTGTTTTAATGTCCATCCATACAAAGTTCAAAACAACAACTACTCACCCGTGCAGGCCCGGTCACACTCCGCCGCGGCACGTGGAAAAACATACAATCTTCCCAGCAAATCACCCTTTTTAAGATTTGAAATATATATACATTACAAACTTTAAATGCATAATATAATTAATAATGAAGGCGATCCACGGGTTTAAAAATTCGTCCACTCCGGGTTCTTATCTGGCCGTCTTCTGAGTCGTTAGAGGGATAATCCACAACTGGGGTCTTTTCATTTTCAACCAGTTCCTCCCCCGAAAAGGTCGGCGTCGATGGGTCGGCTGGACATTGCACTGTATCTCCTTTATGTAGATGGAACCTGTTTCGACATAGAGTCCCAACTGGAGTATCAACCATATATGACCTTGGTGTCGATGCTTTCTGCTTTACAATCCCCCATATTCGCATATCTGTAATCCAAACCGTGTCACCTTCGGATAGCTCCTCCATGTCCGTAGCTCCGCAGCGTCGATCATATCTGGATTTCATATCCTTTCTCCTTCTCCCCTCCTTTCTTTTCAGGGTCTGAGAGTCCACCAACCTTGGATTAAGATTCTCTGGTGCAATTGCCAAGGTCGTTCGGAGTTTACGTCCCATGAGAAACTCAGCAGGGCTGTAACCGTTCTCCAAAGGGGTCGATCGATATTCCAGGAGTCCAAGCGATGGGTCTTGATTTTTCTTGAGGATCAACTTAGCAATTTTCACACCTGCTTCTGCCATTCCATTGCTCTGCTGGAATCGAGGACTTGAAGTGACATGTGTGAATCCGTACTGCCTTGCGAAATTAGCAAATTCACGAGCAGCTCCAAATTGCGTCCCATTATCGCTTACAACAGTTTCTGGTATTCCATGTCGGGCAAATATGGATTTGCAACTACGCACCACCACATTGGCTGTGAGCCGATCCAGCTGAATCATTTCAGGAAATCGAGAATAAAAGTCAATGACGACTAGACACCACTTATTCTCGAACTTGAACAAATCCATTCCAATCTTTTGCCACGGTCGTGTAGGAATGTTGGTTGGTATCAAAGGTTCATGTTTTGAGACGGCTTCCTGGATACAGACACTGCACTTTCTGACCGTTTCCGCGCTCTCTTCCGAAATTCCAGGCCACCATACCGTCTCACGTGCGCGAAGTCTTGTTTTTGTAATCCCAAAGTGCCCAGCGTGCAACTTATCTAGGATCTCCAGTTTCATACTTGCTGGAATAACAAGACGACAGCTACGCATCAGTAGTCTATTTTGAACGCCGAGTTCATCCTTGACATGCCAATAAGAGAGCAGAGTATGTGACATCTTCTTCTTATCTGGCCAGCCTTGCTCAAGGTAGTTGACTACTGCTTTCAGGGTCGTATCTTCTTGTTGAGCTTCAAAAATCTTCGTCAACATCTCGTCCTTGATCGGGTTAATTCTCGTCGCAACCACTTCAATCCGCCTCGCCAGGTTCAAGAGCTCGCATGCCCGGCGACTCAGAAGAGGTTCACTCAAACGACGAATGACATAAATCTTCTCCTTGATTTCATAATTGCCATCTCGCAGCGTTGATATAAACATACCCACAGTCTGAAGTTCGGAAAATTCTGCAGCTCTAATGTTGATATCACTTTCCACTAGTCGTTGCTGTCCCATTATCTTCTTGAAGAGACACAGAGGAACACATGTAACATCCGCCTGGGAGTCGAGCTTGAACTTCACCTGTTTCCCGTTCACTTGAATTTCTGCTGCCCATCGCCTCCTGCACTCGCCTTCATCATCATCGAGATTAGATGAATCCTCCACAGCTGAGACCTCCAAGAGAAAACCAATTTCTTCATCAAGTTCAGAAACAGCTTTGACTTCCGCAGTCTTCGCCTGCTTATCTGGCCAGCAATTTGCAAAATGGCCAGTTTTTGAACACAGGTTACATTTTTGTCCTTCAGCACGGCAAGCCTGTCCTTCCCTGTGGGTGAAACCTCCGCATTTTGGACATCGTGATCTTGTTTTGGCTGACTTCTCCTTCTTCCTCGAAGACTGCTGTTGTTGTTTCGGTGATTGTTTCTTCGAGTTGAACTTCACCTGATTGACCTTTTGGCTTGTTGAGGGACGCTGCAGATCGACTTGCTGCTATCGAACGGCTTCCTGCTGTCGAACCATTTTCACCGCCTTTTCCAAAGTCAGTTCGCTGTCCAACTGCATTCTTTCAGATAAAGCTTTGTCCCTCACTCCAACCACTATTCGGTCACGGATCAACTGCTCATGAAGACCCTCAAATTCACAACTATCAGCCAATTTGTACAATGAAGTGATGAATTCGTCCACTGGCTTCCGATCCTCTTGGATTCTTGAATTAAATTTCGCACGTTCGTAGAAAATATTCTTTCTGACACAGAAGTGGCTGTCGAACGCCTTGAGGTCGGAATCAATTTTCGTTGCCTCTTCCTCCTTTTCGAACTTGAAGGTCCTGAATATATCATCAGCGCGGTCACCCATCAAGTACATGAACAAATCGATCTTGTCCGCCTCCTCTTTCTTCTTCATTCCACTGACCACGAGGTATCGTTCGAATCTCTTCTTCCATTTGGGCCATTCGTTGGGAGTCGAGAAGTCGAAGGTTTCTGGAGGTTGAATCTGAGCCATGTTGAATTATCTTCCAAGGAACGCAAAAATCGATATTTTGCAATATACGGGTTCGTATTTTATCCAGTTATCGCTGTCACCATGGTTTTAATGTCCATCCATACAAAGTTCAAAACAACAACTACTCACCCGTGCAGGCACGGTCACGCTCCGCCGCGGCACGTGGGAAAACATACAATATTCCCAGCACAGGATGTAATACCTGTAGTCTTTGTCAAACAAAAATAATAGTCTGAAGAATGATCTTTAGGTTCCCTCCATATCATTGGAACCGCAAGAGGCATATGACGTTCACCTTTAATCCACCCTGTAAGACGTCGAGCACAAATTTCTCAACAATTATGAGGAGCCCAAGTCTTATCTTGGTCACCGACTTTACAGACAGAATAAAGTTGATAGCACTTTCTGATGAGCGGTGTAAAGTTTTGCCTTTGAACTTTGAAAGTTAATTCCCCACAATAGTAACTGAAAATATCAGGAATATTAATGCAACGCCTCGGCATATTGACACAGTCTAGTGCACAGGATTTATAAAAGCAATTCGATAGTGAAGAATAAACTGATCACTTCAAATTTACCTGTCACTTCTGATGCAAATATATTAAACAAATCGTTAGGTTCAATTTAAATATATATGTTAAAACTTTTATTCTGCAAATAGCATTCCAGAGCTTGTCGTTATTTTTTAGTTGAAAGCAAAACAGATTGCATATTATAAAATAAACATATTTAATTAAAAATTCAATAATTTGTTATTTAAATTAATATTTATGTTTCTTAAAGAGAAAATTTTAATTAATAACAAGTAAAATAAAGCTTTTGGCTCCACATATCAACTCTTCTTGTCAAAAATAAAGCGCTAGCTAACGTAATGATGTTTACTTAAAAAATGCTTATGTAACATTTTCTGCATTATTACTGTATATACCAATTTATAGAGAAAATGGTTATCCTGCAAGAACTATGGGTGATGGAAAACTTCTTATCTCATTTTTGAATTCAGCATTAAAAATTACGTTAGAATCAACATCAGGTTTTCTCCGGCAAGTAAACCTGTGTAATCATCTGGCTCGAAGAACCAAAAATATGTTGTAGATAAATGATAAAAATAACTTTGACTTTTGCTTAAATAATAGATAGACAATCTTTGTTTTGATAATCAATCTTTATGATAATAAACTTGGCGCTAATAAAACTTATAGATAAAAAAACTTGTTGTTATTCAAACTTATAGAAAATAAAACTTAGAGGTAATAAAACTTATAGGTAAATAAACAAAAATTATTTAGAAACCTTCTGGTAGAAAACCTTGTTTAAATATATGTTTAAAATAGTGTACTCAACTTGGATGATTGAAGACTGACATTGGATTAAATTTTAGTACTTTAATCACATTATAATTATATAGGATTAAATATAAAAAGTTTGACGCGCGTTTAAATGTCGTCGCTTCCCTTCTTTTTTGATAAAAGTTCTTTATGCTTCATCAGGTTTTCTCTGAAAAAAAAAAAGTTTTATTTTGTAGACCTGTGTTATTATACTATTAATAAACATTTAATTTTGAAAAGTTCGGGAACCTTTTGATCCTACCTTGTATATACGTATATATATACACTATGATCTGAGCCAAAAGACTTAGAAGCGATATTTTTATGAAGAGATGATCTGGCTTCGTGTTTTCTGCTCAAGTGAGTGTTTTGCTTTTAGAACTTTGTTCCTGCCATCTAAATTTTAACTGGCTTTATGTTTGCTCTATGGAATTTTTCCTGAAAATATTTTGTATCTGACAAATAAACATGACACAGCAATAGTTTCATAATCATTTATTGACTAAAAACAACATTTTTCCACGAAACCTGGTCAATTAAAAATTTTCTTAGCTAAAAATGCGACAAAAATATCTTTCAGAATTTTCTCTATTTCCTATTGAAATTTCAGCCAGATTAAGTCCATATTGAGGAATTGAATAGCAGACAAACATACATACATTTCACACTGGCTTATATATATATATAATAGAATATATACAAACATTGAATTAAATATATTTATTGTCCTTTCTATTGAAAGAGATTCCATATATGTTGAATTCAGCCAAAAAGAGAAGAAGCGATATTTTAAATTGAGAAAACCCCTGTCCAACCCCTTTATTAGTGCATGTCTCTCACCCAATCCTTATTTTGAGATGATTGAGGGGGCGTTCACATGAATGTGAAAATCTTTATATAGGGTAAATGCTGAATCATATTTGATTGTAATTGTGCAGCAAAATTTCATTCTCAATTTGAAAACAAATAATTTAGGCATTGTGAACATTAGTTTCAGAATATATATCATTGCTATATATTTTTGATTAGTTATATATAGTCATTTATTTACATGGACTGGGATTTTTAGCAGGAGTAATAGAAGTATGGAATTACAACATAAAAAAATGAATATAACAATAAATTATAGAGGTGATTGTTTCTATTTTTATATTTTTTTTCTTGGTAGTAATTAAAAATAAGGAAACTCGCTCGGGGAATCAAATTAGTGATGAATGAAGAGAAAAACATAAGTGAGGGTTCTATTAAGCATTGACCTTCTGAAACAATAAAAATCATTAAATATAAATATAACATTTTTATACAGTTTTAAATATCAATATGAGGCAAGTTTCTATATAATCATACAAGATTGATTTATTAAAAAAAATGATATATACAATAATATAAAATATAATAATTCCAGAGAACAGATAAGTAGTCATTATTCACCTAATCATGCGTCCTTTCTGTGACGTGGTCAGCATGAAGGTATTGTTGACAATTCCAGCAATGTAGTTGCTTCACAATTTTCAACATCAAGAATTTATTTGACTTTGTGAAATCAAGTTTCATAATCATTGAGAAGCATTTGCAAAGTGAAATTGCACTTTCATCAGTAGTATTGAAACGTTGTTTAATAACCTCAGCGTAAATAGGAAAATACTCTTTGTAGCGAGAGTAGTTTATCTCTATGGCTTGTCGAAGACCTGTGGCGTCATTAGACAGAAATCCTATTACTTTGTGTTGATCAGTTTCTGTCAAAATCCTGTATAGGGAAATATCACTTTCACCTAAAATATGACTTTGCATCAATTGTACCTGACTCTGGCAGTCCTTCCACCAGTCAGGCAAATCATTTGGCAAGTGAAAGTCTTCTAGCTTGTTCATTGTTGGATGCTGAAGGACGAAATACTTTATCATTGCTTTTATGATTGGCCTACAAATAAGCATATTGTTATCAACCTCGCTTAAAAAAATCTCTAAATCTATATCACGAGTATTTATTAATAATAATTCTAGAGTTCTCAGATTTTCATTATCAAATTCATCCTCTAAAATAAATTCTACACAGGTGTATGCAGCCATATTTAATGGTGTTTTTCCATTTCCATCTCTCAGGTTCACATCAGCTCCAGCTTCAATAAGTGTGTGTACAATGGTTGTATTCAATATACCAGCTGCTTTATGCAGGGGAGTTTCTTCAAAATTATTTCTGGAATCTATTATGGCGCCTGCCATTATTAATACCTTTGAAATTTCATCACAACCATTATTCAATGTATTCGCTAAAGGAGTGTCGCCATATGAATTTTTTTGATTTATATCTACACCTAGTTTAATCAGGAATACCACAATTTCTAGAGCCTCTTCTCTACATGCTTGTGATAAAAATGGTGTATTTAATTTAGAACAAATGTTGACGTCAGCTCCCGCGTCATACAATATTTTGAAATTTTCAAAATTTGCCATGAGTGTGTGATAGATTGCTGTTTGCTCAATATCATCTTTGGCCTCTACATCTGCTCCTCTTTTAAGTAATTCTTTCATAAAGCTTGTATTATAATTCTTTGAAGCAAGCATTAATGGAGTTAAACCGTAACGTGTCTTTCCATTATAATCTGCCCCTGATTCAATCAAGTCATAAAATATTTCAAAATGTTCATACATTATAGAATAATGTAAAGCCGTTATGTTTTTAACATTACTAGCATTTATTTCTGCACCATTGTCTACTAAGAATCTGTACATGTCATAATTTCCCATCTTTGTAGCCAGATGAAGTGGGGTATCGCAATCTAAAAGAATTATAATCCAATTTTTTTCGTTTTCTTCATGATTGTATTCTAACATCTTTTTAGAGTCAAGCCTTACATTTATCAATACACCTTCTTCCACTAACTTCCTCACTTCTTCTAAGTGTCCCCTCCATATTGCTTGGAACAAATACATTTCTGATTCCATTTCCAGAATACCTCTCGAAATTTGAAGTGTTTGAAAGGATTTTTAATGATTTTAGTGAATCTAGAAGAAAGTTGTTTATTGTTTTATTTTTCATATCTCTTGAAAAGCATTGGACAGGACCAAGCTAAAAAATATGTGATGACTGTACAAATATATAATAATTCTGTTTTGATGCATTATTTTTTCATATATTTTTAAAAAAATATTTTGATTTATTTATCAATATATTTTTTTAATATTAAATTTTCACAATTAATTTCAAATTATTTATATCAATATGTTCATGAACCTGGGTTTATTAATTTATTCATAGTCGCTAAATATATAAAAATATGTTTAAATATATTTCAATATATATTTAAAATTAATATTTTGATAGATAGATAAATGATAAAATTGTTAAAAATAGTATTTTTGGCAAATATCCACTCCAGAGGAACCTTGAAATATTTCAAAATATCTTAAAATTATGATATTATATCTAATAATGATTCATTAATAGAGTCTCATCGTTATGTTTAATACTAGGAAATCTTAATTCACTTCACACTAAATTACTAGAACTACTGTATATATGCCTCAGAATATAAATTTTTGTTTGCTATTATTCTCTATATCAAAACTAATGAAAACGCTTTCTGAAATGTTGCACTTCGCATAATATGGGATAGCTTAATTCAAAACCTAATTTAGATAAATAACAAACATTTTTGCACAATTTGGAGATATTAGATGTTAATAATTATAATTATTATAAAATATATTCTACACAGGTGTAGAATTAGTAATAGAAATAGTAATCATAATTATCATACACTAACTTATATATCTGTCTTTTCACAGCTTCTTCACCAGTGAATTTCTCACAGACAATCATTTTAATAAATGCTAAACTACTGGCCACCATAATTCCAATATCCTGAAAGAAGCATACAAATAACATGAAATTTACAACATGCATAAGAAGAGGTGAAATATGCAAATGATTAGAATTTCAGCGCAGACGCAGATCACGCTCGCCTGTGGCTCCACCTCAAAGCACTATTTAAGGCTTGGATATTTCGACGATTTCAAGATTGGCAATTTTGTTTTCCTCGTGTTTAAAATAAGAAATTATCTATTATGCCTCGTAGAAAACAGCGATCATCCTTTGATCAAATATCCGAATTCGACAGAGGAAGGAAAGTGGCCTACCGAGAATGTGAATTTATCTTTATGGGGAATCGGTAGTTTTGTTGGATGAAAGTAAACAAGTGTGATGCATATATGTGATCGTTGGGTGCAGGAAGGTACGACAGACCAAGGTGTTCGATCGCACCTACCTCAGTGCACCACTCCACGTGCTGACAGGCAAATTTCGAGCATAGAAGTGACAGATCGCTCAGTCACATCACGAACCGTAGCACAGCACATTCAGTCTGTAACGCATCATCCATTGTCTGTGCGTACCAATCGACACCTTTTACAGCAGAGTGGTCTGTGCGCAAGTCGTCCATTGCTTTGCCAACCCTGCCACAGAACCACAGACGTCTCCGCCGCCAAGAGAACCAATCTAGCAAAGGTTTGGCCTTGAGCCTTATCTATAGTCACAGCAAAAGCCAAACTAAGTGAAAACCGACGCCTCATCAAAATAAAGGTAAGGTTGATATCTGAAGGAGCCAAAGATAATTTGACACCAATACAGTGTGTCCAACATTAGTATCTGTCAGTATTTGCGCTTTAAGGACTTGAGAGCCGTTGCTCTGGATCACCATACTTGTGTCATTTTCAAGACCCTGCTTAGGATTCAAATTTCTCAGAGGCATAAAAGTGATACAATCATTAAGGTTTAAAATGTTGAGGCATTCCTCTCGTAGTGAAGCTATTGAGAAATTCAGAAGGGTAGTTATTTTGCAACTTCACATTCTCACACTCTAAACTTTCAACACTGACTCATTTTTGGAAATATTTATCAGGCTAGAAACTATAAAGACATTGCTGAAAAGTTTAAACAAATATATTTTAAGTGGAAAAAAGAAAATATAACTAATCAGAAAATAAAATTGTAATTCTAGTTTCATATATATGTGGTTCAACTTTAAACATATGCCATCTAAAATTCGCACTTGGTAAAAGCCACATAGAGCTGTTAATGCGTATAAACACAGTCTCTTGTAGAAAGAGACCCAATCTAGCAAAGAATTGGCCTTAACAATTATTCATATCATAGCAGAAACCAACCTTAATGGAAATTGAGGTCTCTCCAGAATGAAAAGATTGTTGGTATCCGAAAAAGCCCTGGATATTTTTGGCACCTATACAGGGTGTTCAACTTTGGGCACTGTCAGTATTTGTGCTTCAAGGACTCCTGTTAGGTAAGCAATTCAGTAAGTTTTCTTTAATTTCTAATCAGCTACCAACAGTTTCACTAACGGAATGCAGGGCTGAGCAGTTAGGACAGACAATATCCTGGTCCCCAATAATAATCTGTGGGAACAGAAAACAAAGGCATTTGCCAAAGACAAAAATAATTGAATTCATGAAAAATGGAGCTGAAAACATTTTATTAAATGAAAAAATTCTAGCTGTGAAAATGAAAATCTAAATTAAAAACTCTAACAAAGCTATACTACAATCATAATAAAGTACTGACACTGAACATACGGCATTCATTCACTTTAGCTGTTATCTAAAAGCAAAAAAAAAAAAACAATCTAAAAAAAATAAAAAAACTCTTTGAAAGTAATCAACAATTCATTCATAAATACGGAATATCATATATATATATATATATATATATATATATATATATATATATATATATATATGTCGTATCCGACGTGGTCGAATGAAAGGGCGCGAACGTTGTGCATATATGCGTAAAAAAAAAAAACTTGTTCCACACTCGTGAGCGGCGCGCACGCGGCGGTGGTGGCGGCCGTAGCCCACGTTTATTTTGTACATATTTAAAGATGGAATAATTTGTATTTACATTTTGACATTCTAATTATGGCGAAAATAAATTATACATATTGGGCATTAGGCAAATTATGACAGATGTATATTTATTAAAATTTAAATAAAAGCAATAATACAGAAAAAAGTGTTTCAAAATAAGCAATTTGATGATGATAAATAACATTTTGAATATCTTTTGAATGCAAAATCTACGATTGTAAAATCATATAAATAAAAAAAATGAATCTATAAATATTTAGAAAATTAAAATAAAACTTTCATGTGAAGCAAAAAAAAAAGGAAAATTTTGGCATATAGATCTATATGTGTAGTTAAATAATATATTTGGAGAAGATAGCTTCAAACTTTACAACTGTAAACTTGGTTAATTATCTATATAGATAACACTAAATGACCTAGCTTTTCTCGGCTTTTTCCAAAATAAATAATCTCCCATCGAATGCCACTTTAACCCATGATATCTATTATACTATATAAAATCATTATAAACCCTTTAATTATTACTCAAGGGTATTCCATTTATTTATCATTGAAACTATCATCAGCAATTCGTTTTTAATTTTTAGAGTGATAATGAATGATACAATTTTGAGGGTATGTATTTGTTAAAGCCTTTTTAATGTGGAAATTTTAAATTGGTAAAAATTCAAAAGCTATACCAGATATTAATTGTAAAAGAATATTATTTTAGTTCTAAAATAAGATTTTTATAAATAAAGACTCAAGGTAGAATTCACATAAATAAATCCTCAGGCCATATGTCTTTCAAGATTAATACTTTGAATGGTTCTCATGTATTTAATATTTTTGCATAGTATAATTTTACCAAAAATTACGATTGTATATATAATACCAATACTTACTTACCTATTTCAATCAGCATATCTTCATTTAAATATAGCTTTAAACACAAGGTTATTACTATTTTTACAAATGAATATTTATAATTTCAAATAACAAAAATTCCTCCTTTCATATTGTTTTTCTTCTTTGTTGTTGTTTGCTCCTTTTTTCTTTTTGTGATGATAATAAGTTCTATATTTATCACATGACTGGTGACAAGATAAAATTTAAATTTGTTCAAAATAATATTTTTGGCCAAACATCCACTCCAGAAGAAACTTCAAATATTTCAAAATTTCTTAAATTATGAGATGAAACTTAATTATGATTAATTAATAGAGTCTCATTATTATATTCAATATCCAAGAAGTATGAGTAATTTGTAATTCACTTCACACAAAATCAATAAAACTACTGAATATAATCCTCGAAATATATATTATATAGTGTTTGCTACTATTCTCTATATCAAAACTAATGAAAACACTTTCGGAAAAGTTGAACTTATAATATATAGGCATAAATGAAAAACCTACAGTTAGATAAATAAAAAACCTTTTTGCATAATTTGGGAATATTAAACTTCATAATTATCATAGACTAAATGAATGACCTGTCTTTGCCGAGCTTCTTCCCAAATAAATGTTGCCCAGACGAATATTATTTTTCAAAAAATTCCATTCATTTTATGATTATAAATATAAATCACCTTAAATCTATGAAATATAATCTTCATGATATTAACATGTCATTGGTACTATTATCATCATTTTATGCTTTATTTAAAATTTTTATTTTCAAAATTTTAACATTTTTAGAATGATAATTGAGTATATTTATAATATTCAAAATTTGCTGAAGCCTAATTTTTGGGGTTAAAATCACTCTATGAAAAACCTTGATAAGTAAATGTTTTTGAATATAATTATAGCGAATATAATATATATTTTAAAACACCAATTTATTTTATATATACACGCTAAGATGAAATGACACTCTGTTAAAAACCTATAAGTTGCCTTTATTTTCGAATTTCTATCAATTTTAATCAAATGGGCCATGGTTCTATTAATTTATAAGTGACAAATTTGAAAAATATTTAAAAAGTTAAATTGTTATGGCAAGTGAATATGTAGTAAAATTTTAAAATATTTTTATATACCTTGCTTTATATAACCCTAAAAAATGATGTTATTAAATATTATATATTCATATATACATATTGAGAGAATATATAGAAAAGAATTATGTTGAACATTATATCATGATAATCAGTTTCTCCTAATTATTAACCAGTCGAACTCAGCCATAAATAGGGAAAGCGATAATTTATATTAAGAAACACCCTGACGAAGACCCATTAGTAGTGCATGTCTCTCGACCCAAGACTTATTTTGAGATGATTTAGTGAGGCATTCACAAAATGTTAAAAGCTCTATATAACGGAAATGATGCAACATGCTTGATTGAAATAATGCAACAAAATTTCATTCTCAATTTGAAAAAGAAAAAGAGGTATTGTGAACATTGCTTACAATATATATACCAGTAATATATATTTTTTTATAGATCATATATTAATTTGACAACGCTGCTACTACGTTGAATCATTTGTAATGTTAGTGCAAGGACAGGAAATTTTAGCAGAGGTAACGGAAGTGAATAATTTTAGACAAGAAATTTACTCTCAAGAAAATTGATATACAATTAAATTTCGTGGTGATTGTTTCTATTATTATCATCTTTGTTCTTGTGTGAAATTGAAAATATGGAAACTCGCTCGGGAAGTTAAAATTGGTGAGGAATGAAGAAAAAATATAAGTGAGAGTTCTATTAAGCATTAACTTGCGATATAACAATAAAAAATCAATAAATATCAATCTAACATTTTTATACAGTTACATTGAAAATATGGAAACTCGCTCGGGAAGTTAGAATTGGTGAGGAATGAAGAAAAAACATAAGTGAGTATTAACTTGCGATATAACAATAAAAAATCAATAAATATCAATCTAACATTTTTATACAGTTTCAAATCAATATCAGGCTAGTTTCTTTATAATCATGCAAGATTGATTAATTAAATTTTGATATAAACAATATTATATAATTCCAGAGAACAGATAAGTATTCATTATTCACCTAATCATGCGTCCTTTCTGTGACGATGTCAGCATGAAGGTAATGTTGACAATTCCAGCAATGTAGTTGCTTCACAATTTTCAACATCAAGAATTTATTCGACTTTGTAAAACCAAGTTTCATAGCCATTGAGAAGTATTTGCAAAGTGAAATTGCACTTTTAACACTAGTATTGAAACGTTCTTTAATAACCACAGCGTAAATAGGGAAAGTTTCATTGTTGAAAGGCAAGTTTCTCTCTAAGGCTTGTCGTAGACCTGTGGCGTCATTAGACAGAAATCCCATTACTTTATGTTGATCAGTTTCTGTCAAAAATCTGTATAGGGATATATAACTTTCACCTAAATTTTGACTTTGCATCAAGTGTACCTGACTCTGGCAATCATTCCACCAGTCAGAAAAAAATTCTGTCACATTGCCGTGTCATCCTGAGATAATCTTATTTTGATAAATAATATTTAAGATAACAAACTTAGTGATACGAAAACTTGTCATCAACGTCACAATGGGGGCGCTGCTTGCGAGTTAAATCTACAAATCTGCAAATAACTCTAGGGATATTCAAGATATTCATAAAATTATTTTTCAAAAACCTTCCCGGTGATATACCTAATACTATCCCAAAATTTCACGGCGATTGGATGTATGGTTTTTGAATCTATAGAGTACAGACAAACAGACAGACAGACATTCAATTTTATATATATAGATTTTGAAAAGTTCAGAAACTCTTTGATCCTACCTTGTATATAAAGATATACAATATTATCTGAGCCAAAAGACTTAGAAGCGATATTATTATAGAGAGATGATCTGGATTCGTGTTTTCTGCTCGAGTTAGTGTTTTGCTGTTAGAATTTTGTTCCTGCCTTCTAAAATTGAACTGGCTTCATGTTTGTTTTATGGATTTTTCCCCGAAAATATTTTGATTCTAACAAACAAACATGACACAGCAATAGTTTCATGATCATTTTATGACTAAAAATATTTTCCCACAAACCTGGTCAATTAAAATATTTTTGGCTAAAATTCGACAAATATATCTTTCAGATTTTTCTCTCTTTCCTGTTGATATTTCAGCCAGATTAGGTCCATATTGAGGATTTGTATAGGCAACAAACATTCTTACATACACTGGCTTTTATATATATAATAGATATGTGTCATAATATATGCTCTTCCAGGAATAATAAAGAAAACCTACAGTCAACCCAGAGAGAGACAGCAGCTAAAGTCCGGTCATTTGAGACACCAGCGACATTCCAGGGGGCGACAACAGGGGCGTTACATGGAACCTCAGGACTAATTAACACAGTTGGAGGATTGTGTGCGATACGAACGGCCGGCCGCCTGGCGGTGCCGGGTCCGTCGCTCTCCATCTCTCTCTGGTTGCCTGGGTCCCTTCATCTTCCAATTTGTGGTGTGATTATTTCTCTTTCCCCACCACATTATTATCACTATATTGCCACATATGTATACATTGAATAAAATATATTCATCAACTTTTCATATTGATATAGATACACTATAAGTTGAACTCAGCCAAAAGGAGAAGAAGTGATATTTTAAATTGAGAAAACCCCTGACGAACTCCTTTATTAGTGCATATCTTTTGACCCAAGCCTTATTTTAAGATGAACGAAGGGGGAGTTCACAAGAATGTGATAACCTTTATATAGGGGAAATGCTGAATCATGTTTGATTGGAATTAAGCAACAAAATTTCATTCTCAAATTGAAAAAAAATAATTAACACATAGTGAACATAAGTTGCAGAATATATATCAATGATATATTTTTGATTGGTTATATATTTATTCGACAACACTGACACTATGTGACGTCATTTTTTGCAAGGGCAGGAATCTTTAGACGGAGTAACAAAAGTGAAGAAATTTAGACAATATTACAACCTAAAAAAAAGGAATATAACAAATATTTTGCGAGGTAATTGTTACTATTATTATCATATTTGTTCTTAATTGTAATTGAAAATATGGAAACTGTCTCGAGTAGTCAAATTAGTGATGAATGAATAAAAAAGATAGGTGAGTGATCTATTAAGCATTAACTTGCTGAAACAATAAAAGTAATCATTTAAAATCAATCTAACATTTTTATACAGTTTCAAATTAAAATGAGGCTAGTTTCTATATAATCATACAAGATAGATTTATTAAAATTTGATATATACAATAATATAATAAAATATAATCATTTCAGAGAACTTGATAAGAAGTCATTATTCACCTAATCATGCTTCCTTTCTGTGACGATGTCAGCATGAAGGTAATGTTGACAATTCCAGCAATGTAGTTGCTTCACAATTTTCAACATCAAGAATTTATTTGACTTTGCGAAATCAAGTTCCATAGCCATTGAGAAGCATTTGCAAAGTGAAATTGCACTTTTAACACTATTATTGAAACGTTCTTTAATAATCTCAGCGTAAATAGGGAAAGTTTCATTGTAGAAAGGCAAGTTACTATCTAAGGCTTGTTGTAGACCTGTGGCGTCATTAGACAGAAATCCCATTACTTTGAGTTGGTCAGTTTCTGTCAAATATTTGTATAGGGAAATATCACTTTTACCTAAAATTTGACTTTGCATCAATTTTACCTGACTCTGGCAGTCTTTCCACCAGTCAGACAAATCCTTTGGCAAGGGAATATCTTCTGGCTTGTTTATGGTTGGACGCTGAAGGACGAAATACTTTATCATTGCTTGTATGACTGGCCTACAAATAAGAATATTATTTTCAACTGTCCTATTTCTTAAAATAATTTCAAAATCTACATCACAAGTATTTCTAAATAATAATTCTAGAGTCCTTAGATAATTATTATCAAATTTATCCTTTAAAATATATTCTACACAGGTCTTTGCAGCTATAATTAATGGCGTTTCTCCATTTCCATTTCTCAGGTTCACATCTGCTCCAGCTTCAATAAGTGTGTGTACAATGGTTCCATTCAATTGACTAGCGGCTTTATGCAGGGGGGTTTCTTCAAAATTATTTCTGGAGTCTATTATGGCACCTGCCATTATTAATACCTTTGCAATTTCATCAGAACCATTATTCATTGTATTCGCTAAAGGAGTGTCGCCATTTGGACTTTTTTTATTCATATCTACACCTAGTTTAATCACGAATACCACAATTTCTAGAGCCTCTGCTCTACATACATCTGCTAAAAATGGTCTATTTAATTTAGAACAAATGTTAACGTCAGCTCCCGCGTCATATAATATTTTGAAATTTTTAAAATTTACATTGAGTGTGTGGTAGATTGCTGTGCGCCCAATATCATCTTTGGCCTCTACATCAGCTCCCCTTTTAAGTAATTCTTTCATAAAATTTGTATTATATTTCTGTGAAGCTAACATTAATGTAGTAAGACCACTATATATCTTTGCATTAATATCTGCCCCTGATTCAATCAAGTCATAAAATATTTCAAAATGTTCATAGATTATAGAATAATGTAGAGCCGTTATGTTATACTCCTTACCTGCATTTATATCTGCACCATTGTTTAATAAGAATCTGTAAATGTCATAATTTCCTAGCTTTGTAGCCAGGTGAAGTGGGGTATCGCGATCTATAATAAACACACCCCAATCATTTTCGTTTACGTTATGATAGTATCCTAACTTCTTTTTAGAGTCAAGCCTTACATTCACAGATACACCTTCTTCTACTAACTTCTTCACTTCTTCTAAATTTCCACTCTCTATTGCTCGGAACAAATTCATTTCTGATTCTATTTTAAAAATTTTCTGTCGAAATTTAAAGTATTCAAAAGGATTTGTAATGATTTCAGCGAATCTACACGAAAATCGTTTTTTTTTCAATCATACATATCTCTTGAAAAGCATTGAAAGGGAACAAGCGATAAAGTGTTTGATGACTGTACAAATATATAATAAATCTTTTTTGATGCATTATTTTTAATATATTTTCATTGATATATTTCAAATATTTTAATCAATATATTTTATTAATATAAAATTTTTACAATAAATATTAAATTATTTATATCAATATGTTTATGATCCTGGGTTTATTAATTTACTAGACGAATGGCCGGGGCAACGCCCGGGTTTTACCCGAGTGCGTATATATTTTAAAAATGTTTTAATTAAAATACTATTCGTTACAATTTTAAATTGGCGCCGTAGATATCTCTCTTGTGAAACGTCCCGCCCCAAACTGTGTGTGTCTTGAAAATATAAAAATAAAAATGTGAACGGAAAAATATGTCCAGGGTAGCCTAGTGGTCATGGCATCTGCCCGGTAAGCGGAAGGTCGTGGGTTCGATTCCCATCCCTTGACACTTTTTTTCATTTTATCCATTCTGACCAAAATCTATCCGTGAACTTCACACAGTGAACTTCACACAGAGAGAATAAGGCAATTATATAAGTAGATAAACCAAATTGTGCCTTATCACACACTATTTTTTTATTTGGCCTTATTACCTTGTGTTTATAATCTATGACGTAATGCCGGCGGCGCGCGCCCGTTGGCTGCCGGCGAGCACGTGACCTCCCTGTGCGCGCGCATCCGTGACAGAACCGGCCGGCCCATGACGGTCGTGACTATATATAGGGATGAAACGTCCCGCTGCAAACTTTGTGTCTGAGAAGCGATATTTTTATAGAAAGATGATCTGGCTTTTGTTTTCTGCTCGAATGAATGTTTTTCTGTTAGAATATTGTTCCTGCGTACAAAATAATGAACTGGTTTCACCCGTGGTCTCTGCTTTTTGGAATTTTTCCCGATATAATTTTGTATCTGATAATCAAACATGATACAGCAATATCGTCATCATCATTTTCTGACTAAAAATATATAGTTTTTTTAATTGATTTATATATATTTTTAAATAGCCTATCGTCTTCCCCGTATTTTTTACCTATGTATGGAAATTTTTGTTTGAATTAGTGAACTACTGCGAATTTGTATACCGGACATACAAACAAACATACAAACAGACAAACATTCATTTTTATATATATAGAGATTTACTCTTCATTGTTGGCTTTTTATATTATATTTACTCTTCATTGTTGGCTTTTTATCTTACATTCACTCTGTTGGCTTTTTATATTACATTTACTCTTCATTGTTGGCTTTTTATCTTACATTCACTCTTCATTGTTGGCTTTTTATATTATATTTACTCTTCATTGTTGGCTTTTTATCTTACATTCATTCTTCAAGGTTGGCTTTTTATATTACATTCACTCTTCATTGTTGGGTTTTTATCTTACATTCACTCTGTTGGCTTTTTATATTACATTTACTCTTCATTGTTGGCTTTTTATCTTACATTCACTCTTCATTGTTGGCTTTTTATATTATATTTACTCTTCATTGTTGGCTTTTTATCTTACATTCATTCATCATTGTTGGCTTTTCATATTACATTTACTATTCATTGTTGGCTTTTTATCTTACATGCACTCTTCATTGTTGGCTTTATATCTTACATTCATTCTTCATTGTTGGCTTTTTATATTACATTCACTCTTCATTGTTGGCTTTTTATCTTACATTCATTCTTCATTGTTGGCTTTTTATATTACATTTACTCTTCATTGTTGGCTTTTTATCTTACATTCACTCTTCATTGTTGGCTTTTTATATCACATTTACTCTTCATTGTTGGCTTTTTATCTTACATTCATTCTTCATTGTTGGCTTTTTATATCATATTTACTCTTCATTGTTGGCTTTTTATCTTACATTCATTCTTCATTGTTGGCTTTTTATATTATATTTACTCTTCATTTTTGGCTTTTTATCTTACATTTATTCTTCATTGTTGGATTTTTATATTATATTTACTCTTCATTGTTGGCTTTTTATCTTACATTTATTCTAGATTGTTGGCTTTTTATATTACATTTACTCTCTATTGTTGGCTTTTTATCTTACATTCATTCTTCATTTTTGGCTTTTTATATTATACTAATGATGATGCGCGCGCATCCGTGACATGAGGAATTGAGGAATTGAGGAATTGACGGTGGAAAGACGGTCGTGACTATATATGTTGATTCGCAGGCGCTAAATTTACATAAATATGTTTATATATATTCACTATATATTTTAAATAAATTCTTTGATAGATAAACAATAAAATTGTTCAAAATAGTATTTTTGGCAAATATACACTCCAGAAGAAAAAAACTTGAAATATTTCAAAAGATCTTAAATTATGAGGTCATATTTAATGATGATTAATTAATAGAATCTCTCTTGTCGTTATATTTAATGTCCACGAGGAAATCGTAATTCACTTCACACAAAATTAATATAACTACTGTTTATAATCCCAAAAATCCAAATTTTGGTTTGCTATTATTCTTTATATAAAAACTATTAGAAAGTTTCTTAAATATTGCACTTATATATAACTGAATAAATAAAATATGTGAAGCCTTTTTCAAAACCTAAATCTAGATAAATAGCAAAATATTTTGCACAATTTAGTGATATCAAAAATGTTAATAAATATCTAACACTAAATGAATGACCTGTCTTTGCGCAGCATTTCCCTATACACCTAATCATGCGTCCTTTATGTGACGATGTCAGCATGAAGGTAATGTAGCCAATTCCTGCAATGTAGTTGCTTCACAATCTTCAATATCAAGAATTTATTTGACTTTGTAAAATAAAGTTTTATAGCCATTGAGAATCATTTGCAAAGTGAAATTGCACTTTTAACACTAGTATTGAAACGTTCTTTAATAACCTCACGGTAAATATGATTATACTCTTTGTGAGAAGAGCAGTTTGTCTCTATGGCTTGATGTACACCTGTGGCGTCATCAAACATAAATTCCATTACTTTGTGTTGGTCAGTTTCTGTTAAAAATCTGTAAAGGGATATATAACTTTTACCTAAATTTTGACTTTGCATCAAGTTTACCTGACTCTGGCAATCATTTCACCAGTCAGACAAATCCTTTGGCAAGTGAATATCTTCTGGCTTGTTTATTGTTGGATGCTGAAGGGCAAAATACTTTATCATTGCTTGTATTATTGGCCTACAAATAAGAATATTATTTTCAACTGCGCTATTTCTTAAAATAATTTCAAAATCTATATCTACCATATTTCTCAGTAATAATTCTAGAGTCCTCAGAAATTTATTATCAAATTCATCCTCTAAAATATGTTCTACACAGGTGTTTGCAGCTATAATTAATGGTGTTTCTTATTTCCATTTCTCAGATTCACATCAGCTCCAGCTTCGATAAGTGTGTGTACAATGGTTTCATTCAATTGACAAGCTGCTATATGCAGGGTGGTTTCTTCAAATTTATTTCTGGAATCTATTATGGCGCCTATCATTATTAATACCTTTGCAATTTCATCACAACCATTATTCATTGTATAAGCTGAGGGAGTGTCGCCATATGGACTTTTTGATTTATATCTACACCTAGTTCAATCAGAAATACTACATTTTAAGAACATCTGCTAAAAATGGTCTGTTTAATTTCGAACAAATGTCGTCGGCTACCGCGTCATATATTATTTTGAAATTTTCAAAATTTGCAATGAGTGTGTGGTAGATGGCTGTTTGCCCAAAATCATTTTTGGTCTCTACATTGGTTCCCCTTTAAAGTAAATCTTTCATGAAGATCGTATTATAATTTTTTGAAGCAATCATTATTGGAGTAAAACCGTAACGTATCATTTCAATATAATCTGCCCCTGAATCAATCAAGTCATAAAATATTTTTAAAATGTTTATAGATTGAATAATAATGTGTAAAACCGTTATATTATTCACATTACTAGCATTTATATCTGCAACATTGTCTACTAAGAATCTGTACATGTCATAATTTCCCATCTTTGTAGCCAGATGAAGTGGGGTATCGCGATCTATAAGAAACATCATCAATTCATTTTCTTCATGATTGTAATCTAACATCTTTATAGAGTCAAGCCTTACATTAATCAATAATCCTTTTTCTACTAACCTCTTCACCTCTTCTAAGTTTTCTTTCCATATTGCTTGGAACAAATTCATTCCTGACTCTATTTCAAATTTTTAACGATATTTAAAGTGTTTGAATGGATTTTAAATGATTTTAGTGAATCTAGACGAAAATTATTTATTATTTTATTTTAAATATCTCTTGAAAAGCATTGGGCAGGGCCAAGCTATAAAATATGTTATGACTGCACAAATATATAATAATTGTGTTTTGATGCATTATTTTTCATATATTTTTATTGATATATTTTAAATATCTTATCAATATATTTTATAAATATTATATTTTACACTAAATATTAGATTATTTATATTGTCGCGTGTAAACCCCCTCCAAATGATTACAACCTCCGTCAATGGATGGCGCTTTCGTCTGTTTCCCTTGCTGGCTGATGTGGAAGTCGCCGACTGCTGTGGTCCCGTTTCCTGGGGAGGTTAACTGTAAATACACTTTTATGTTGGCCCCAGGATGTAAAATAATGTAAATACCCATTGGTTGTTATCTCAATTATATATATCATATTTTACACCGGTCATTGCAGCTGTAATTAATGGTGTTTCTCCATTTTTATTTCTCAGGTTCACATCAGCTCCAGCTTCAATAAGTGTTTGTACAATTGTTGTATTCAATTTCATAGCTGCTCTATGTAGGGGGCTATCTTCAACTTTATTTCCGGGATCTATTTTGGCTCCTGCTAATATTAAAACCTTTGCAATTTTTATCACCACCATTATTCAATGTATTTGCTAGAGGAGTTTCGCCATATGGACTTTTTTTATTTATATCTACACCTAGTGTAATCAGGAATGCCACAACCTCTTGAGCATTCCAACTAGATGCATCTGCTAACAATGGTCCATTTATTTCAGAACAAATGTTGACGTCGGCTCCCGCTTCATATAAAATATTGAAATTTTCAAAATTTGCATTGAGTGTGTGGTAGATTGCTGTGCACCCATCATTATCTTTGACCTCTACATCAGTTCACCTTTTAAGTAATTCTTTCATAAAGTTTGTATTATATTTCTGTGAAGCGATCATTATATATATTTTTAAATAGCCTATCGTCTTCCCCGTATTTTCTTACCTATGTATGTAAATTTTGGTTTGAATTAGTGAACTACTGCGAATTTGTATACCGGACAAACAAACAAACAAACATACAAACATTGTTTTTTATATATAGATATAGCTGAATAGGTATAATAATATGTGTAGCATAATTGAAAAACCTACAGTTAGCTAAATAACAAGCAATTTTGCACTATTTGGGGATATTAAACGTTCATATTTAGCATACACTAAATGAATGACCTGTGTTTGCCAAGCTTCTTCCCAAATGAATGTTGAATAATTAATATTTAATATTTGCTGAAGCCTAATTTTTGGGGGAAAAATAACTCTATTAAAAAACTTGATAAGCAAAATGTTTTGAATATAATTATAGCGAATATAATATATAACTGAATACATTTATTCATTTTATATATACAGGCTAAAGGTAAAATACACTCCGTTAAAAACCTATTAGTAGCCTTTTTTTCCATTTTTATATCAATTTTAATCAAATGGGCCATGGTTCTAATAATTTATAAATGACACATTTGAAAAAAAAATATATTTAAAAAGTTACATTTTTATGGCGAGTTAGTATGTAGAAAAATTTTCAAATCACTTCAATATACATTGCTTTATATAACTTTAAAAAAGAGGATATTAAATGACATATATACATATATATAAATTGAGAGAATAGATAGAAAATAATTATGTTGAATATTATATCTTGTTGATCAGTTTCTCCTAATTATTAACCAGTCAAACTCAGTCGAAAATAGGAGAAGGGATAATTTTTATAAAGAAAAACCCTGACGAAGATCCATTAGTAGTGCATGTCTCTCCACCCAAGCCTTATTTTGAGATGATAAAGGAGGGAATTCACAAAAATGTGAAAACATCTATAGAACGGAAATGCTGCATCATTTTTGTTTGAAATTATACAACAAAATTTCATTTCCAATATTAAAAAAAATAATATGAGCATTGTAAACATTGGTTACAAAGATTTTACCACTGATATACAATTTTGATAGGTTATATATTCATTCGACAAGCTGCTCTGTGACTTCATTTGTAATTATAGTGAAAGGACAGGTAACTTTGGCAGGAGTAAGTGAAGAACTTTAGAAAGGAAATCAACCTTCAAGAATATGAATATAGCAATTATTTTTGTGAGGTGATTGTTTCTATTATTATCATATGTGTTTTGTGTAATATATATATATCATATATAAAATAAAAAGATGAATGAGATTTTCTGCTTGAATTTAATCATGTTGAGGATTATTGTAATGGTGGTGCAGTCGTGGCTATAATAATAATAATAATAGTCTTGATCAGAGGTTTCTTTAATTGAGCTAAGTGATATACAGGGTGATCCAAAAGTCCCGCACAACTTTAAAAATTAATAACTCCGCGAATATTTGCGCTAGAGCAATGCGGTAAACACCATTGTGTTCAGGATGCAATGGGATTTTTTATGGCAAATAATGAAAAATTCGAAATTGATTTTAGTTACAACTTTATTCGCTAGATGGCGCTCTACTAGAATCAGCGATTCAGCGGCCAAATTGTTTGATAAATTGAAAAATATAACTGAACGACACGTATTTTTCCTTTTTGAATACCAAAAAAGAGCCCTAATAATATCGAATTATAAATTGATAAACACCATTTCGCCTAAAGTTATAAGAAATGGTTAACGATTTTTAAATACAATCTGAGATATGTAAAATAGGTATATGCAAATTGAAACATGTAGCAAAAAAAAAAAACACCTGATATTTTAGATGCGGTTTGCTGGAATCCTCTCAGCTATTTAAATTTCGAAAATAATAATTTTCTAATTTTTTAAATTCAACTCTCTCTCAGTATCGATTATATTTATTTTAATTCATTTGAAAAATATTTATCTATCTCTGATGATTTATTTTACTCTGGAATGCCGTTGTTGTTTTTATCGTGTCCAATAAAGAGCCTCAGATGTCTCCATGCATCTCTATCACAGCAGCAGCAGCATTGTCCACTATCTTGGATGTGTAAAGCAGCTGCTCTGGGTCTATGTCAATTTTCTGCAAGGCTGCTGGCATGAGAATATGTGGGTAGGTGTTAGTTCCACACCAGGACAGTTGTTGCATGTTCTATAGGTTCTTGTGCCATCTGGATGTATTGTCATCCTTTATAATGTTTTGTTCTAAATCTTGTTATAGTTTTGTCATTTTTCTCTCGGAGTTTATTTCACATTTTGATCTTTTCTCATTTTTTGTTTAATTATCTTGTATTTTGCAAAAGCATTAGCGTCAAATAAGGACATTTGTTCTTTCCTTTGGCTCAACTTTCTGGCTTCCTTTGCAAATTCAACTACAATTTCATAACCCCCGATCCCAACACGGGCAGGAATCCATTGTAGAATGCAGTTATTCTCCAATGATATCAGTTGAGTAAGTAACGAATGTATTTTCTGTGTGATTATAGTACTGCCCTTCTGAATTGCTCCTAGATCGGATATGAAGTCGTTGTACGGTATATTATAATTCCTTCTGCTTGATGCAGGGATGGTTGGTTAAGGCCTACATCAAGAGCTTTCCAGATAGCTGTCAGTTCACAAGTGAAGTTTAACGAAATCTTTCTTGCTCCTTTTTTGATTTTGATGTATGTTCCATCTTGCAGTATTATGTTAATTCCAGCCCCACCATTACTTATGGTAAGGTCTGATGATCCATCTGTATATGCTGTTAAATAATTTATCTGATCGTATAAACCAATTGTGTCAAGTCCTTTCTTTTTAATTATGTTTTTGTTCTCTTTTTTTTTATTGCATGGCTCATTCAGTTTAAGAGATTGATGATTACATTTTATGGCAATGGGGTAGGAAATATTGGTTATTATCGAATTTGATATTCATTATGTTTCATATTTATGCTCTTTCTAATATTGTTGTCGTACTGAAGTGTTGAAGATCTTTTGAGCCTTTATTTTTGTGTCCACTTTAAATAGGTTCTATGGGATATGTGTTCGGTTTCTTTAGTTTTTAAGCTATTGGTGAATTTTATTGTTTTTATTTGTCTTCTGTTTTCGAGTAGGTCTAGACCAAATTCTCTCTGAATTTTCTAATTGTTGGTATTTGAAACAGAACCAGTGATTAATTTGGCCGCTTTTGCTTGAACAATGTCTAGTCTTCTTTTTAGTGTGGTACTTGAGGGAGCCCAAACAGGTGTTGCATATTCCATTATTGGCCTTATTAAGGTGATATATGTTGTTCTGAGAATTTTGGGTTCTGCTCCCCAATTTGTTCCACATAGCCTTCTCAGAATGTTTAGATTTCTGGTAGCTCTATTTGAGGTGCTAATTATGTGTTCTGTAAATCGCAATTTCTCATCAAGTATCACACCTAAATAATTTGGAGATCTAATTTTATCAATTATATGGTTGTTTATGCTTATTTTGGAGTTAAATTCGTGCCTTTTTCCCTGTCAGTGAAGGAGACCTATATGCTTGTGTTTATAGGGCTTATCGTCATTTTGAGTTTCATTGCCCACGTCTCCAGTCCTCTCATTGATGTGTTCAGTATTTTTCTGATATTTCTATACTGCTACTTGTGTGCCATTTGGCTATATAATCTGCATAACAGGCAACTTTTGCGTCTTCAGTGAGGATGGATGTTGTTAAGGTTGTGTCGTAATTAGATGTACAACAAATCAAACTTAACCATGACTCGTTTTTAGCTCTTATTCTTTTCGTTTGGCCAACAAAAAATGTCCAATTTATATACACATATATTCTTACATAATGAGACTTTAAAGAATGCAAATAATCTTCATCTATTTACATACACAACACATCTCCCCCTTTAATAATACTCCAGTCGGTCAGGGAGTTTCCTGGCTTTCTGAGGTCTAGGACTGCGGACGGGCACTTGCACAGCGGCAGGCTCCGGTTTAGGAGTGCAAGAGGGCACGTGCACAGAAGCAGTTTCCTCCTTGTTTCCTGAAGTAACCTCTGGAACCTCCTCTTCACTTTATTTCTGACTTCCACCTACAGGCTTCTCTCCTGATGTTCGAGGAAGTATCAAATTTCTTGTCTCCACTTGTTTCTTTCTCACAGGTCGCAATTGATTGATATGTCTCTTATACACGACGCCCTCGCAACTTAGAAGGTAGTGACGGTAGCTCAATAATTTAAAAATGGTACCTTTTTACCGTTTAGGTCCAGTTGCATAGTTACGGAAATAAACCTCGCAACCTGTAGTAAACTGATCCTGCCTTCCTACGGCCTCATGAAATACCTCTCGCGGTTTTCCCATCTTGGTATTAAATTCGAGAATCTTGATCTTAAACTTCTCTTCATTAGCAGTTCCGCGGGGGAATTCCTTTATTACAGTTTGGGGGAATGCTCTATGAGCAAATAGGAATTTTGTAGATTCGTCTCTAAATTATCCTTCCCATTATTCTTTCTCAAAAGGTTTTTAAACTCTCTTACATATCTCTCAGCTAAACCATTTGTACTAGGATTATACGGACTGTTCTTAGTGTGCCGTATACCAATCATTTTGGTAAATTGCTCGAATTCACCGGAGACAAACTGTCTTCTGTTATCTGTAACCAAAAATTAGGGCAATCCAAATCTGGCAAAAATTTCTCTAAGATGATTTACAATCGTTTTGCTGGTAATATCTTTGATGATAAAAATTTCTATCCACTTTGAGTATGCGTCCACGAGAACCAAAAACATTCTTCCCATGAAAGGACCCGCTAGATCAAGATGAAGTCGATGCCACGGTTTTTCGGGCCAAGTCCATTCCGAGATGGTAGCCGGGGGCATGCTTGCCGATTCTTGGCATACTCTACATTCTCTAGTTAACTCCTCGATGTTACTGTCTATGCCTGAAACCAGAAAATACCGTCTGGCAATCATCTTCATTTTAACAATCCCCATGTGTATTTCATGCAAGTCATTTAAAATTAAAGATATTAATTTTTGTGGAATTACCGCTCTTTCGCGCCATTGAAGACAACCAAACTCCAAACTTAATTCCTCATTGATCTTTTAATGGGGAGCTAGTGGGTTTTCCCTCAGTACCCTTGTGAATTTCCAGTTGCCTTCTCTAACACTCCTTAATACTATAGACAGTATTTTATCTTGGGGCGTCTCATATGCCACCTCCATAAAAGAGAACGGTACCTCATTCAACTTCCTGAGAAGAAGTACCTGGTCTTCATCAAGAGACACCCTGACACTCGATTCTAAAGGAAGACGTGACAATGCATCAATATTGGAATTATCACTAGTTTTTCGAAATTCCACAGTATAATTAAATGCAGCTAATTTTAAGGACCATCTTTTATTTCTGGATGATGCACATATGGGAATTGGTTTATGAGGTGAAAATATATTAATTAAGGGTCGGTTGTCTGTGACCAATACAAAATTTCGTCCCAGTAAGTATTGTCTGAATTTCTCAACGCCAAAAATTATGCTCAACGCTTTCTTTTCTAGTTGAGAGAAACGTTTTTCCGCTTCAGTTAATGCTCTAGAAGCAAAGGTTATAGGGCATCCTTCGTTTATATAATTTCTATGACTCAGAATTACGCCTAGTCCATAGTCCATTAATAATGATTTATATTTTTTAAATAACATTCGGTATTCTTTCTTCCAATTCCATCTACAATTTTTATTCAAAAGTTGATAGAATAGCGCTAAAATGTTTATTATATTCTTTATGATTCTATAATAATAAATTAAGAGTCCTTTGAAAGATCTTAATTGCAAAACATTCTTTAGGTTCAGGGGCGCCTCTATCACTGCTTTAATTTTATTTTCTAAGGGATGCAGTCCATATATATCCATTTTAAACCCTAAATATTCCACCGATTTCTTTTTAAATTTACATTTATATCTGTTTAACTTTAAACCTTTTTCTAGCAACATCTAAACACTAGATCCGACTTTTGTTCATGATCTTCAAAGTCTTTTCCTGCAACCAAAATATCATCTATGTAGCAGGCCACACCTGGCAAATCAGCAAATAGACCTTTCATAATCCTCTGAAATTTATTTGGTGCTACCGCTACGTCATATGGTAGTCTTTTATAAGAAAACAACCTCTTTGTTGTGTTTATATCAACAACAGCATTGGCTTCTTCCGCTAATATTACTTGTAAGTAAGCCTGTGATAGGTCTAGAGTCGAAAGTACGGTGCTTGTTATTAGCTGTACATCTAAAATCATCACATATACTTAAACTACCATCCTTTTTTAATACTGGTACTATTGGAGCGGTCCAATATGCATGAACTATAGGTTATAAAATGCAAGAATTCACTAAACGATCAATTTCATTTATACTTTGTTTTTTTGAGAGAAAGGTAAACTTCTGGCCTTACAAAACACAGGAGTCACATCCTTTTTAAATTAAAATTTATTTTAACATCCTTTAGACAGACCAAATCTTTGTTAAACAAATCTGCATATCTTCAATCAAACTATTTCTATTAGATTAATTATTTAAATTTTCAATGCTAAACAATCTAGAATAATCAAGTTTTAACTGTTTAAGCCATTCTCTTTCTAACAAAATCACCTGGATTTTTCATTTACAACAATTAATCGTAAATATTGGTTGGCTTCTTTTACAAAAACATTTCTTTGACCTACAATCTCTATTAATTTACCACAAAAGGATTTTAATCTTAAATTTGTTGAAAATAATTTTTTACCTTGCCAATAAATCTTATAAATATCTTTAGGTATTAACGTAACTGGACTTCCTGTATCTATTGTAAAGCACAAATAATAAACATCTACTGTTAAATTTATTGTGGCATCAGTTTCGCCCTTTACAGAATATATAGAGTCCTCTTGTACATATTTACATCCCCACATTTTTTTACTAGCTTTGCAGACCCTACTTAAATGACCCAGTTTTTTATATTTTAAACCAAGTTTTTGTTCTATGAGGGCAAACAGAGGCCACGTGTGAATGTCTTTCACCACATCTATAACACATTATTTCTCCCCTTTGCCTGAAAGGCCTATGCTGCACCATACTATTATTGTACTCACCCTTTTTATCTCCGCCAGTTCGAACGAGATCGCCACTGCAAAACTTTATCCAGGGTGACATCGTCGTTTTCTTGTAGTAGCTTCTTTTGCAGGTTTTCCAACTTGATTCCAGCCACAAAAGGGTCTCGCATCATGGTTCCCAGCATATCGCCGAAATTACAACTTATTGCTAAATGTTTCAATTCTCTAAGATATTCCGAAATTGATTCTCCTTCCTGTTGAACTCTCTTAAAAAATCTGCATCGCTGTGGTATCACTTTCTTCTTTGGATCCAAATGCAGCTTATTTATTTGAATGATAGTATCATAGGGTTGATCTTTAATTAGACCAGGAAGAAAATGTCGTTTCCCTGCTTCAAAGTTTCAGAATCTGGTAGCGAGGTAAAAATCAGCACTTTAATCTTCTCCTTCAGATGCCAAAAAGAAAGCCTCAAATTTTTGTACAAAAAGATCGAAGTGCCCTCCACTGGGCTATAGCATCTAAAACGTACTATTAACTTTGAACTTGTCATGCTGATCTTTTCTACTCCTTTGTTTTCTTGATCCAGATAGTTTAAAAGATGTAGTTGTTATACTTGCATAGACGCCGTTTTCCCCAGCTTTTTACTGGCTCTGTAGATCGCGCATCCTCGTCGCCACTTTTGTTGTGTCGTAATTAGACGTACAAGAGCTCAAACTTGACCATGACCAACAAAAAATGTCCAATTTATATACACATATATTTTTACATAATGAGGCTTTAAATTATATAAATGATATTAATCTATTTACATAAACAACAGTTAATATATAGCGAGAAGAGTAGAGGACTGAGCACAGATCCCTGAGGTACACCAGCCCATATTCTTAGGTCTTTGGAAAATGTTCCATTGACCCGAACCTTTATCCTTCTTCCCCTTAAGAAGTCTGCAATCCAGATTAAGGTTTTTCCTTTTACTCCGATGTTGTGCAGCCTTTCAAATAATTTCTACACTCGATCATAAGCTGAGGTCATATCCAGGAATACGGCTGTTGTCTTCTTTGGCGGTTTTTCCTAGAAATCTATTATTGATTGACAGAAGTAGAAAAGTTTATCAGTTGTACAGTGTCTGGATCTTTAGGCAGTTTGGTAGAAGTTTATTTTATTATTTTTAGTGAGCCACACTATGAGCCTAGAGTGGATAATTCATTCTGTTATTTACAAAGTATGCTGGTAAGAGCAATTGACCGATAGTTCTTTTATTCCTTGGCATCTTTGTTTGGTTTCAGTGTTGGCACTGTAATTGATATCTTTCAATTCTTTGGTAGTTTACCAGTTTGCCATGAAATCTTCAGTATTCGTAGGAGTTGATTTTTAGCTTTGTCTCCAAAGTGTTTAATCATTTGACCAAAGATTAGAGCATCTCCAGGTGACATCTTGGATTTAACTTTCCTATTGATGATTTTAGCTCATTCAGTGTGAAGTCTCTCGAGTAAATATCTTGTTGATGGTAATTTCTTGCTTGTTTAACTAACCTGTTTACATTATTTTTGAGAGTCCTGCCTTCATTCGTATAGCTGAGTCTGGAAGTGCTTGAAAGATATTCAGCAATTATTTCAGCCATCTGTTTGTTCGTTTTCGCTATTCATATCGGTTAGAGTATTGGAGGATTAGTGTTGGTTTTGATTGTTTTATAACACTAATTAAATTCCAGTGATGGCTTTCCTTTTTTGGATCCATTTTTTGGCAGAATTCTGCCCATTTTTCTTTCTCTCTTGTTTGAATATCCAAATTTCTTGTTCTATTTTGTGATTAATTTCAATGAGTTCCTTTATGATTTCTTCTGTTTTATTTGTTTTAAGAAGTTGATTGATATTGTCTCTCTCTGCAATCATTGCCTCGATATTGTGGTCCTTCCAGTAAAGTATTCACATGTCTTTACGTCTACCTCTAGGTATCGATACCTTTGCAGCTTTGGATATGTTCGAAGAGAATTTTTCCATTTTTTTGTCAATCGTTCTGTGATTTAATTCTTCGTTGCACAGTTCTTCAAGCTTTTCTGTGATTTTTTTTCCAGTGTTCTTTTATTCTGTTGGAAATTCTCAATTTTGAATTTTAGGGTTGTTAAAATTGGTCTGTGGTCACTGATTGCACTTTTCAGAATTTTCCATTGTGTTGTGGGTGCGATGTTGTAATTTATCGCTGTGATGTCTATTGCGGATTCTGTGCCTGTGAACTTGGATAGATAGGTGTTCTTTTCGTTATTTAATGGTGTAAGGTCGAGGTCGGTTAGCATGTCCTCAACCTGCTGACCTTTGTTATCCTGGACAGGTGATCCTCAAGTTGGTCTTTCGGCGTTAAAATCACCAAGTATGATTGGGATATCCGAAGAAGCTTCACTTAATGTCTCTATCAGGCCTGTATTGATGCTAGTATTATCGTGGTGATAAACATTTATGATTGGAATTGTTTTATCTGTAAGATAGATTTCTATTGCTTGAGCTTCTGTCGTGATTTTTCTAGGCTTACTCTGATTATAGGCGATTTCCTTAAATTTGATTTCTAGAGTTTTAATCAAAACGGCAAGTCCTCCTCCGAATTTTCCAGGTCTGTCCTTTCGTAGTGTTGTATAATCTTTGATATTGAATCTCAGATTCTGATTCAATTTTGTCTCCTGAGGACAAGTAATATGTACATTGTTGTCACAGAGAAGACAAATCAGCTCTTTATTTTCCTCTGGGTACCATTTATATTGAGTTGTAGTAGATTGAATTGTGTCCTCGTAGTAGATTTCTCATCATGAGCTCGAGCTGCAGCTCCTGACGCGGCGGTTACCCCGGACGCGGTAGCATTACTGGAGATATCAGTTTTGCTCTTCATTTGAAAATGGGTGCCGTTGCAACGTTAGTCATCTTGGAAACGAACCAGAATTTGGTCAAACATTCCAAGGGTCCAGGGGGGACCGCAAGTGGGTGTGGTCGGACTTCTCCCCTTCCCCCTGGAATGTCGTCACTACAGGATAAAGCACTCTTGGTGAATTTTTTAAATTGTCATTCAGAATCTGTCACTGAAGCTTTACGAGCGTTTCGTTCCTTTAAAGATATTCGAAGCGGTAAAGGACCAATGAGTTGCTACACTCTAACGTGATTGATTAAAAGTTTTGAGGAAACTGGATCTCTGGAAGCAAAACCTCGGAGTGGAAGACCATCGACATGCAAGTCAGTGGCTGTTACGGTTTTGCAGAATGCTGAAGCTATTGAAACGTTATCCACGTATGGAGAAGTAAGTGCTAGACAAGTTTCTCGACAAACGGGGATTTCGTATGGAACAGTTTAGAGAGAACACACATTTAGAATTTTTCTATAAAAAAAAATACCCTAACAAAATTCAAAGTTTTCACGAGTTGAAAGTCAGCGATTTTGAGAAGCGTCAAGAATTCGCTGCATGGGTTTTCCGGCAAATTGATATTGATGAAAACTGGCTGTCAAATGATCTAAGAACAGATGATGCTCACTTTTATCTAAAGGGAGAATTTAACATTCAAAACTGTCTCATTTTGGCAACAGAAAACCCTAGGATTTTTACAGAAATACCACTTCATCAGCCCAGAGTTACAGTTTTGTGTGGGTTCACTTCTTCTTTTATTATTGGGCCATTTTTCTCTGAAAAAATAAATGGAAGAACTTTTAAAACCGTTTTTTGTAACTGGTGAACGTTATGTACAACTTTTGAGAGTAAAGGTTATTCCCCCCCCATATTGCAGGACAGACAAGCACTAAGCGAAATAACATTCATGCAAGATGGAGGATCTCCTCATATCTTCCGCGGTGCCGAACAATTTCTGAACGATTACGTTCGGTAAAAATCGTTGGATAAGTCGCCACTTTATATACCAGTGGCCTCCAATATCACTAGACTTGACGCCTTACAATTTCGGTTATGGGGGTACATTAAGTCGCGTTTTTATCGATGCCGGCCTACCACATTGGCCATGTTGAAGGCTTCTATCAGATGGCACGTTTTAAAAATTTCAACTATTTAATTGTGACCATTCTGTCATCTATCGTATGCAGGCGGTGTTTGAGAATGAAGGGCGCCACATTGAGCAAGGATTGTGACCTAATACAAGAGAGAAGGCAGTTACCTCATGTGTTATATTTTGCAGCTCTTTGTTTTGGGTTATGGGAATAATAAATGCTGTCCTCACATCTTGACTCTTTTTTTTATTTCTGTGAACAGTAATTTTTTTGTTTGTCATTTGCCCACATCTTATATTATGTGGTGCAGGCCAAAGTGTTATAACTTCTCGTATAACACTGTACACACAATTTTACCCCTTATGTTTAGTTTATCGCTTTTCGCTCATTAGAAGAAATAGCATAAGGAATATTCTCTGTATCCCCCCCCCCCCCAACTTTAGAAAATTTGCGCAAAAAATAATACAAAATGATTTTACTACCACGTTTTTCAACGCAAAAGGCCGATTTAAAAATGTTTTTTTTTGAGGGGATACATTTTCAAAATTATGTACAGTATAATGAACAATGATAACATTTGACAAACCCATAGGATATATGGAATAAAGTACGAAAAATATATTTTGTCACTTCCCTCTATATTTCATTTGTTGGATCATGACAAATATCCAGTTAAATAGTCAAGTGTCGCCAATCAGTCAAGAAACTACACATTCCTTATAGCAAGAAATCCTATTAGTAGTGCCATCATAATTTTTGGTAGTATATTAACATTTCAAAAATCGTGTATTGATATCATTAGTTATTTTCAAACAAAAAATCTATATTTCACAAAACTCCATCTAAAATATATATATTTTTTGCTACATGTTTTAATTTGCATATACCTATTTTACATATCTCAGATTGTATTTAAAAATCGTTAACCATTTCTTCTAACTTTTGGCGAAATGGTGTTTTATTAATTTATCATTTGATATTATTAGGGTTCTTTCCTGGTATTCAAAAGAAAAAATACGTGTCGTTCAGTTATATTTTTCAATTTATCAAACAATTTGGCCGCTGAATCGCTGATTCTGGTAGAGCGCCATCTAGCAAATAAAGTTGTAACTAAAATCAATTTCGAATTTTTCATTATTTGCCATAAAAAATCCCATTGCATCCTGAACACAATGGTGTTTACCGCATTGCTCTAGCGCAAATATTCGAGGAGTTATTAATTTTTAAAGTTGTGCGGGACTTTTGGATCACCCTGTATATGAAAAACATAATTTGATTAAAGTACTGCCTGGCTTTAGGCGTAAGAATAAAAAAAAGCTTATTTACATAATGTACAAAAGTTTTGGGTCGGCCAGCGGGGAAGAGAAAATATCTTTATTTACGGGCTACTAACCAAAAGTTATGATTTTTGAGCCCAAAATCGATGTCAGGTGGCAAGGGACCCTAGGATGTGGAAGCAGGAGATGTCTCGCAGGGGTGGTAGAAACGTTGGGCAAGCAGGGGAATAGCGCCAGGGTGCAGTGAGGCGGGTGCGTTGAATAGGCCAGGAATCCAGGAGAAGTGGCAGATGATAATGGAGGCAGAAGGTCCTTGAAGCCTAGAACTTGAGGGCCCTAGACTTCAGGATGGGGCAGCTTGAGGCTCTCGCCTCGTGCTTGTCAGGAAGGCCCTGGGAGCAGCAGTTGGCACATTTGGAGGTGCGCTGGTCAGCAATGGATGGGCAGGTTCGGCCTTCATGGCCGTCTTCACCGCAGTGGAAGCACTTAGGAGCTCTGGTGCATTGGGCAGAGTTGTGGCCGAAGCCACAACAGCGGAAGCAGACGCGGGCGCGGATGGACTCCTCGAAGTTGAGGATTACTCCATCCACCACGATCCTCCCGCGAACGCCCAGGGCTCTAAAGGTCTTGAGGTCCACCTCGATGAAGGGGCCAGCGGGGAAGAGAGAAAATGTCTTTATTTTACGGGGCTGCTAACCAAAATGAATGATTTTTGAGCCCCGATGGACGCATAAAGCGGAATATATACAAAGCATAGTTGGGGGGCCTGGGGATGGGTGGCCAGGGATCATCGCAAGGGATCCTAGGATCTGGCAGTGGAGGTGTCATCGCAGGGGGGAGGAAGCTGGAGAGGTCAAGGAAACAGCGCCTTGATGGGTGAGAAGCCTGGATGGAGGCCAGTTGAGGAGGCAGGAGGTCCTGGAAGCCTAGAACTTGAGGGCTCTAAGCTTCAAGATGGGGCAGCTTGAGGCTCTCGCCTCGTGCTTGTCTGGGAAGCCCTTGGCACAGCAGTTGGCGCACTTGGAAGTGTGCCAGTCGGCAACTGAGGGGCAGGCACGGCCTTCATGGCCGCTTTCACCGCAGTGGAAGCACGTGGGAGCTCTGGTGCATTGGGCAGAGTTGTGGCCGAAGCCACAACAGCGGAAGCAGACTCGTGCGCGGATGGACTCCTCGAAGTTGAGGATCACACCATCCACCACGATCCTTCCACGATTTCCCAGAGCTCTGAAGGTCGTGAGGTCCACCTCGATGAAGGCGGTGCAGGTCCCGTTTCTGGGTGCAGAGCGATGCGCCACGCGCACCACCTTGTCCCCAGGGAGTTGGCTGACAGCAGGGGTTTCCAGCAGCGTCTCTTCAATGGTGGAGTTGGATGTTTCCTCATCCACTTTGAAGAGGCAGATGCGAGGCTGGATCACCTTCTGTTGGCGGACCTTCATGCCATCCAGCTTGTTGGCCAGGGAGGTGGTAACAGCTGGGATGGTATCGGGGTTGCTGGAGTGGAGGACAAGCTTCCCTTTGGTTCGCAGGGAGGCCCAAACGCCTTGGGGTAGAGTGTGGGCAGCGCGGACAGCTTTAAGCATTGCTCTTGGGTCAGCCTGTGGGTCATCAGAGATGACCACTGTGTGGGCCGCCGATTTTTCCCCATGGAGGACCACTTGGGCGGCCGCAGGCTTGGGGACTCGGGAGGGCGCAGGTTTTGCGGGACCATTGAGGTTGGTCCTCTTTGCGGGCGGGTAGGGAGCCTCAGGCTGCTTCCTTTTGGTTGGAGCGGGAGTGGCGGGCTTGGTGGGGTCAGTCTGAGTGCTGGTTTCCTTGCAGGAGGGAGAAGGGCTGGTTTGAGTGCTGTGGCAGGCTGTCTGTGGCTTGATTTCGTCCAGTTCCTTAAAGGACGCGAGGGTGCCAGAGAGGTTCTCTACCTCGGCAATGAGGGCCTTGATCTGCTCAGACCGTAAGTTGATGAATTCCATTAGGCTTTGGAACAGGTAAAATCGGGAGGTAGGGTAAGTATTCTGTATTTTCTGCTCGAAGTTCTGCTTCACCTCTTCGTTCTCCATCTCCAGTTGGGCGAGTGTTACGAGGGGCTTCTCGGCATTCTCGGCATTCTTCTTCTTCTTCCTAGGAGCCATGGCAGGAGCAAATTGTTGTGACCAACGATCTAACGTATATTGGTATAATTAGAAGATCTACTAGAGATATAGCGGGGGCCAACGAGCCAGCCGGGGAAGAACGGCCAGCGGGGAAGAACAACAACGAGTTTTTATATGCAAAGCGTGACCTCTGGCGGTCGATTTAGCAGAGTATTTGATTCTATGAAATTATATAATTTGAAATAAAATAATATTTTTATATAACATTTTAAATAAAATATTTTAATATAACATATATATATTTAAAATATGAAAACTCGCTCGGGAAACCAAATTAGTGATGAATGAAATAAAAAAAAAACATAGGTGAGGGATCTATCAAGCATTAAACTGCTGAAACGATAAAAAAAATCATTAAATATCAATTTAAAATGTTATTACAGTTTTAAATCAATATGATGCTAGTTTCTATATATTCATACAAGATAGATTTATTGAATTATGAAATATACAATGAAATAAAATATAATAATTCCAGAGAACTTGATAAAAAAAAGTCGTTATTCACCTAATCACGCGTCTACTCTTCAACGATGTAAGTATAAAGGTATGTTCCCAATTCCAGCAATGTATTTGTTCCAATATCTTCAACATCAAGAATTTATTCGACTTTGTAAAATCAAATTCCATACCCATTGAGAAACATTCGCAAAGTGAAATTGCACTTTTAACGCTAATATTAAAACGGTCTTTGATAACTTCAGCGTAAATAGGAAAAGTTTCATTGTAGAACTACAAGTTTGTCTCTATGGCTTGTCGTAAACCTGTGGCGTCATATTAGACAGAAATCCCATTACTTTACGTTGATCAGTTTCTGTCAAAATCCTGTATAAGTAAATATCACTTTTACCTAATATTTGACTTTCCATCAATTGTACCTGACTCAGGCAGTCATTCCACCAGTCAGACAATTCCTTTGACAATCATATATATTCTGGCTTATTTTCTGTTGGATGCTGAAGGATGAAATATTTTATCATTGCTTTGTATGATTGGCCTACAAATAAGCATATTTTTTCAACCGCGCTATTTCTTAAAAAATCTCTAAATCTATATCACCAGTATTACTTAATAATAATTCTAGAGTCTTTAGATATTCATCATCAAATTCATTTTCAAAAATATATTTTACACAGGTCATTGCAGCTGTAATTAATGGTGTTTTCCCATTTTTATTTTTCAGGTTCACATCAGCTCCAGCTTCAATAAGTGTTTGTACAATTGTTGTATTCAATTTCATAGCTGCTCTATGTAGGGGGTATCTTCATCTTTATTTATGGGATCTATTTTGGCTCCTGCTAATATTAAAACCTTTGCAATTTTATCACAACCATTATTCAATGTATTTGCTAGAGGAGTTTCGCCATATTAACCTTTTTTATTTATATCTACACCTAGTTTAATCAGGAATGCCACAACCTCTTGAGCATTCCATCTAGATGCATCTGCTAACAATGGTCCATTTATTTCAGAACAAATGTTGACGTCGGGTCCCGCTTCATATAATATTTTGAAATTTTCAAAATTTGCATTGAGTGTGTGGTAGATTGCTGTGCACCCATCATTATTTTTGACCTCTACATCAGTTCCCCTTTTAAGTAATTCTTTCATAAAGTTTGTATTATATATCTGTGAACAATCATTAATGGAGCAAGACCTATATGTGTCTTTGCATTTAAATCTGCCCCTGATTTAATCAAATCTTTGAATATTTCAAAATTTTGAAACATTATAGAATTATGTAAAGTCGTTATGTTAAATAAATTACTAGCATTCATATCTGCACCATTGTCTACTAAGAATCTATACATGTCATAATTTCCCATTTTTGTAGCCAGGTGAAGTGGGGTATCGCGTACTCTAAGAAACTCACTCATATTATTTTCCATATCTTCCTGATTGAAATTAAACACATCTTTTCAAAGTCATGCCTTACATTTACTGATACACCTTTTACTACTAACTTTTTCACTTCTTCTAGCCTTAGCCTAGAGCCTAAAAGTTCTCTCTGTTTTTTGGATAAATCTAAATCACGTACGAGGTCGTTCAAATCTCCTTGTGTTAACAAATGAGGTTCAGATGAAGCACCTGCTTCAAAATTTGTGTCAATCGACTGTTGTTCTCGTCTATCTTAATCATTGTCACTGAATATTACATTTTCAGGAGGCTCTGGCACAGGTAAAATATCACTATGAGGAACCGGTCTCATAGCAGAAGGCAAATCTGGATATTCAACTGTATGTCTTGATTTGGATGTGTTTTAATGTCCATCCATACAAAGTTCAAAACAACAACTACTCACCCGTGCAGGCCCGGTCACGCTCCGTCGCGGCACGTGGGAAAACATACAATCTTCCCAGCACATCCCCCTTTTTAAGATTTGAAATATATATAGATTACAAACTTTAAATGCATAATATAATTAATAATGAAGGCGATCCACGGGTTTAACAATTCGTCCACTCCGGGTTCTTATCTTACCGTCGTCTGAGTCGTTAGAGGGATAATCCAAAACTAAGGTCTTTTCATTTTCAACCAGTTCCTCCCCCGAAAAGGTCGGCGTCGATGGGTCGGCTGGATATTGCACTGTATCTCCTTTTCGTAAATGGAACCTGTTTCGACGTAAAGTCCCAACTGTAGTATCAACCATATATGACCTTGGTGTCGATGCTTTCTGCTTTACAATCCCCCAGATTCGCATATCTGTAATCCAAACCATGTCACCTTCGGATAGCTCCTCCATGTCCGTAGCTCCGCAGCGTCGATCATATCTGGATTTCATATCCTTTCTCCTTCTCCCCTTCTTTATTTTCAGGGTCTGAGAGTCCACCAACCTTGGATTAAGATTCTCTGGTTCAATTGGCAAGGTCGTTCGGAGTTTACGTCCCATGAGAAGCTCAGCAGGGCTGTATAGTTCTCCAAAGGGGTCGATCGATACTCCAGGAGTCCAAGCGATGGGTCTTGATTTTTCTTGAGGATCAACTTAGCAATTTTCACACCTGCTTCTGCATTCCCATTGCTCTGCGAGAATCGAGGACTTGAAGTGACATGTGTGAATCCGTACTACCTTGCGAAATTTGCATATTCACGAGCAGCTCCAAATTGCGTCCCATTATCGCTTACAACAGTTTCTGGTATTCCATGTTGGGCAAATATGGATTTGCAACTACGCACCACCACATTGGCTGTGAGCCGATCCAGCTGAATCATTTCAGGAAATCGAGAATAATAGTCAATGACGACTAGATACCACTTATTCTCGAACTTGAACAAATCCATTCCAATCTTTTGCCTCGGTCGTGTAGGAAAGTTGGTTGGTATCAAAGGTTCATGTTTTGAGACGGCTTCCTGGATACAGACACTGCACTTTCTGACCGTTTCCGCGATCTCTTCCGAAATTCCAGGCCACCATACCGTCTTACGTGCGCGAAGTCTTGTTTTTGTAATCCCGAAGTGCCCAGTGTACAACTTATCTAGGATCTCCAGTTTCATACTTGCTGGAATAACAAGACGACAGCTACGCATCAGTAGTCCATTTTGAACGCCGAGTTCATCCTTGACATGCCAATAAGAGAGCAGAGCCTGTGACATCTTCTTCTTATCTGGCCAGCCTTACTCAAGGTAGTTGACTACTGCTTTAAGGGTCGTATCTTCTTGTTGAGCTTCGAAAATCTTCGTCAACATCTCGTCCTTGATCGGGTTAATTATCGTCGCAACCACTTCAATCCGCCTCGCCAGGTTCAAGAGCTCACATGCCCGGCGACTCAGAAGAGGTTCACTCAAACGACGAATGACATAAATCTTCTCCTTGATTCCATAATCGCCATTTCGCAGCGTTGATGTAAACATACCCACAGTCTGAATTTCGGAAAATTCTGCAGCTCTAATGTTGATATCACTTTCCACTAGTCGTTGCTGTCCTATTATCTTCTTGAAGAGACACAGAGGAACACATGTAACATCCACCTGGGAGTCGAGCTTGAACTTCACCTGTTTCCCGTTCACTTGGATTTCTGTTGCCCATCGCCTCCTGCACTCCCCTTCATCATCTACGAGATTAGATGAATCCTCCACAGCTGAGACCTCCAGGAGAAAACCAATTTCTTCATCAAGTTCAGAAACAGCTTTGACTTCCGCAGTCTTCGCCTGCTTATCTGGGCAGAAATTTGCAAAATGGCCAGTTTTTGAACACAGGTTACATTTTTGTCCTTCAGCACGGCAAGCCTGTCCTTCCCTGTGGGTGAAACCTCCGCATTTTGGACATCGTGATCTTGTTCTGGCTGACTTCTCCTTCTTCCTCGAAGGCTGCTGTTGTTTTTTTGGTGATTGATTCTTCGAGTTGAACTTCACCTGATTGACCTTTTGGCTTGTTGAGGGACGCTGTAGGTCGACTTGCTGCTATCGAACGGCTTCCTGCTGTCGAACCATTTTCACCGCCTTTTCCAAAGTCAGTTCGCTGTCCAACTGCATTCTTTCAGATAAAGCTTTGTCCCTTACTCCAACTACTATTCGGTCACGGATCAACTGCTCATGAAGACCCTCAAATTCGCAACTATCAGCCAATTTGTACAATGAAGTGATGAATTCGTCCACCGGCTCCCGATCCTCTTGGATTCTTGAATTAAATTTCGCACGTTCGTAGATAATATTCTTTCTGACACAGAAGTGGCTGTCGAACGCCTTGAGGACGGAATCAATTTTCGTTGCCTCTTCCTCCTTTTCGAACTTGAAGGTCCTGAATATATCACTTTGGCGGTCACCCATCAAGTACATGAACAAATCGATCTTGTCCGCCTCCACTTTCTTCTTCATTCCACTGACCACGAGGTATCGTTCGAATCTCTTCCTCCATTTGGGCCATTCGTTGGGAGTCGAGAAGTCGAAGGTTTCTGGAGGTTGAATCTGAGCCATGTTGAATTATCTTCCAAGGTACGCAAAAATCGATATTTTGCAATATACGGGTTCGTATTTTATCCAGTTATCGCTGCTACCATGGTTTTAATGTCCATCCATACAAAGTTCAAAACAACAACTACTCACCCGTGCAGGCACGGTCACGCTCTACCGCGGCACGTGGGAAAACATACAATCTTCCCAGCACAGGATGTAATACCTGTAGTCTTTGTCAAACAAAAATAATAGTCTGAAGAATGATCTTTAGGTTCCCTCCATATCATTGGAACCGCAAAAGGCATATGACGTTCACCTTTAATCCACCCTGTAAGACGTCGAGCACAAATTTCTCAACAATTATGAGGAGCCCAAGTCTTATCTTGGTCACCGACTTTACAGCCAAAATAAAGTTGATAGCACTTTTTGATGAGCGGTGTAAAGTTTCGCCTTTGAACTTTGAAAGTTAATTCCCCACAAAAGTAACAGAAAATATCAGGAATATTAATGCAACGCCTCGGCATATTGACACAGTCTAGTGCACAGGATTTATAAAAGCAAATCGATAGAGAAGAATAAACTGATCACTTCAAATTTACCTGTCACTTCTGTTTAAAATCTATTAAACAAATCGTTAGGTTCAATATAAATATATGTGATATCTTGGGACCTCTGGGACCAGTGTTATCTGATGCTAGACGAACCTCGATGTCAACTTTACCGTGCAGTCGTGGTGGAAGGCGACACAGCTGGGCCAAAGGAGAAATAAGCAAACAGAGATTCCACTTAGAAGCGTCTGACGTCAAGAAGGAATGGGATGAGGAAAATTCTGGCAGGAAAGGGTTTACCTTCTATTGGAGCGTCCGGCGCACTGGGACTGGAACGGCGACTAACTAAGGACTGACTTACTGAGGATCGGGACCTCTTTTATAGCGGAGCTGCGTCCGAACAGGTCACCGCCCTTTTCTGACGTAAACAGGGGGGGAATGTTTTATTATCCAGGAGGGCCACGACCTCGTAAAAGTTGGACTGGGTTTGCTAGGCCTTCTTTTCTATTCTCACCTAAGCCTGATTAGTTTTAACCTTAATTTTCTCCTGTTAGTCTCCATTCCTTCTATCTGTGCAGTTTTTATACTTTATTAGATTCTTACCCGGTACAGATTGATGTTACCCGAGGCTTTCTATTTGCAGTATATAAGAAGTTATATACAGTCACGTGGTGGAACATGTGGTAGTAGATATCTGGACTATTTACAACAATTCCATGGTCTTAAATCATCACATATATATATATTAAAACTGTTATTCTGCAAATAGCATTCCAGAGCTTGTCGTTATTTTTGAGTTGAAAGCAAAACAGATTGCATTATAAAATAAACATATTTGATTAAAAATTCAATAATTTGTTATTTAAATTAATATTTATGTTTCTTAAAGAGAGAAAATTAATCAATAACAAGTAAAATAAAGCTTTTGGCTCCACATATCAACTCTTCTTGTCAAAAATAAAGCGCTAGCTAACTTAATGATGTTTACTTAAAAAATGCTTATGTAACATTTTCTGCATTATTACTGTATACACCAATTTATAGAGAAAATGGTTATCCTGCAAGAACTATGGGTGATGGAAAACTTCTTATTTCATTTGTGAATTCAGCATTAAAAATTACGTTAGAATCAACATCAGGTTTTCTCCGGCAAAAAAAAAGTTTTTTTTTGTAAACCTGTGTAATCATCTGGCTCGAAGAACCAAAAATATGTTGTAGATAAATTATAAAAATAACTTTGACTTGTGCTTAAATAATAGATAGACAATCTTTGTTATGATAAACAATCTTTATGATAATAAACTTGGCGTTAATAAAACCTATAGATAAAAAAACTTGTTGTTATTCAAACTTATAGAAAATAAAACTTAGAGATAATAAAACTTATAGGTAAATAAACAAACATTATTTAGAAACCTTTTGGTAGAAAAACCTGTTTAAATATATGTTTAAAACAGTGTACTCAACTTAGATGATTGAAGACTGACATTGGATTAAATTTCAGTACTTTAATCACATTATAATTATTTAGGATTAAATATAAAATGTTTGACGCGCATTTAAATGTCGTCGCTTCCCTTCTTTTTGATAAAGGTTCTTTATGCTTCATCAGGCTTTCTCTGTAAAAAAAAAGTTTTATTTTATAGACCTGTGTTATTATACTATTAATAAACATTTAATTTTGAAAAGTACGGGAACTTTTTGATCCTACCTTGTATATACGTATAGATATACACTATGATCTGAGCCAAAAGATTTAGAAGCGATATTTTTATGAAGAGATGATCTGGCTTCGTGTTTTCTGCTCGAGTGAGTGTTTTGCTTTTAGAACTTTGTTCCTGCCATCTAAATTTTAACTGGCCTCATGTTTGCTTTATGGAATTTTTCCTGAAAATATTTTGTATCTGACAAATAAACATGACACAGCAATAGTTTTGTCCTTTCTATTGAAAGAGATTCCATATATGTTGAATTCAGCCAAAAAGAGAAGAAGCGATATTTTAAATTGAGAAAACCCCTGTCCAACCCCTTTATTAGTGCATGTCTCTCACCCAATCCTTATTTTGAGATGATTGAGGGGGGCGTTCACATGAATGTGAAAATCTTTATATAGGGTAAATGCTGAATCATATTTGATTGTAATTGTGCAGCAAAATTTCATTCTCAATTTGAAAACAAATAATTTAGGCATTGTGAACATTAGTTTCAGAATATATATCATCGCTATATATTTTTGATTAGTTATATATAGTCATTTATTTACAAGGACAGGGATTTTTAGCAGGAGTAACAGAAGTATGGAATTACAACATCAAAAAAAAATGAATATAACAATAAATTATAGAGGTGATTGTTTCTATTTTTATATTTTTTTGTTCTTGGGAGTAATTAAAAATAAGGAAACTCGCTCGGGGAATCAAATTAGTGATGAATGAAGAGAAAAACATAAGTGAGGGTTCTATTAAGTATTGACCTTCTGAAACAATAAAAATCATTAAATATAAATCTAACATTTTTATACAGTTTTAAATATCAATATGAGGCTAGTTTCTATATAATCATACAAGATTGATTTATTAAAAAAAATTGATATATACAATAATATAAAATATAATAATTCCAGAGAACAGATAAGTAGTCATTATTCACCTAATCATGCGTCCTTTCTGTGACGATGTCAGCATGAAGGTATTGTTGACAATTCCAGCAATGTAGTTGTAGATGATCTGGCTTCGTGTTTTCTGCTCAAGTGAGTGTTTTGCTTTTAGAACTTTGTTCCTGCCATCTAAATTTTAACTGGCTTTATGTTTGCTTTATGGAATTTTTCCTGAAAATATTTTGTATCTGACAAATGACACAACAATAATTTCATAATCATTTATTGACTAAAAACAACATTTTTCCACGAAACCTGGTCAATTAAAAATTTTCTTAGATAAAAATGCGACAAAAATATCTTTCAGATTTTTCTCTATTTCCTATTGAAATTTCAGCCAGATTAAGTCCATATTGAGGAATTGAATAGCAGACAAACATACATACATTTCACACTGGCTTATATATATATAATAGATATATACAAACTTTGAATTAAATATATTTATTGTCCTTTCTATTGAAAGAGATACACTATATGTTGATATCAGCCAAAAAGAGAAGAAGCGATATTTTAAATTGAGAAAACCCCTGTCCAACCCCTTTATTAGTGCATGTCTCTCGACCCAATCCTTATTTTGAGATGATTGAGGGGGCGTTCACAAGAATGTGAAAATCTTTATATAGGGTAAATGCTGAATCATATTTGATTGGAATTGTGCAGCAAAATTTCATTCTCAATTTGAAAACAAATAATTTAGGCATTGTGAACATTAGTTTCAGAATATATACCATTGATATATATTTTTGATTAGTTATATATAGTCCTTTTTTTACAAGGACAGGAATTTTAAGCAGGAGTAACAGAAGTGAAGAATTACAACCTCAAAAAAAAAAAGAATATAACAATTAATTATAGAGGTGATTGTTTCTATTTTTATATATTTTTTTTCTTGGGAGTAATTAAAAATAAGGAAACAAGCTCGGGGAATCAAATTAGTGATGAATGAAGAGAAAAACATAAGTGAGGGTTCTATTAAGCATTGACCTTCTGAAACAATAAAAATCATTAAATATAAATCTAACATTTTTATACAGTTTTAAATATCAATATGAGGCTAGTTTCTATATAATCATACAAGATTGATTTATTAAAAAAAATTGATATATACAATAATATAAAATATAATAATTCCAGAGAACAGATAAGTAGTCATTATTCACCTAATCATGCGTCCTTTCTGTGACGATGTCAGCATGAAGGTATTGTTGACAATTCCAGCAATGTAGTTGTAGATGATCTGGCTTCGTGTTTTCTGCTCAAGTGAGTGTTTTGCTTTTAGAACTTTGTTCCTGCCATCTAAATTTTAACTGGCTTTATGTTTGCTTTATGGAATTTTTCCTGAAAATATTTTGTATCTGACAAATGACACAACAATAATTTCATAATCATTTATTGACTAAAAACAACATTTTTCCACGAAACCTGGTCAATTAAAAATTTTCTTAGATAAAAATGCGACAAAAATATCTTTCAGATTTTTCTCTATTTCCTATTGAAATTTCAGCCAGATTAAGTCCATATTGAGGAATTGAATAGCAGACAAACATACATACATTTCACACTGGCTTATATATATATAATAGATATATACAAACTTTGAATTAAATATATTTATTGTCCTTTCTATTGAAAGAGATACACTATATGTTGATATCAGCCAAAAAGAGAAGAAGCGATATTTTAAATTGAGAAAACCCCTGTCCAACCCCTTTATTAGTGAATGTCTCTCGACCCAATCCTTATTTTGAGATGATTGAGGGGGCGTTCACAAGAATGTGAAAATCTTTATATAGGGTAAATGCTGAATCATATTTGATTGGAATTGTGCAGCAAAATTTCATTCTCAATTTGAAAACAAATAATTTAGGCATTGTGAACATTAGTTTCAGAATATATACCATTGATATATATTTTTGATTAGTTATATATAGTCCTTTTTTTACAAGGACAGGAATTTTAAGCAGGAGTAACAGAAGTGAAGAATTACAACCTCAAAAAAAAAAAGAATATAACAATTAATTATAGAGGTGATTGTTTCTATTTTTATATATTTTTTTTCTTGGGAGTAATTAAAAATAAGGAAACAAGCTCGGGGAATCAAATTAGTGATGAATGAAGAGAAAAACATAAGTGAGGGTTCTATTAAGCATTGACCTTCTGAAACAATAAAAATCATTAAATATAAATCTAACATTTTTATACAGTTTTAAATATCAATATGAGGCTAGTTTCTATATAATCATACAAGATTGATTTATTGAAAGAAAATTGATATATACAATAATATAAAATATAATAATTCCAGAGAACAGATAAGTAGTCATTATTCACCTAATCATGCGTCCTTTCTGTGACGATGTCAGCATGAAGGTATTGTTGACAATTCCAGCAATGTAGTTGCTTCACAATTTTCAACATCAAGCATTTATTCGACTTTGTGAAATCAAGTTTCCTAATAATTAAGAAGCATTTGCAAAGTGAAATTGCACTTTCATCAGTAGTATTGAAACGTTGTTTAATAACCTCAGCGTAAATAGGAAAATACTCTTTGTAGCGAGAGTAGTTTATCTCTAAGGCTTGTCGAAGACCTGTGGCGTCATTAGACAGAAATCCCATTACTTTGTGTTGATCAGATTCTGTCAAAATCCTGTATAGGGAAATGTCACTTTCACCTAAAATATGACTTTGTATCAATTGTACCTGACTCTGGCAGTCTTTCCACCAGTCAGACAAATCCTTTGGTAAGTGAATATCTTCTGGCTTGTTTTCTGTTGGATGCTGAAGGACGAAATACTTTATCATTACTTTTAAGATTGGCCTACAAAAAAGCATATTGTTTTCCACCGCGCTATTTCTTAAAAAAATTTCTAAATCTATATCACCAGTATTTCTTAATAATAATTCTAGAGTTCTCAGATTTTCATTATCAAATTCATCCTCTAAAATAAATTCTACACAGGTGTTTGCAGCTATAATTAATGGTGTTTCTCCATTTCCATTTCTCAGGTTCACATCTGCTCCAGCTTCAATAAGTGTGTGTACAATAGTTTCATTCAATTGACTAGCTGCTTCATGCAGGGGGGTATCTGCAACTTTGTTTCTGGAATCTATTATGGCGCCTGCCATTATTAATACCTTTGTAATTTCATCACCACCATTATTCAATGTATTCGCTAAAGGAGTGTCGCCATATGAATTTTTTTGATTTATATCTACACCTAGTTTAATCAGGAATACCACAATTTCTAGAGCCTCTTCTCTACATGCTTCTAATAAAAATGGTGTATTTAATTTAGAACAAATGTTGACGTCAGCTCCCGCGTCATACAATATTTTGAAATTTTCAAAATTTGCCATGAGTGTGTGATAGATTGCTGTGTGCTCAAGATCATCTTTGGCCTCTATATCTGCTCCTCTTTTAAGTAATTCTTTCATAAAGCTTGTATTATAATTACTTGAAGCAAGCATTAATGGAGTTAAACCGTAATGTGTCATTCCATTATAATCTGCCCCTGATTCAATCAAGTCATAAAATATTTCAAAATGTTCATAGATTATAGAATAATGTAAAGCGGTTATGTTATTCACATTACTAGCATTTATATCTGCACCATTGTCTACTAAGAATCTGTTAATGTCATAATTTCCCATCTTTGTAGCCAGATGAAGTGGGGTATCGCAATCTATAAGAATTTCAATCCAATTTTTTTCGTTTTCTTCATGATTGTATTCTAACATCTTTTTAGAGTCAAGCTTTACATTTATCAATACACCTTCTTCCACTAATTTCTTCACTTCTTCTAAGTGTCCCCTCCATATTGCTTGGAACAAATACATTTCTGATTCCATTTCCAGAATACTCTCGAAATTTGAAGTGTTTGAAAGGATTTTTAATGATTTTAGTGAATCTAGACGAAAGTTGTTTATTGTTTTATTTTTCATATCTCTTGAAAAGCATTGGACAGGACCAAGCTAAAAAATATGTGATGACTGTACAAATATATAATAATTCTGTTTTGATGCATTATTTTTTCATATATTTTTTTGAAATATTTTAAATTATTTATCAATATATTTTTTTAATATTAATTTTTTACAATTAATTTCAAATTATTTATATCAATATGTTCATGAACCTGGGTTTATTAATTTATTCATAGTCGCTAAATATATATAAATATGTTTAAATATTTTTAAAATTAATATTTTGATAGATAAATGATAAAATTGTTCAAAATAGTATTTTTGGCAAATATCCACTCCAGAAGAATCTTGAAATATTTCAAATTATCTTAAAATTATGAGATTATGAATCTAATAATGATTAATTAATAGAGTCCCAACGCTATGTTTAATACTAGGAAATCATAATTCACTTCACACTTAATTAATAGAACTACTGTATATATGCCTCAAAATATAAATTTTTGTTTGCTATTATTATCTATATCAAAACTAATGAAAACACTTTCTGAAATGTTGCACTTCGTATAATATGGGATAGCTTAATTCAAAACCTAATTTAGATAAATAACAAACATTTTTGCACAATTTGGAGATATTATATGTTAATAATTATAATTATTATAAAATATATTCTACACAGGTGTAGAATTAGTAATAGAAATAGTAATTATAATTATCATACACTAACTTATATCTGACATAGTATAGCCACGCTTGATAGATTAACACAAGAAGTAGGTGAAAAGCGTGGTAAGTTTCTTTATTTCGCACAACAAGCTTTCGGGCATCAGCTGTCCTTCATCAGGTACAATGCCTGCATTGCATTGTACCTGATGAAGGGCAGCTGATGCCCGAAAGCTTGTTGTGCGAAATAAAGAAACTTACCACGCTTTTCACCTACTTCTTGTGTTAAACTAACTTATATATCTGTCTTTTCACAGCTTCTTCACCAGTGAATTTTTCACAGACAATCATTTTATTAATTGCTAAACTACTGGCCACCGTAATTCCAATATCCTGAAAGAAGCATGCAAATAACATGAAATTTACATCATGCATGAGAGGAGGTGAGATATGCAAATGATTAGAATTTCAGCGCAGACGCAGATCACGCTCGCCTGTGGCTCCACCTCAAAGCACTATTTAAGGCTTGGATATTTCGACGATTTCAAGTTTGGCAATTTTGTTTTCCTCGTGTTTGAAATAAGAAATTATATTTTATGCCTCGTAGAAAACAGCGATCATCTTTTTATCAAATATCCGAATTCGACAGAGGAAGGATAGTGGCCTACCGAGAATGTGGATTTATCTTTGAGGGGAATCGGTAGTTTTGTTGGATGAAAGTAAACAAGTGTAATGCATATATGTGATCGTTGGGTGCAGGAAGGTGCGACAGACCAAGGTGTTCGATCGCACCTACCTCAGTGCACCACTCCACGTGCTGACAGGCAAATTGCGAGCATAGAAGTGACAAATCGCTCAGTCACATCACGAACAGTAGCACAGCACATTCAGTCTTTATCGCATCATCCATTGTCTGTGCGTACCATTCGACACCTTTTACAGCAGAGTGGTCTGTGCGCAAGTCGTCCATTGCTTTGCCAACCCTGCCACAGAACCACAGACGTCTCCGCCGCCAAGAGAACCAATCTAGCAAAGTTTGGCCGTGA